>JAPWDM010000012.1:11557760-12166332 GCA_035578155.1 Brachynemurus nebulosus | reverse complement strand
TATAAAGTTGTGGATTGTGTGAATAATTTCAGTTCTACGGTGGCGGTAAAAAATGGCGTTTCTTGACATACAAGGCTATCAAGGAGCTAACAACGAATTTTATTTTAAAGAAGTTGGTATTGCTGCAGAAAATTCGGATGATATATTACATCTTATATTCGACGCACCGTTTGATTTCAACGAGTTGCCGAAGAAATATCAACGAGTAGCCAGTTGGCTTTACCGAAATTGGCATGGGATACCTTGGTCGTATGGATTTATTCCATACAAAAAACTTCATACCATATTGAAACCTATATTAAAGAAGTATGATGTTATATACGTCAAGGGTGGTGAAAAGAAGAAATGGATATCAAGTTTGTTTGATGGTACCGAAAACCAGCCGTGGATTTTGAATTTGGAAGAAATATTTGATGTACCGAAGATTTCCATTCTGCGAGATGAATATTATTCAAGACGCTGTATGCTTCATTCAGATAAAATTTGTTCATTAGAAAATTGTATTCTTTTAAAAAATTTTTATATGGAAAATAAATAGATTTTAAGTAATATATAGATTTAAGCAATTTAATTTTTTGTATACATATTCTATAAATAAAATTAAAAAAAAAAAAATATGTGCGTTTTATTTAATTATTACCCTTCATTCCCCTATTTTTTACAGCAAAAAGTTTCTTTCGTTAACCTATAAGAGTATTAACAAAAATCTTATGAAATTTATTGTTCTAATTGAAAAGCATATTTCATGATACACCCTGTATACTAAAATATTTACTAAAAATACTAAATATACACCCGTTATATATACATGATATTATTTGTATGTTAATGATAGAGTAGCAAATTCAAAATGTTCTAGTCTAGTAAATAAAAAATTTTGATTTTACAGACTTAAAAATTTAGTAAAACTCAATGCTGTTATCTTTTTTATATTAAGCGACGTGTTTAACTTATAGTAATTTAAAACCAAAAATTGAACTTTTATTCTGTTTAAAAATGTTAAATACAATACTATTATACCCTAATATGAATATGTATCAGTATTAAAATGATATACATTGATTTTGCTGATTAAACAAATTTTTTGCAATATTTATATTTTATAATTAGATTTAATACTTATTCATAAATGGCTATACAATTCGTTTACTAGTATTCATAAAAATTAAAATTATATACAAATTTTCTTTCTTATTCTCAATATACAGAGTGTATACATAAAATATTTTTAATATACAGAGTCTATACATATGTACATACTGAATTATTTCAGATAATTTTCGTTTGATATAGAAACAGTTTTGTGCTACAGTCAAATTCAAAAATGTTGTGCACCATAAGAAGTAATATTTTTTGTAACTTGTTAAAATTTCAAGAACTTCTGTTAGTTAACTAAAAAATTGGTCACTGTAGGTTAAATGTTAAAGTATTAAAACTGATAAAAATAATTTCTTGCTTGAGGCCTACAATGGTTGATATTTTTTACTAAACAATTTTTTAACTCATTAATATTCCATGACGTCATCTTTCTTATACCAAAAAAACTCCTTATATGAGTCTTACGATCATAATTCAGCTAAAACAAACATTTAATTATTAGTTGTTTGTTTATGTTAAAACTGATAAAAATTCCTGGAATTTTCCAAGGTTAAATATACACAAAAACCCCTGAGTTACAGTTGACACCCAAATTTCCGGCAGTACAGTAGCGGTCAGACATCTGGACCCTGGAGTCTGAAGTTAGTTTTGCGGTAGCGCTTGGTACAGTGCCCCCACAAAATTTAGCGGCCTCCCAATCTTAAATAAACAATTTTAAAATTATTACATGATCCAAAATTATTATATAAATAAACAAATATAACAAAAATCCCCGCTTGTATGAATCATACTATAATTATAATTCAACAATCAGGCCATAAATTAAAAATTCCAAGAAGACTATTTCGTATTTGAAATCCAAACAAAAAAATTGCTGAGTCATCAAAATCTTAAATAAACATTTTTTTTAAATTAAAACTTATATAAATAAACAAATTAAAAAAGTGCTGACTTTGCTGAAAACAGGCTTAAACTTGTTGAAAAGTACAGTAGACACTCGATTTACAGTACAGTAGCGGTCAGAAATCTGGACCCCGGAGTCTAATCTTAAAATCTAGCGCTTGGTACAGTGCGCCCCCGACAAAATTTATCGTTAGCGACCGCACCCAATTTAAGATGACGCAGTTAAGTGAGGCCAAGATTTGCACGTAATAAGCACAGTACGCTTCAAAAAGTGATCGGATACCTTTTTGCTCAGGGGGGCCCGCACTTTTGACATGGTAGTGTACCAAAAATTTAAGTACAGTACGGCGTCAAAAATTTGGGGCCACCCCCGAGTTAGGGTATTCCCCACATTTTTTGACGTGATAGTTCGTTTAAGATGACGTAATTAAGGCAAGCGCGTGTTGGGGCCAAGGTTTGCACGTACAGTACGCTTCAAAAAGTGATAGGATACCTTTTTGGTCAGGGGGGCCCGCACTTTTGACACGGCAGTGTACCAAAAATTTAAGTACAGTACGGCGTCAAAAGTTTGGGGCCACCCCCCGAGTTAGGGTAACCCCACATTTTTGACGCGGTAGTGTACCCCATCTATCAAATTGTAACCTAAAATTCAGTCTGCGCATGCGTCGTGTACTTAAATTCAGTCTGCGCATGCGTTAGGTTTGGATGGTAATGGGTTAACACAAAATGAAATTCTTATAAATATATTGTGATGACGCATAATGGGTTAACATAAATTAATTCGGTTGCTGGCGATGACTCACCTCTTAGGAATTTCAAGGCTAACAGTATAAGCGAGTGTTGGGGTCAAATGTCAACAACAAATTTTAAATACATGTACCTGGTACGTGCCGGGTCAAAGGTCAACTTTTGCACATCGATACAGTTTGATGACTCATCAGTTCGGAATGTATAGTACCGTAAAGTCACACGATTTCAATCATTGGCAAAAGGGTTCAAGTTGGTTAGTTTTACGGTGCCGCAGAACCGGCCTAGCCATTCTACTCTCATCACCATATACATAGGAATTATATACATCAATCGAAAGTACTTTAAAGTGTTGTGTCTCATAAAGTGTTATTTCCTATCTCCTATAGTTTTCGAGATAATCAAGAATAATCGAAAGAGGTATATTAAGATATATGCTATCTGCTCCTGATAGAAAGTCTCAATAGTAACTGTATTGTCGTTTATGTGACACTGCAGGTATTTCATATGTATAATTTTCGATAGATTTGAGCGTTACTTTATGGTATTCCATTTTAAAATAAAAGGGCAATTTTTTACTTTACTAATACCACTTTATTTAGAGTTTTAATTGTCTGTGACATGTTTCGGTCCGTATAGCCATTGACGAACAGTTCGTCAATGGCCATACGGATAAATATTCTGTTTGAAAATAAACTAACGGTTCGAAACAATATTGTCACAGTTTCAAAAATAAAAGTGGTATTTTGCAAAGTAAAATATTTGTTTATTATTTACAAATAGGGAATACCATAAAGTAACGCTCAAATCTATTACCTAATAACATTTTTCCCCTACCCACCAAAAAATAGAAATATAAAAAATATTCGCTAGACCAGTTTCGACTACTTTTGTAGTCCTCTTCAAAAGTAGTCGAAACCGGTCTAGCGAATATTTTTTATATTTGTATTTTTTGGTGGGTCCTTAAGGGGAAAAATTTTATTATTATGTATAATCCAGCCCACAGTACGGCTCAATATAGTGATTCGAAAACTAAAGTAGTAAATTTCTCTGATTTGGTGCTCGTCAGCCTAAAGTGTCCAACTTTCATTTCCCGAAGGAATTGCAGTATTTTGATAGTACATAGAACTCCAACTCTTGTTGATAGAAGAATCTGAAAAAAGTTGTTTGTCTCATTGACTCATTACCGTGACTCTATTTTTGTCTCACCTCAATCCACTTATATTTGCGGTATGTAGGTGTTTATTGTATAGGTAAATGGCGTTGAGACAACACGGCATATACGCCACCATATAAAACTTTAAATAAATCATTTCCAAGTTGTTAATTGCGAATGTAACTGAGGCAAGTAGTGTAGTTCACAGTGCGTACCGCGTCATACCAAGAACAAACACTTAATATCCCTGGTGATCTTACCACGCACTTTACATATAGGATACAGTAGTGGGAAAGTGTATTGTAACGCGTCAGTGAAAGAGATGTTACCCAGTTTTTATCAATCATACTTGCCAGTACTGCCACCATGATATTTTCATTAACTGAAATTTAATTAGGGCTACGAAAATCATTAACCTTCGTAGTCCTTATGCTTTCGTTTACGCCGGAAACTGTTAAGGACGCCAAGTGTGTGGGGCGGGCACAGATGAGTTGTAACACGTCCCATGTAAGATTTCTTTGTTAACTAATTGATTTCTTTGTTAACTCGGTTAAATTATTGAGAAGCTCGGAAATTTGAACGCGACTATGATTTGGTGCATACCGTGATTTGAGTGTATATTCCGATAGAACCAACCAAAATAAAAACTTTGATATGCCGCATCGTTTTAACGTCAGATTCTTAGGTCAAAGTAACCAAATTCGCCCATGAAATGTATTTTAATTTCTGTATATATTTTTTGTATTGTTTTTATAATTCCGATTTCCATTTGAATTGAATTTCTGAATTCCAGCCAGGCCCGACGAGACGGTGGGGTAGCCGGGGTTGCAACCCCGGGGCCCGGGCTTGAGAAGTGGGTCCGTAGATGTTGATAGAGGGCCCGAGAAAAAAGTTTTTTTTTTTGTTCAACATTTATTTTTGGAGAAGAAATTTTTGAAAAACGCCGTTTAATCCCGGGACCCGGCCCTGATTCCAAAATGATGGTTTCTTAGAGCCTTTAAAAAATTTAGTGTATGTGATGACGTCAACGTGTTAAATTTTTTCAAGTTCATTTAGTAACTACAAAAATGAATTAAATTAGGTTCGTTGGCGAACTTTAGAAAAATTACATGTAAAATTTTCATTTTCCTTGTAAAAATAACGAAGTTCATTCAGAAAAAGAGACTTATTTTACGTATGTGATTTTTTTGTTAAGGTATAACGCCATTTTCAATTTGTATGTATATTAGAATGGGCTAACCATAGGTTAACTAAATTTCGCTCTGCAGTTGACCTTTCGATCGAAATCGACTGGTTGAACACCACCGTTAGATAAAATTTGTTCATCAAAAACCATGTAAAGTAAACGCACTGTTCCGTTGTATTTTTCCATATTTTGAATTTATTTTTTTGCCCACCATACCGACACAAAACTTTGGGAACGCCTGATATAGAGCATACCTATTGCTCAGACTTCAGTATCATATCACTATTGGGACTTGTTAGTTTGCCCTAGGAATTTTCTTGCGGAAATAGAATGTTTTGTTGGAGTAACAAGCAGCTTGTGCCTTTCTTTGTCCTTCAAACTATCTCTATCCAAAGTTTCAAGTCGATTGCTTAAGCTATTGAGGCGCTACCGTAAAGCAAACATTTTGTTCTGTCTTACAAACAAACAAATAAACTCACTTTCGATACTTATAATATTAATTAGTGTCACCATTATTTTTCCCATGACTGTACGTGTACATTTTCATTACAACACACGCATCGCATATCCGAATGAATCTAATAATAGACTTACCAACCACCTTGGAAAATAATATAGCACCTTGATGACAATGATTAAGTCTTATTAGAAATATAATACATTAAAACTTAAGAGTTAGTTACTAGCTCACCTATATATGTACAGTAGACCCTCGGTTAACCGAACAGCAGTGTCACGCTAACAGCAGAGTCCGGCTAACAGAGGTGCCTGCTTAACAGGGGCCGAGTAAATAATAGCATTAAATAATGTAGTATTTATAACTACAGTAATGCTCCGAAGAACACGAATAATAATTGGTTTCGTGTTCTTTGAAACCGTGTTGTTCGAGACCATAAAAGATAGACGACATTTTCTGTTACAAGTGTGAAAATAAAAAAATATAAAAAGTGATGGGTATTTCAAATATATTGAGACTGTCAAAACCTACCTTTCGTTATCGAAAATTATCGATACCGTGTCACTTCTCATAGACTGGTTATAACTGGTTAATTTAGGCTAGGTTAGTCCCACTGATTTAGTCACCAATAGAATATTTTTGAAAATAGTATATTGTACAATAAGTGGGACTAACAGAGGGACCAACTCACGAATATGAGTTGGTTGCGTGAGCCCGCAAGGCGAGTGTAACAATTTATATGAGTGAGAAATACGACTCTTTTCCCACTTATTGTACAATATACTTTTTCTACGAGCACATTTTTTCTCGTAAAATTTAACGAAAATAATTAAACTAAAATTTAAATAAGTAGTAAAAATTTTTGGAAGATATATATATATATAATCAAGAACACAGCCAAATTTTTTATTATATTAAGCCGTGGGAAATTATTTCGCACGCTCTTTTCCGCATTGTGTGGGCAATTGTTAATTTTTACATATAGGTAAAAATAGTTTTCGATACTTTTTATAAACGTAAACTTTTGATCGTAAATATCTCGTAAACGGTGCGACGGAGCGAAAAAATAACGAAATTTTTGAAAACTTATACGAAACAAGTTGTGGGTATTCCAAACATATTAGCATTGTCAAAATCTATTTTTCGTTATCGAAAATTATCGATGTCGAAAATAACGATATTTTCGGAATTTAAATATGTAAATTTCCACACATTCGTTTAACAATTTCCACAATTTCTGTTATAAAATTCTCTAAAATTTTTAGTAGTTTTTATCTCCAGTATTCTTCCTTTTATAACTGAAAGATTCAATTTACACGATTTTTATTTGTGTAAATCAAATCCACGTGGAACTGATATATTCGCGTACGTTAAGAACCGATGCAACTTTATATCAAACATAATATAATATGTATTTTATTCTTTTTCAGAAGAATTACTTAATAATCGTGTTGTTTGAAACCGTGTAATTCGGCGGAACGGTATCCGTGTTCTTCGAGTACCGTGTTCTTCAGGGGTTAACTGTAATTTTTTAATTCAAAATTTTTTTAATTTTTTAATTTAGATCAATTTTATGAACGAATTTAGGTACTTATACAAAAATATGCATCGTTTACATATGTATCGTCACATTAGAATCATTGTTAACAAGTTAAAACATGAACAATTATATCTAACCCGTATTATAGGTATATACATACGTACTAGACGTACTCGCGTCCGGTTAATGGAGGTAATAATGTACTAAATAATACATATGTCTTCGTTAAAAAATATTGTGTCCGCGTCCGGTTAACAGAGAGTCCGTCTAAGAGAGTGCTGAATGCATTGGTTTTGTCCGGCTATAAATAGGAGGGGTCCGGTTAAGAGATCGTAATCAGAGGTTCTACTGTATATGTAAGGTAGATATACACATATATCATTTAAAATAAACATTATGTATGTATGTACCCGCACCTACCGGGAGCCGACTCGACGCTAAATATGTCACTGAAATATTTTAAAATTTATTTTAATTATCATATACCTAGGTATGCGAAGATAGCGGCGTTCTATCGTGTTGTTTCTGCTCTTCCACCAGAGTTTAATTCTATATCGCCCACGGAGTTGAAACTGTACCTTACGTTTAAGTTTTCTTATATCTACGCTACTATAAATAGAGCAGTGTTTCCCAATCAGCGGTCCGCAAAAGTATCTCGCCGGTCCGTATAAAGAAAATGTGTGAATTACTTATACAATGTGACATTTTAAAAATTTTTCTGTGGAAAAAGAAGTGATGACCAAAAAAAAAGGTAAACAGTGTCTATTTCTGATAGGGTTCAGGTGAATTTGTTCCTGCAAAACAAACTGATGAGCAAAAAAAAAGGTCAAAAAAAGGTTTTTTTTGTTCATCACTTCCTTTTGCGGGGAAAAATTTTTTGTGCCGCGGAGGGTGCCAACAGGAAAATTTGCCCCTCCCCTCCTAATAACTCTAGGTACGGCCCTGCTCGCACTACACTACCATTTCTTGAATGACAGTGTAACATATCACTTTTTTCTATGGGTGATTTATTTACTTCTTGCTACCATGTTTTAATGGAATGTACATGTCTAGCACAATACAGCAGTACCCTGTTTTTGTTTTAAAAAAGAGAACATGGCGGAGCTACTTTTATGGACGATATGGTTGGGCAAGTGGTCGGAAAACGACATTTCATATTACACGATCTAATGTTGTTATTTCAACTAACGATGGAAGTGATTTCAGACTACAAAATTCTTTTTAAAATTAAAGAATTGGTATTAAGCGTTTATTCATATTAATTCATTTAGTTTCATGGTTATCATGGATGAAAAACAACCAATCTTTATTCAACTTTTCTATTCATCAGGGAAAATATTTTGTCTATAGCACGGAACACTATTTGGGCAAGTACAATTTACACTTGACGATTTGTTTCTATATAGACGGAATACAAATTCAACCTTGGAATGGCTGTACGTATTTTTTCTTCTTTCCAATAGTATATGTAAAATTTGTTTTTTGAAAATAATCGAAAAAGTTTGAAGTTTTTTGATTAAATTGCCGCTTTTTAATCTTCTTAACTGATTAAATTTTCTAAAATTTCAATATATGCACTGCAGTTATCTAGCGAAATAGATGTACTAAACTACCAACGAATAAAATTTGGAGGTTTGCCAGGTAAAATTTTGCAAGATATTTTCCATTTTCTAAGAATTGATCATCTATGAGATATGTAATAATATCATACATGTACAATATGTCTGTAATATAGCACATCACAAAATATAACAGATACCATCAGTTGGGGCGAATCTGGACAGGAGGGGCGAATCTAGACAGAGCTGCCTCTCGATATTTCTTCGTCAGTGTTATGACCGTACAACGTCATAGATCAATTTATGCTACTGAATTTTCTCAGTTATGAGTTAATGATCAAAGAAAAGCGGCGAACGTGACATTTTTGTATTTTGTTATTTTACAGGCGCATTGTTTATAATTTTTAAAAATAACGCGCGTTCTGAAATCTTGTAAAGAAACTGCTGTACAAAAAAAAAACAGTTATATATATATATATATATATATATATATATATATATATATATATATATATATATATATATATATATATATATATATATATAAAGTAGGGACTGGCAACAAAATGTTTGGCGTTCTTTTGACAATATATGTACCAAAAATGAAAGCTGTATTGTGCTTAATTTTTTTTTTTTATAAATTGATTAACAAAAAATTGTCTATAGGTGAGGCGAATTCATACACCATGGTGCGTCAATATACAAAGAAAGTGGGTATAAACTACATAAACTGTAGTCTAGATAACATAAAATGAACTCCTTTCGACAGAGACGCAACAACCGGGGAGGTCCAAAGGGTCCGGATCCCCCAAAATTACCTGGAAATTTTCCTTCAATTTATTTTTATTTATATTAAAAAGTAAAATTTTTAGTGGTTTACTAATATTTTTTATTTGAAAATCAAATTTTCGGAGACGACATTTTATTACAACATTTTCCATTGTTATCGGAGAACTGCGTTATCAAAAAATTCGATAATTTAAATTTTTGTTGGACCCCCTGTAGATATATAGTTGTTGAAACCCTGCTTTCCGATATTAAAAATAAAAGAAAATCGCTCAGACAAGCTGCTGAATATTTCCATGTTCCCAAATCGACTTTGCATGATAGACTCAAAGGCAAATCGAAATAAAATTCATTTAAATCCAAAATGTTTATTCCACCCATCAAAAGTCATTCGCTGATGCAGTTATTTATTTTAGCGAATTTCCAGATTGGAAATTTAGCTATTTTTATCTTTTTATGTCCGATTTTACCCATATGCATGACTGAATGTAATTGATATTGCAAATAAAGCACTGTCCAGATTCGCCTCACACATAGGGGCGAATCTAGACATAAGGGAGTTGACGTAACTCTCGAACGAAGTATCCAATTTTTACGAAATTTGGTGAAAACATTGGAAGTCCCAAACCCTTGGATGAGTTCGTCAGCCAGACACGTCGGATGCCAGGAACATGATTTTTGTTCTTGCAAAAAATTAGTTTTTTGCCAAAATTTCCACTTATTCAAAAATTTTTGTGAAATTTTTTTACACCATTTAAAAGAGGATAAAAAAAATACATAAAAAAGGTCTTTAAACTATTTTCCTATGTCAACTAGTTTCCGAGAAAAACTATTTTTTATAAACGGAAATTCGCTATGTTATGCAGCATGCTGCGATAGGGGTTTCTTTGCCGATATCCGCGTCAATATAACTATTTTTTTATTGGATTTCCACTGTACTTCGAAGAGAAAAGATATATCTACAAAATATTTCATATTGAAAATTTAATATTATTTTAATCATCGAAGGAACAAATATTATGCAACGCATTGAATGCAATAGTTGCGATAACCACTTATATTTATCTCTGTCTATTTCATATGCGAGAAGAGAGAGATGAAAATGATTTCAGTAGTCAATTTTCACATTTTCCTACCCTTTTTAACTCACCCTTAACGCTTTTTCACTTGTTTTTTAAACAATCAAATCAAACCTTTAGTTTAGATGCCTTTTTCGATTTGAAATTGCGCTTTATCTATCGGTGTACAGTATAAGCTCGAAAGTACGGCATTTGCAACTACCTACTTACTCGTTTATGTATTTATACATACATATTATGTGTATGATGTCACTGAATGCATTGGGTGAGGAATTATGCTTTAGGTAAATCTATGATTGAAATTAAATGAAACGTAGAAATAATCACAGATTGAAAATGATGTCCATTTGTATGATGTAACCCATCGAAAATTGACCACTGAAGTCCACAAATGGTTTTGTACGTACCTGTGGCGAGGTGAGGGTGGGGGAGGGCGAGAAGGCTGTGCGATATAACGAGATAGAGTTTTAAATTTGAATTTGATTGTGGTTAGTCAGCCGACGGAAAGATTTGGGGCTGTCGCTTGGTGGATAATATTTTCAAAGGATTCGTTTTTGTACTGCATACACAGTGAAAAAATTTGTGTTCTGCGTAAAAAAAACCAGTGGTTAAAATTTTTGTGTTGAATAAGTAACCCAACCCTATGTTGATGTAACACTTAGTGTTTGCATTAAATGAAAATATTAACAAAAATTTTGATTTGACAGAATTAAAATGTTAATCTGTTTTGAACAACACACAAATAACATAATGTTTGTGTAAAATGCGAAAGAATGTCATAAATACACTTATTTGTGTATTTACAACACCAATAAACTGGTTTCGCTCGCATCTATTACTTTAGTTATAGGAGCGGGGGTAGTGGTAACTGATACCATCGTTCCCATCGGTATAACATCATTGCCAAAATCATTGCAGTATTGGACATTGTGCGACGTGCGTTCAACAGAAACATATCTATGTATAGAAGCAGACGAAATATTTCAAAATCAAAAGCGTATTCCTAAGGTTAAATTGGTTTTAATTATTTAGATATTAGATATTGGTAAGTTAATTAAAAATATTATAGATTGAATTTTTTTCGTTGTTTGCAGAATTTACTTCAATTAATTAAAAAAATATCGAATATTCGGCGTTCCAGAACATATTCAAAGGGCAAAGAAGATCAGGTAAAGAAGGAAGAGTAGTCGTTTCATTTTACCTTCCACGTTCAGTTTGACAACGATCTTCACAATTTCTTGGTATTGCTTCAACATTATTTTCATCAGAGCACAACTTTGTAGAAATATTAAATAAAAAAGTTTAAGTACTGAAAAATTATTTTTTACTATTTTCTTTCATTTATATAATAAATAAATAAAAAAAATACTAACTTAAAAAAATAATATACCAACACATTTACTGAGTAAACTTCTACATTCTAAATCAGTTAATTTTACACATAATTGTGGTAAAATTATAACTAAGTAATTGTGTAAAATTAACACAAAATGTATGTCCTCTTGTGTGTTAAATCATTGACACAAATCTTGTGTAAAGATTTGACACATATGCTTTGTGTTAAAATAACACAAAAACTTGAGTGGACCGTTCTGGACATGTGAAATGTGTTAATTTTAACACAAATTTTTTCACTGCGTATTTTCATTTCGAAATATTCCATCTGCTTGTATACTTGAGGACTTTTACAGAAAAAATGATAGAAATTAATTGAAAGGAACAAAATTGGGTAGATTTTAGAATACAAAAGCTTCTGCTGGAGGTTCAGGTTGATTTGGAAGAGTATATTGTTAAGGTTTGGAAAACTGTATGTATGGAAAAATTCCACATATCTAACTATATGACAGGACTTCCCAAACTTTTCACTCATCGCGACGCCTTTAAGGTACCAATCATGCCCGGCGGTGCCCCTCGGACCGGGTTTTTGATTTTCTTTCAAAAATACAAGTGAGCAAAAAAAAAAAAAACAAAGACATTCCGTATTCCGCTTTAAAAAAAAAACTAATTGAGGAAAATAAATTGACAAGAAAAAAAGAAAATCTTCCAGGAATACCCATTTTCTCCTATTTCGATATTTTTTCCGAAAGAACGAAAAAATGTTGCGGGAATTATAACTGACGAACCAAAACATGAGTTAATTATTTACATTATTTCCCCTTTTTTAGCAAGGCAGCTGCGGCCACCCCTGAACACCGCATCGCACAGTTTGGGAAGCCCTGCTCTATGGAAAATAGGAAATTTTTGTTATAATTCAATGAAAAAGGCTCTTCAAAATCAATTTTCTGTGCAAACAAGTAAATTTGTTTAAATAAATATACAAAACCGAAACAAAAAATAACTAGAAGATGCGTTTTTCGAAAAAACTTAATTCTTTAAATTTAAAATCTGGCACCATTTTGCAACGTTGCAGTAAATGAAGCACGGTGTAAGATCCCAAAATAAAATGAGGAAAAAATTTGCATGGATCGCAGACTTTTTTTTCACAAAAATTGGGTGGTGCCCATTTTAGTCTTCGGTGGAATTTGATGATTACAAGGAGAGACTCAGGCATGATTGTCACTGATTTCAATCAAATTTTGTCTGCGAGTAGAGCATAATATCAACATTAAAAATTTACAATATTAAGGTCCACCCCTCAGAAACACAGAAAATATGTATCTAATTGACTTGTGTTTATACTGTGATATACTGACATTGAAAAAAAAAAATTAATTAAAAAATAATTATTTTAATTGATTAATTTTGCGACAAGTAATATTTCGTAATTTAATTTTGTTAACATAATTAATAAATTAATTGTTATTAAAAAAAAAAAGAAAATATTGAATAAACTTGTATCGGGATTCGATCCCGGCTTCCCACTATCCACACCCCATCGCTCTACCGCTGAGCTGTAGCCATTTTTATGAAACGTTCTAAATAGCTTGATTATATCCTACCTATATTTTTGTCCAAATTTTTGAATAAAAATATTTCCTGTGTTTTTGAGAGATGGACCTTAATATTGTAATTTTTTAATATTGATATTATGCTCTACTAGTGACGACCATATCTAAACCTCTCCTTGTTAGGTGAAGACTTAATTTTTTGTGAATTGTACTTGTGCAAAATATTTTAGGCGGAATAGACTTAGGCATAAATCAATTTGGTTAGAAGTCAATTTAGAGTCGCTTTCAGCGGACAATTTATTTTTCTTATAAAAATAACTAGTTGCCCTAGTCGTCTGAAATACTAACTTTGGATAAGCGTGTTTTAGGTAAAGTAAAAAAAAACAATACAAAGTTTTATTTTTTTAAATTATTTTTTTTTATATTATGAATAAATTTTGTAACTACAAGGCACACACACAACTAGTAAATTATTTACAATAAATTTTACACAAACGCAGCGTTTGACGACTTACAGTTACGTTAATAATTTAAAATGTACTTTTTTTTAAAACGTTACTTAAGTAATGCAGATTCCTTTTGTTGTATTAATTTTATATATAATGACTGCTCTTGTATCCAATAAAATATTTTCATATTACAATTCTTATTTTAATATTTAATTAATAAATTTAAATTAATTATATAGAAGATTTAAATGTAATTATGTATATTATGTATAATTTTTTGTACCACCAGAGTCTGAAATTAATTAAAATTGGACAGTAATAGCGCTAATTGCTTGTTTGGTATTGAGAAAAAAAAATGAATTTCAATCATGTCTAAAGTAATAAGTAAACTAAAATGATTTCGGACTTTGATGGTAATATATTAATGATTTATTTTAAATACAGTTTATGCATATTTATGGAGATATTTTTACGATTCTGTTTTTACATTTATTTTTAATAAATAAATTTATTAAAATTATAATCGAAAACTTTGTCAGGCATAACTTAAAAAGACTGCAAGTATTTGTTGGGGAAAAATGGCTTCCATTTATGATTATTATTTAATCTTTTCATCAAACAATTATTTCTAAGATCCAATATTTTTGAAATTTTGTGGTTTTACAGTAGCGGGCATAAAAAACATAATATGTTTTTTAAGTATAATAAAAGTTTTGTATAAATTTTTTTATTTGTAACGAAACTAATATTAAAATTATTGTCGATTATGAATTTCTTTTTTTGAAATTTTAAGTAAAAATAAAATAATTCTCCGATGACTAGTTTCAAATTGTTACAATTAATTTTTTTGATAGAAAAAATTATTTAAATAAAATTTATTAATAATTTGTACATTACTGTTAATATTATTTCTAACTAAAATATTATTCATAAAAAGAAAAATCAAATCCCTTTTATTAGAATATTAAATTTGAAAATTGCACATAAAAAATTATTTTACAGTCTATAAAGCTGATTAGAATTTTTTTGGGTAAACGTTTTTAAAATATTATTTAAAATAAATATTTTAGAGAATCAGCAATAATTCTTTGTAAGCTAAATTTTTTACTACATTTGGAATAAAAATTACTTTTTAACTAAAATATTTAAATTAAATATCGGACACATCCCAGACTTTTGAAGTCGCAATTGTGTTGTTTTTTGGGTCAACAAATTTCTTTTCGTATACACTTTAGCTAAATATTTGCGGCGGAAATATATACATTGAGAACAATGTTTTTCATTTAAAATAAAAATTATTATTTTTAAGCTAAAACTACTAAAATTATTTTATAACTTTTTGACTACATTTTAAACTTGGAATCACATTATATATTCTGATTACTGTACAAAAATTTTTCTATATTTACATTTTTTCAAGTTAAACACTAAAAAAAAAAAAAAAAAATCAAAACTAAGAATATTTAAAGCGAAAATTTGTGCTTTTAAATATTTTCGAAATTCCAAAGACTTTGAAAAATACAATTCCATGTTTTTCGTTTTTATTTGTTTTTTTTTTTTTTTTTTTTTTTTTGAAAATCAAAGTAGGTATTTGGGTATATACTCAGGGACAGCTAGCTTTTCATTATCACCCCCACCATTAAAAACTTGCGTGAGACCTGCGTCAATACGAGATGCTAGCTGTAGTGAGCTGGAAGACTACTTGTCCCTGAACATATGCAATGCACATTACGCTTGCAATCGCCTCAATACCTACCAATAAAATTTTAATTCCTTAGCATATTAATTGATGAATCGAACAAAAAATCAATTTGATATGTAGTTTTTAAAACTGAAATGACATCTAATGTGAAATGAACTGTAACAATACGCTACTACACCGTTCAAAATTTTAAAGAATACGTCATTATGGATATTTTTTATGTTTTTCCAAAATTATGTCTTTATATACACACTAAAAAAGATATAGAGTTGAGAAATGATGCATTTTACGGAAGCATGAAGATTTCTTATGGAATACATGAAAATGAATTATATTTTCTGATAATTTTATGACGTATTTTCGAAAATAATGAAACATAATTTAAATTCTCTCGTTCAGTCTTACAGTACATAATAAAAATTGATACGCAAAACTCCATTTTGACGATTTGATGATTTGATTTAATTTTTTAAATATGTTTTTTATACATTTTGACTAAGTACGTTTATTTTGGATACTTACAAGCTACCTTAAGATTACGTGTACTCTTGATAATTACTGAACTACAATATGTTTTACAATGAAGTTTTTTAAATAATTTATTTAGCAAGTATACAGTTGTATTTTAAAATGCTTTTTTTTTTTTTGAAAATTGAGACGGATGCTTTTTTTCTTAAAGTTCATATTACACTTAAATTTTGAAAATTGGATTTTTGTGGTCTCTTACGTGGCACTGGTAAATAATACGGAATTTTTATAATAATTTGCACGATCCTGCATCGGTGATTTGACGTCACGTTCAACTTGTTGCTGACGTGATTTACGTTCCAATTCTAATTCTTGCGCAAGCGATTCTGAAACAAAATGAAATAGATGTGTTTAAATTGTTTTGTACAAAATAGTACTTGTGTTGAAATTGAAATAGAAGAAATAGGCATATATTTAAATATGTAAAATAGATGGTTATTTTCGTTTATACAATTTTCGAGTACGGAATTATACATGTTTGGTTACTTTGAGCTGTTTTGAGACGGTATAAGTCACAATAGGCTATATGGTATGTTTATGTAGACGGCAATGTGTATATCTATATACTAGAAGGGTAAATGAAATTCTTTAACAAAATAGATAGAGGGCCAAAGGCTATTTAAGTTGGTGAGATGTTATCTTTTGGGTGTTTCAATTTTGCGTCGAGTAATTCTATTGTCGTCTCAGTATTAGGAGTCGTTTTATTCTAATGTTCAATTTACACGATCATCATTTTTATTTAATTAAAATTATTATTAATAAAATAAAGTAAAAAAATGTTTTTTAAGAAAAAGCTTTTATTTAAAAATGGGCTAAAATAATGAAATAACTACTGAGTGAAGTTTGAAGCAATATGCTTCCTTTTGGGTACATAATTTATAAAAGTTTGAGGCTTTATCATTAATTATTTCTGTTTTGGATATAAGTGTAGCTATTTTACTTTTCAGTACTTACCAAACTTGATTAAACGCCTCAAGCTTTTATAAATTATGTTGCATATTGCTTCAAACGTCACTCAGTAGTTATTTCATTTTTTAGGCCATTTTTAAATAAAACTTTTTCTTAAAAAACATTTTTTTTACTTTATTTTCTACTCTTTAGTCTAATTACAATTAATTAAAAAAAAAATAAAGAAGTAATTTTTTTACCTATATTTTAATCGGTTAATTTACCCTAATCAGACATAACTATGGAAACAAAAAATTGCAATGTAAAATCAATGGACAATATTTGACAATTCGAAATGTCAAAAAGTTGCATAGGACTAAAAATCAACAATTTTGGTTTGGGGCAATTTAGGGAAAAACTAATTATACGATATTGCATTGTCATCAAGGTTAGAAACGTATGCAAAATTTGAAACCTCTAGCTCAATTAGAACCTCTCTAAATTTTGATTCCAAGATTTGATCTAAACCAACATACTAACATAGCAAGTTAAATAAAAGTTTTAAAAATCACATTTTCTACGCTGTTTCAAATTTTCATATTGAATAGTTTCAGAAAAGTTCGCCTGTAATCAGGGCCGGCGAAAGAAATGCCTGGCCGCCGGGCATAACTTTCAAATATTTTTCCCCAAAAATACAATTGACGAACAAAAAAATGTCTCACTTTATTCCGTGTTTCTAATCGAGGCTGCGGGCTCCCTTTTTAGATCCGGGCCCCCGGGCAATTACCTCACCTGCCCTACCCTTTCACCGGCTCTGCTTGTAACAGACGGATAGACACCGAAGTAATTTCATAAGTGTTCCATTTTACCAATTTTGGTACAAAAAAAAAACAAGTAACGTAAAAGCCCCTACAGTTTTGACATTTAGGTATATATTAATGAAGTTATTTCTGAAAGAGACGTCTGATAACAAAAATTATTATTAATAGAAGGACTGTTTTCCAATTTAAATTCACCTCGCATTTAATGTTTCCTTACTTAATTAAAGAAATATATATGTAAATGTCAAAACTGTTGCAGTATTAGATACCGTTCCATAATGGGGGCTTTTACATTAGTATAAAATGTTGCGTTTGCTGTAAGTAAAAATCTGAAGAACGAATCAAAATATCCTGTAATAAATTTTGTAGGATTTTGAAAAATTTACTTCTTAATCTGATATTGATACTGAATTAATATGCAATATTCTTTAAAAATATTAATAATTTGAGTTTGTACTATCAAATATTTAAGGTTAGTTGGTGCGAGATAGTCAGGTATAAAAGTATAGCTCAACGAAAAAATTTTCTTTTATCAAAAATTGAATAATGTATTAATATTCTTCAATTACTATATTTCTATACCACTTGTTTTTTTTTTTTTTTTAATTTCTGCGCGCTAATATTGTAGCAATATAAAAGCACTGTTGAAATAACGTTGTAAAAACGTTGTGAAATGATGTTGACCTATAAATTATTTAAAAAACGGCGCGGTCAATAATTTTTATTGGTTATTAAATATGATTTGTAACTTTGTATTTTATAACATACTAAATTTTTATTAAATTCCTTTGACACGTTTTCATTTTATGCAAAAAAATCGTGCGAATATGTCCGCTTTCCATAAGAGCCCGTATTAAAATTACAAAACTTTGAAACCGTTTTTCTCAAAATTGGGGTAGTCAATTACTTTTTTTTCGATATTGGCTCGTATTATTGGCATTGAATTAAATAAATGTCTATTTTTTGTTTATTGTGTTTGGAATATGAATCTGTTCTGCAAAACAGAGAAGGAAATATGGTGTTCATAGGTATATATGTATATATACCTATATATAGCTTTTTAATTTGTTTGGAATATGAACACCTGGAATGAACACCATATTTCCTTCTCTGTTTTGCAGAACAGATTCATATTCCAAACACAATAAACAAATATAACAAAAATTTCGTTAAAATCCTTTGAAAAATGGATTTTCGAACCAACTCCCTTAAATACAGAAGTGGAGCATATGAACTTAGCATTACCCTTGAATAAAATTAGAGTTTCTTAAATGCTTATTGTTGTTCACCATAACAATATTGCAGCTACAAGAAGCGCCTTTGTTCTATAATGCGTGTCGAAAAGTCATCACCTCATATTGCGCGTACTCTTTCTCAACCTGGTATCTGAAAAGTCCCAATTTTTGGACACATAAAAAAAAGTATTTAATAAATTTGTGTTTTCATCATTATGAACTTAAGATTTGTGCTAATTACACCCTTTGATGTTGGCTACCTATATGTAGATATAAATATATATAGATAAGTATATATATATATATATATATATATATATATATATATATATATATATCGATACAATATTTAATGTTTTTTGTGTGTCCTAAAACATGCAGTTTTTTATATACGAGGTTGAGAAAGAGTACACGCGATATGTACCTACTCGTATATACTTGGATTTAACAAATACAGCAAGGAAAGGATGAATAAATACGATTAGCTACGAGTTTCGGGAAATGATAAGGACAGAATTATTTATATTATTTAATCGGTCGCTCTGTTTTACTGTCTCGTTCTCTCTCTTTCTATGTATTATGTTTGTCTAGAGGTTATTATTATTGTTAGTAGTGTTACCATTTTGAAAATTATATTTCAAAACCGTATAAATAGAAATTTGCATATTTAGTTAGTTGTGTAAAATATATGTATAACATTTCTGGCGTACAAGTACAGTTATTGGAAAAATTATTGAAACATCTTATTGTTGACGAAGGGCAACAACAACAACGCCCTTTTATGTGATATTGCATTATAATACTATAGTGAGAAAAATGGTTAAGACATATGGACGGACGAACGCATGAACATTGGAGTCTTCTCATACAGATTCCTTTTTCATTTCTTACAAGGAGAGGTTAAGGTATGATTGTCAGGAAAAAACACAGGAAATATATTTAAAGTTTAGGCCAAAATATAGGTAAGGGTCATCCATAAAGTACGTCACACTAATTTCGTGATTTTTGGACCCCTCCCCCGTCCTTGTCACAGTTGGTCACATTTGTCAGACCCCCGCTCCCTAGTGTGCCGTCACATATTGTCATTTTGAGACAGAAAGTTTTTTCTGTTAAAGGAATTAAACCTGTTTAAAACAAGTTTAAAATGTTTAAAACATATGTTTAAATTACATTAACAAAAACATGATTTAAAACATAGCAACACATGTTTAAAACATTTTGAACTGTTTGTTTTATAAATGTAAAAAAAAACCTTTTTTTCCATCCCTGGTGTGAACTCGCCAACAAAACAATTAAAACCTTATGCCCATACAGATAGAGTCGGAAATATTTTTAAGTTCTTTGTTAATAGTTCAAATTTGGCATTTTAACACTTAGATGTATAGGATTTCGAAATCTGACGTCACGCAACTTAGGACCCCTCCAGCCCCTTGTCGTACAATGTCACATTTCGTCGACCCCCTTCCCCCCTCTTAACATGTGACGTACTTTATGTATGATCCCTAAGATATAATCAAGTTATTTAAATTAATTGTTAACGTAGAAGCCCCTATATCAGAACGCGATCATATGTCCGAACAGTTTTGACATTTATATATTAATGAAGTTATTTCTGAAAGAAACCTTTGATGACAAAAATTATTATTAATAGAATGATTATTTTTCAATTTAAATTCACCGCGCATTTAATGTTTCCTTACTTAATTAAAGAAATATATATATATATATATATATATATATATATATATATATATATATATGTATGTATATATATATATATATATATATATATGTATGTATGTATATATATATATATATATATATATATATATATATATATATATATATATATATATATACGTATATATATATATATACATATACATATATATATATATATATATATATATGTATATATATATATATATATATATATATATATATATATATATATATATATATATATATATATATATATATATTAAACAATTTTTGTTGAATACAGTATTTTTATCCTTTATTTACGTCTGATACTTAAAACATTCTATGTTTCCTACTTTGACGTCTAGATGTCACTCTATGTGTCATATTACTCATATTACACGTCTTTTTGGATATAGATGTCGACATTATCTAAGAGAAAAACATAATAAATAAAAGTTTTTGGATTGTATTTTTTTAAAAACATATTCATTGGATTAAAAAAAAAACTTTCTTTCATGCTTATTAAGAAAAAAAAATGGGTGTTTAATTCATTTGTCAATTTTTATAAGCCAGTTTAATTACACACCTAAAAATAGTGTTCGGTATAGGGGCTCTTATGTCATTAAAAAAAAATTGTAATAATCATTTGTACCGGGAATTGAACTATCCGCACTTCAGTACTCTATTGCTGAGCTATACCTATTTTGATAAAACGCACTAAATAACTTGATTATATTTTACCTTGTATTTTTGCCAAAACTTTAAATAAAAATATTTCCTATGTTTTTGAGAGGTGGACCTTAATATTGTAAATTTTTATAATTGATATTATGCTCTACTATAGCAGACGAAATTTGATCAAAATCGGTGACGACCATACTTGCACCTCTCCTTGTTAGTTGATCTAGAAAATTTTTATTAAATCATTTTCTTATAAAAAATTTACACAAATATCTGTAAATATGCATTTTTGGATACATTCGTGTAGTTACTATTGCATAACAGCTCTAAGCTGTTTACTAAAAAAACTCCTATTTCGGAAAGGCAGTTACCGAAACCACTAGAGACTCACTTAAAGCAAAAATTTATAAATACAAATTTGAAATTAATGCAAGAAAAATACACAAAGGGTGCGAGAACGAAATCAAATAGGCACTAAAAAAAAATTAAGTAAAATAATAACTTACATGCCTGCAAGCCAGAAAAATAAGTTAAATGCGATATTTAAATTCAAAATAATCAACTCAAGTGATACATCTATATGTCCCCGAATGCAATATAAGAAAATGTCATCAAAATATTATCTCCTATTCATTTTAATATCTATTAAAAGTAATTGTGTTAAACAGAAATAACAAATATGAACTGCAAAAAAAAAATGCAAATCAGTGAAAAGTTTGACTAATAGCCTTAAAAATTATGTCATACAAGTTTTGAATTGAATGCTAAAATATCATATTTTTCCAGTAGTCGAGACTGTTGTGATTTCCGTTTTTGATTTCACTTATTCGTATCGAACTATCTAGTTATGTCTACGCTAGTAATTTAAAGAAGTTTAAGTTAAGAAAAATGAAACATGTAAGCCCAGAATTTTGAAAACTGTAAATTTTCAGCTGTCCTTTGTCCCAAATATCTTTACAGAGAACATTTATTTCTAAATTGGACGTTAACGTGGTTGTTAAATAACTACAAATTTTACAAACATTTTGCCTCAAAATAAAATTTTATGGACGACCAACAAATCCTTTCAAAAAGACTATTATCTTCAATGGTTACAAAAAATCAAAATTATTTTGCGTTTTTAGGAGTTCATGGATGCGTTTTTAAAGGAAACTGCCGGGAATAAAATTATTGTAAACAAAAATTTTTTAACCTTTTTGAAATATTGCTAGTTCTTTTAAGGAGGAAAGTTCGTATTTCAAGTCACCCCCACCCACTGTGACGCCATTTTGAAAAAAAACCGACTGCTTATTGAAACTATACTATGATTTTTACCGCAGAATAATCAGAAGCCAAGTTGCTATCTCTGCACTAGTGATACCAATGTAGACAAAAAATCCCCTCTATTTCCCACCACTATGCTGTGTAGGTACACACTGTGTGTAGTGGTGTTGGTTTGATCTTTGCAACTGTGTTAGTTGTCACAGACACAATTACAAAACACGTACTGTCGGACGGAGCAAGGTGGGGTCCAAGCTAACAATGGTCCAACAATACAACATAATGCGTTGTGCATTGAGTGACCGACAGCGACTAACTAAATGCCTTAAGCGGTATCAACCACTCGTTGGCACACTGCTATCCACAGTTTTCTACAATCACGCTTAGGGCTTGATTTTTACCCTGCTAAAAGATTTTCAACTCTGATTAGGAAAATAAGAGTCTTTAATAAAGACTCTTAAAACCTAAGAAAAAAAAAAATTTCCTTAGAATATCTGGGACCTTTTGTAGTACTTTTTATCTAATTGTAAGTTTCATCGATTTTCATAAACAATGCCCGAAGAAAATCGAGAAAAACCAAAATTTTTCGAGTTTTCCAAAAAGTTAAATACGTATAATTCCAAAATCACTAAACGAAATACCTATGTCAAAATTTTGCTTCTTTTAATACCCCATATACAACATATATTAGAATATACGTTAAAAATCTTCATGTGATCAGTCCGGGTTCGGAACATTTCTATTCGGATTTTTCGTTTTCTTGATTCGTTGGACCCGAAAACGTTAAAATCCGATGAAAACCACATATGTTAAAAATTGATCTGACTATCATAGATACTTTCCCTTCTTATAGCAAGAGTTTCGCTTTATAACCTCTACGGACGGGGAGGTAGAAGATTATGAATTATGACACATGAGTGAAACCGAAGCGGACCACTCCAGAATCCATGACGTACTTTTTAAAATAAAAATGCCGCCTACACTTTCATTTGTTTATTGTCATTTTATTCAGAATCGTACAACGTACAAAACTACAATTGCTTTCTCCCGTCACGCCACTTGTTCGGGAAGAACTTGTCGTTATTCTCGTCAAATAATTGGCCTCGAGCCACAAAAAACTGGTATTTGCACTCAAAAATATTATGTACGTATACATCTACAGGCATAACGTAATAATATAAACACAATACAAAGATCAAATATTATATATACAATTTATACTTTAAATATTACTTTAGTTTACGGTAGGGTGCCACAACGGCACCCGTTGGGGTCCCCACGGCGGTGTACTATAATGTATATTATGTCGTCTTCGTGTCGTTTGTGTTTCAATACAATTATTATGGTAGAGTATGATTATTGTGTTAAGAAAAACACGAGCTTATTATAATGTATAGAGACGCCCGCTATGGGTATATAAAATGTGAGTGACTTGAAAAACAAAAACTTTCGTTTTTTTAAATGTTGGAAAAATCATAGAATACAATCACACATACTTTAATACAGAAACAACCAAATTGTACGAAATTAAAAAATATTTATACTCAAGGCCGGATCTACAATTATTAAAACGGGGGGGGGGGGGGGGAGAAACTTTGCTGTTAGCACCCTCCCCAAAGAAACAAGTGACGAGCAAAAAAAAAAATTTCAAATCCAATATTTTAGAATTAGATTAGGAAAAGTTAAAGAACAGTTCATCGAATCCTTGTCTTAAAAGTTATTCTTGCTTTAAACATTAAAAACTGTTTAAGCACAGTCACAGTTAGTGATGAACAAATGCAAGACCAAGAGCAAGACTTGGCAGTCTTGGTCTTGGTCTTGTTCTTGCATTAAGAATCTTGGTCTTGGTCTTGCTCTTGCATTAAAAATCTTGGTTTTGGTCTTGCTAGAGCAGTTTGAGTCTTGGTCTTTGTCTTGCAAAATGCAGTCCTGGTCTTGGTCTTTGTTTTGCAAAATGCAGTCCTGGTCTTGGTCTTGGTCTTGGTATTGCTAAAAAATCTTGCACTTTCTTGCACCTTTTTATTACCGAATTTTTTCCTTCTAAAATCAGAATTTTCTCTCTTTACGGTATTAATTATACTTACAAACTATATTTAAATAGTTTAGCAAGAGTCTTGCTTTTTTCATGTTTTTGTCTTGGTTTTGCTCACTTGAGTCTTGGTATTGGTCTTGCAGCCGTACTTATAGTCTTGGTCTTGGTATACATAGTCTTGTGCTTGGTTTTGGTCTTGCAAAAAATGCAAGACCAAGACAACACTGCAAGACCAAGACTAATTTTGCTCATCACTAGTCACAGTATGAGGAAGCTGTGTACTCCCCCTTCCCCTCGCCCTATTGGCACCGTATTTTGATTTTTTCATCTTTAATATTTTTTAACATTATTTCAGATGCAATAGCTCCATCCTCCTTATTTTCTCTTCAATAACTTTTTGTCTTTCAGTTTTGTAGTTTCTATTTATTATGTAATCTATTCTCGAATAGTCTCACTTATTCAATGCTTACTCCCTTCATTTCAGCAATGCTTTACTGTTGCTACTCAAATTATATAAATATAATAAGATTTAGAATTTATTTCATCCTTGTAAAATATACATTATACGTTCTCGATTCATTTTGAAAAACACCACTCACTGTAAAGACTACATCGAAACAGAGCTCCAAGAATACTAAAAGCATTCGTATTTAATATTATTTTATACGCGGATATTAAAATGTATTTAAAAACATTAAATGGATTTAGAGTCGTTTGAACGCAAAAATATGATTTATTCTTGCTTGCGTCCTTTTGCCTACTTTTATATATAAAACTTAAGAAGAGACTTGAGAAATGTTTAGTTTGTATGAATTATAAGAATAGTCCAATGATTTTGATTTAACAAATTTTTTAAGTTAATCGTACAGGTTAATGTGGACCTTGTCCGACAGCTTTTTTGTGGAAAATGTTTTGCCAGTGTTTTACGCTTATCTGTCAACGCTTTACGCCCGGTTTTTTGAAAAAAACACCATCAAAAACCTACAACTTGGTTCAAATTTCATCATTCTATTAATTTAATTACGGATTGTGAGATATCGAAAATTTTTAATAAACGTAATGGTATCATTAGATTGAAAATTTTTACTTATATTCAAAATCAAGCTTTACTGTACTGGGTTATCGGTTGAACTAACGTTGTTTCAAAATAAACTTTTCGTTTTTGCTATTAAAAACAACGAAATTCTTTTTAAAAGTATGGCTAATCGCACAGAAGTCTTCTTTCTACCGCTGCTTACCTTCTAAATTTTGGTAAATGGTCTTGAAAACCTTTAATTAACTATCAGCTTCAATTTTATTAACGATTTTTAAGGTACTGACAAATTTTATTAAATTTCTCAAATTAGGCTTTATCGAAATAATCTTGAGTTTGGCTTATATTAGTTGAATTAGGGTTATTTGAGTGTAACGATGAAATTCGTTTTGGGAAATATGACTGACGCCATAGAAGTCTCTTTTCCAGTGGGTCTACACGCGTAAATTTGGTAAAAATGAAAAGAACGACCACGACAGACCAATGAACATATTATATATTATACTATATAGACTAATTATATAAATGTATAATTGAGGCAGCCAGATACGACCTGGATACGACCGGATTGTATTCTGTAATATAGTAATCAATGCAATAACTGATTGTATCTTTAGTAACGTTTTCAAATAGTTATTGTCAAAATATAATATTGATAATAAAATTTTACTTTTTGAAAAGAAATTGCAAAATTTTGAAAGAAAGAAAGTGGTAATTCCTTAAATCTCACCCGTCTCACCCCGTTACTTGCTTCAAGAAAAATGCCTACAAGCCTGAAAACCCTGAAAACCTCTAATCTGCTTCCAGTTTCATTATTCAAACATTTTATTTATAGTTTCTAAAAACATTAAAAAATTTTTAGTAACTCTGATGACGTCACAGATTACAAAATTTTCTCTTTTGCATACCATGCTCTATGGAAATGATCTAAATTAGGGTAATTGGTTGAATTGGAGAACTTTTCAATTTTTGTTTATCAAAACGATCAAATTTTGTTTAGAAACAGAAGATCCTACAGAAGTTTTCTTTTTATGGTTATAAACTGACAACTGCTGAAATTCTAATTAGTGATGAGCAAAATTAGTCTTGGTCTTGCAGTCTTGTCTTGGTCTTGCATTTTTTGCAAGACCAAGACCAAGACCAAGACTATGTATACCAAGAGCAAGACCAAGACTATAAGTATGGCTGCAAGACCAATACCAAGACTCAAGTGAGCAAGACCAAGACAAAAGCAAAAAAAAGCAAGACTCTTACTAAACCATTTAAATAGTTTGAAAGTATAATTAGTACGTAACGATAGTAAAAATTCATATTTTAGAAGAAAAAAATTCGCTAATAAAAAAATGCAAGATTTTTTAGCAATAAAAAGACCAAGACCAAGACTGCATTTAGCAAGATCAAGACCAAGACCAAGACACAAACTGCTCTAGCAAGACCAATACCAAGACTCTTAATGCAAGAACAAGACCAAGACCAAGACTGCCAAATCTTGGTCTTGGTCTTGCATTTGCTCATCACTAATTCTAATAATCTTGTCGTTTGAATTGAGCCAGTAAT
Source organism: Brachynemurus nebulosus (assembly GCA_035578155.1). Classification (NCBI taxonomy): domain Eukaryota; kingdom Metazoa; phylum Arthropoda; class Insecta; order Neuroptera; family Myrmeleontidae; genus Brachynemurus; species Brachynemurus nebulosus. The sequence goes on along the minus strand of JAPWDM010000012.1, from coordinate 12,139,043 downwards.
TCCATTTAAACATAACAATACCGTTTTTTCTTTTCGAAAATTTTTTTCAAATTCATATAACATGTAAATTTTTATGTTCGTATGTCCTTCTTCATACAAGTTTTAATCTTATTTCATATAAAGTGTATGTACATTTTTATCCTTTCATATAATCCTTATATTCCTTACGTTGTTTACGCTTAAGTGTCGTAGGAGAAAAGAATTGTTTTGTTGAGTGAAAATCCTGGCAAAAAAATAGCTACTCATACCATACTAAAAAAAAAAAAATGATTACATAATACATATAAAGGTGAAAGAAACATCAGCAACACAAAAAAAATACAAGTGAGATTTAAAATTGTGTTTGGCGAAATTGTGTTTCAAGTTATTGCATTTATTATGAATACACACATAAGGCGTAATGGATTCAATAACTATATAACCGCAAAAATATATGATTCTGAAAAAAAACATAATGTTAAATGTTGTGCTTTTGATATTATAAGAACACTGAAGTTGAGGGCTTGAGGCAAATTCATCTGTACACGTTGATGGTCAATTGGTGCAGTATTTTGAAAATTAACATACTTTATAAGGAATTGTTGACGCGGTACAGCGTTGTGTTGCATTTTGTCTTCCTAACAAAATAATAAACTTTTAGATATCAAGCAATGTACCGTCGAAAGATTCATTCTAAAATTATTACACTCTCAAAGCAATTTCTTTGTTCAAAGAATAAATAAAAATTTCTTTGATTTTTTTTCTTTGAATGAAAAAAAATTTAAAATATATTTTTTTTGATTCAAAGAAATATTTTTTGGTATCAAAAAAATATTTTCTTTGATTCAAGGAAATATTTTTTGTAACAAAAAAATAGTTTCTCTGACTTCAAAGAAAATTTTTCTCTGACTTAAAGGAAATATTTTTTGTATCAAAAAATATTGTTAAATTACAATTCAAAGAAATTTTTGTTGATTCAAGAAAAAAAAATTCAGAGAAAGGGAATAGCCGGGTAAGATAGGGAAAACGGCCCTTGACGCAAAATTGATTGTTTTTATAGGAAATAATACTTCTTAGCCCCAGATGCAATTCTGCCAAATTTCAACCCTCTGAGGCTAATAGTTTATGAATACACAAAGAGACAAAAATTTTTGAAAAAAATTTTTTTGACGAAATTACTGAGCCGATTTATTTGAGTTTAATATATATTGTGTACCCACCTTAGGCAAAGTAATAAAAATAAAAATTAACGTTATATCCCTTTATTATACTAATTTTTTTAAATTTTTAAATTTAAGAAAATTTTTTTGGGCACTTACGTGTTAGCGACATCCACCATTTTTTGTTCAATAATATGTCTCTTAGTACTCTATAACATATATTTTTATGGACAAATTTTAGTTGGTAGAACATAGTAATATTTCAATACAAATGCATGCCATGTTCGGTACTATATATATTACTTATGTATAAAAAGGGCCATAAAGTAAAGCATCTGCGAAAGCATTTTATGCAGGATGCTGCGACAGGGGTATTTTTTGGGTAGTTTCAATACAGGCTAGGTACTCAAATTTTAAAATACCAAACCGCATATTCATTCTTCTTCAATTTTTACCTCCAGATTTACCTAAACATCGTCCCTAGTACCTCCGGTAGTAGAGTTATGTGCATCAATAGAAAGTTCTTTGAACATAAGAAAGTTGTGTAAATTTGAAATTTTCTTCTATCTATTGGAGTTAGGGCCATGGTGAGATATTTTCTCACAAAAAATCGTTCATATTCAAGGGGACAAACTAAATTGGCTTTGCCTCTGTTCCACTTGTAATGAGTTTGTGACGTAGTCTGTTTGTGTACATACACACTGGTTGCAGTGTATTAGTTTGGTTTTTTGTAGTAGTATGTGTATACACGCATACAAACACAATACACGTATTACCAGAGAGAGATGTTCAACGTGTACATGTAACAATGGGGTATATTGTTAATACAATGGTATGTTGACTCGACGACGACTACTGACGGACTAATGCCTTAAGCTGTGACTGGGTTACAAAGGACTCCAAGCGAATTTCACTTTTTTTATGTTAGTTGGCTTCTAGTGTTCTATGTTCATATTAAATATAAGAGTGACGAGCAAAAAAACAAAAATGCTTCCTTTTTTTACATGATCCCCAACGAATACTTCCGGGCCCCGCAGCTACAGCCCCGGCTGCTCTCTCTTCTCGTCGGGCTTGATTGTAGTTTTCAAATAATTTTGTAAAATTGAAATTTTTCGTAATTTGTTAAGGGGTCATTTTACTCTTAAAATGGCCATGGTGACAAATTAAAAAAAAAGTGTCCGTTATTTTTATTTGTAGATACTACTTATATAAAATCAGAAACTGACACCAGAGACTACTTTTCCTTGCCAATAAAAATTACTATTTAAAAAAATTTTGCAATGAAGCCTATCAAAAATAATTGTGCATTTTTTAAAAACTTTTATTTCACTTGCTATGTTAGTATGTTGGTTTAGATCAAATCTTGGAATCAAAATTTAGACAGGTTCTAATTGAGCTAGAGGTTTCAAATTTTGCATACATGTCTAACCTTGATGACAATGCAATACTGTATAATTAGTTTTTACCCTAAATTGCCCCAAACCAAAATTGTTAATTTTTAGTCTTATGCAACTTTTTGACATTTCGAATTGTCAAATATTGTGCATTGATTTTACATTGCAATTTTTTGTTTCCATAGTTATGTCTGATTAGGATAAATTAACCGATTAAAATATAGGTAAAAAAATTACTTCTTTATTTTTTTTTTAAATTAATTGTAATCAGACTAAAAAGTAGAAAATAAAATAAAGTAAAAAAAATGTTTTTTTAAGAAAAAGCTTTTATTTAAAAATGGGCTAAAAAAAATAAATTTTTGAATGAAGTTTGAAGCAATATGCAACATAATTTACAAAAGCTTGAGGCGTTTATTTAAGTTTGGTAAGTACTGAAAAGTAAAATAGCTACACTTATATCTAAAACAGAAATAATTAACGATAACGCCTCAAGCTTTAATAAATTATGTTGCATATTGCTTCAATCTTCACTCAAAAGTTATTTTATTTTTTTTTAGCCCATTTTTAAATAAAAGCTTTTTCTTAAAAAACATCTTTTTTACTTTATTTTATTAAATAAACGAAATAATTCTTTAATTGCTTGTGTTATTGTTTCTGGAACATGAGATTGGTACCACAATAATCCCCATTCACTGTAGTTATACCTTTATTGAATCCCAGGATATAACCTTATGTATATATTATCCTTGTTGTTTCCTATTTATTGTATTGTGTCCTTTTTAAGTTTATTCAATTTCATGCATCGAATCACACGTATTATTATTATATACGCCATAAGTAAGTACAACCTCTCTACATGGCGAAATAAAGATTTCATATTTAAAAAACATATTTAAATTTTTTTCTTTGTATGTAGTAACATATTTACAATGAGGAAATAGAATTTTCCTTTTTTTCCTTTTTGCTGGTGTATATCCAACGGCAAAAGGACTGTTCAAAAACATTTGTTCAAAATTTTCCGTTATGAAAATTTAATTATTTTATCATTTTTAATGTTTCATACCACCGAACTGACATTCGTCCGTCTGTGTTAGGGGCGATTTTCCCTGAAACTATTCAACGTAAAAATTTGAAACTTAGTACAAAGACAAGATTATGGTGGCCCAATTGTAGATGTAAAGTTGAATTTCGATTCTGGGGGTTAATACCAGGAGGACAGGAGGTAACTTAAAAAGTGAGGAAAAAATTTTCCCAAGACCATCGAATCAAACGTCTCCCAAAAGCGTCCAGTAATCGTTTTTGAAAGAAAATCTTTTAAAAATTGCTCACTAAAAAACGATCGCTTAGAAAAATCTGAAAAAATTCACGAACATTAAAAATGAGATGCAAATTGAACGAGAGCTACCAGATCTGAATTTTTGTTACATAATTTCCTTGATACACAAAAAGAAAATTTAAATACTTATATATGTATCAGCACGCTTACTCTCGAACAAAACATCCCATTTTTACGAAACTTGATGAAAATGTTGAAAATCTCAAACCCTTGGATGAGTTCTTCAGCCAGATATGTCTCATACCCATACAAATTTTTTACGCACATTTTACGTTTTAGAGCTTCCTGAACAATCTTGGTTTGGTGTCTGTCTATCCGTCTGTGTGTCGCCAGTTTGCACCTAGTGGTATAACTTCTGAACTATTCGATTGTATTTAATGAAATATTCAGAAATTTTGTAGTTTGACTCCTAGATGGTCCCCTATGAATTTAATTAAAATCGGAGTAACGGTAGCAACGCCGCTACCATGTCATTCCAAAATTGCACCAAGTGGCATAATTTTCGAACTATTTAATTATTTTTTATAAAATTTTCAGAAATTATGCAGTTTGGTTCTTATAGATGGTCCCCTATAAATTTAATCGAAATCGGAGTAACGGTAGCTACGCCGCTACCATAAAATCCCATTAAATGTCAATATCTTATTTACTGCTAGTCCCATTTCGCTCAAATTTTTAGGGTATTTTGGGGTTTAGTTTCTAAAATATATTTGCTATTATTTTATAATTTAGCCTTTAAGTATTTTGACTTACAACAATTTTTTATGAACTTTAAGGCGAAAGTATAATTTCACGGTATATGTATTTGGTAGAACAGTGTTTTAAAGTCTTTTATGAGTACGAGGAAGCTGTGTGTCACACCCCATTGGCAGTGTATTTAAATATTTTTCGCCAAGAAAATGAACTTTTGCCAAAGCTTTGCTACAATTTCCAAATCCAAGATATTTTTTACACTATCGTAAAAAACTGGAAAATTTGTTATGTTACGTATAACATACGGCGACAGAGGTATTATTTCAGTTTCAACGTTCAAAAACTTTTTCCTGGAACAATATGGGTCATTTGATGAATATGACCTATCGAAAAAAATGGAACATACCATAAAACAATTCTCAATAATTAGTTAGGCCTTTGTTTCCTTTCATTGGTGGATTATTCATTTGTTGTATTAACTATATACTTGTTCTTTTTTTCGAAAAAGAACAATTTTTTAAATTCAAACGTCAGTTTTTTAATTTATTTTTATTTTTTTTTTTAATATATATTATTACTTAACATATATGGTTTGAAAAATTTAGTGTAGTCAAAAATCAAGCGGAACCGATTCCTTTTTATATTAAAGAATATTTTTTTGGAAATATCTGAAAAAAAAAACATTTATAGATTATTCTTATAGATTTTTAATTACATATTGATATGTACCTATTGATTTTGATTTGGAGATTTTTTTTTTTTCGTTGAAAAAATCGAAAAATATCTTGTTAATTAGGAATTCCTTTGTTACGTATTTTTATTTTAATAAAAAAAAAATAATAATAATGTCTAAATATATTTTTATAATTTTTATAAATAATTTACTGTTGAGAGGTTTACTTTGTGAAATTTCATTTTAAATATTAAAATATTTAAAGTTTTAATTACTTTGTCAATTTCACTAGAATTGAGTAGAATTTACTAAACGCGTTTTCAATCTCGCGATCATCATCAGAGTAATTGAAGAAATGTATGTGGGAGTGTAATAAATACTCTTAAAAATGAATTTGGGAAAAACCCGTCATTATACTATTTCATATGAAATAGGCTGTACAATAACGTACCTGATAAACCAGTTTTGAATAATAGAGATAATTATTTTTATCTGTGTAAGGTAAAAATTTTTAACCAATATGTTTAAGAATAAAGGAGGGGTGTCCAAAATGTTAAAGTTGCTGAAAATTATATTTTTTCGTTTTAGAAGTTCAGTTTTAATAAAGGTGAATTATTTAGGTCGTTTTGATCATTTAAAACCTCCACTTGTAGGTCACTGTTCAATCTATTAATTTCAAGAGCCTCCAAGAGATTCAGTTTTGTACCCTTTTGACAAATATGTAGAACTTTTGGTTTGTGATTTATATTGGGGAAATGACCTGTTTCTAAGACGTGTAAACCAAAAAGGAACATGTTGGATCTCAAATTCATAGCTCAAATTTTGGTTTACACGTCTTAGAAACAGGTCATTTCCCCAATATAAATCACAAACCAAAAGTTCTACATATTTGTCAAAAGGGTACAAAACTGAATCTCTTGGAGGCTCTTGAAATTAATAGATTGAACAGTGACCCACAAGTGGAGGTTTTAAATGATCAAAACGACCTAAATAATTCACCTTTATTAAAACTGACCTTCTAAAACGAAAAAATATAATTTTCAGCAACTTTAACATTTTGGACACCCCTCCTTTATTCTTAAGCATATTGGTTAAAAATTTTTACCTTACACAGATAAAAATAATTTTCTCTATTATTCAAAACTGGTTTATCAGGTACGTTATTGTACAGCCTATTTCATATGAAATAGTATAATGACGGGTTTTTCCCAAATTCATTTTTAAGAGTATTTATTACACTCCCACATACATTTCTTCAATTACTCTGATGATGATCGCGAGATTGAAAACGCGTTTAGTAAATTCTACTCAATTCTAGTGAAATTGACAAAGTAATTAAAACTTTAAATATTTTAATATTTATAATTTTTATATTCTCGGGCAACTGTAAATTGGATCTATGATTCTCCTATTTACACTGAATACCATTTAAACCCGTAAGTTGGAAATTTTAAAGGACTTGCGTCTGTCCTACTTAATATCTTTCCTAGATACTTTAACTTAATATAACTACTTAAAGGTACCTGCCAAATTTGAAGTCGATTGAATAAATAGTGTAACGAATTTGAATTCATAGTATGTGTAGTTTATAATAAATTAAAAAAAAAAAATTTTTTTTGCTTTACAAGCCAAAAATTTTTGCCCGACTTTGGGAGAATGTCATAAAATGACAGCTCATTTGGCGTGTAAGGTAATTTGCGTGTCTTGTTGGCAGTTTTGGTGTTGTATTGCATTGATTTCATAATAGATTTTAGATCCATAGATCCCTTCTCTATGATATGTAAAGCGCAGGCTCGAAAAATATATTTGGTCTAGCTTGTGCTTTACATATCATAGAGAAGGGATCTATGGATCTAAAATCTATTATGAAATCAATGCAATACAGGACCAAAACTGCCAATAAGACACGCAAATTACCTTACACGCCAAATGAGCTGTCATTTCATGACAATGGAACTAGAGATACCATGTCGACAAGTTTGAAAAATATAGTTTCAAGAAAAATACATTTAAAGTTTTAAAATAAAATACCTAATTCCTGAATCTACCGTATTAAAATGGTCATAACTTGGTAAATTTTCAAAAGTTTTAAATTTCCTTTTGAGGACACATTTTTAAAGCTCTATATACTTCCAAAAAATGAAACAAAACAAAAAATCGAATTTTAAAAGATTCTAAACCAGAAGACTGTCTTAATTAGTGACTGTCTTAATTAGCATACTAGTTCGCTCCCGCGGTCAGATTTTAATCTTAACTTGAAAAAGGGTCGTAAATTAGTTCGCTCCCGACTTATTATCTACTGACAGGTAAAATTAATTACCTAAATGACGGTGGAAATATTCCATAAAGTAAGATGAAAAGCAAATATTCGCACATTAGTGATTATTTGTGGTCAATCAGTTGAAGAAAAAACTAGTTTAACAACCAATCTGTATAATTTTGTCATCAATATGGAAGTGTGCGAAATGGTAAGTGAAAAAGTCAAACCCATGTTAACTGTAAATAATTACAAATATAATTTTCATAAGAACATAAAAACAGTTCAGGCATAAAAAAATGTATCGCAAGGTAGTTAATTTGCGTAAGGAATTTGTAGAAGGCAAAATATCATTAATGAAACAAAATGTAAGTAGATTTGACTTTGTAAAATTTATGTCATATAAATTTACACCAAATTTATAATGTATCTAATATAAATTTGCGTAAGGAATTTGTAGAGGAAAAAATATCATTATTGAAACAAAATGTAATAAGTAGATTCGACTTTGTAAAATTTATGTACCTAATATAAATTTACACCAAATTTATAATGTATTTAATACTAGATTAAAAAACGCAAATAAAAACATTCTTATTTTGCTGTTCAATTTGTGTAATTTCTCTTTCTTTGGGTTCTTAGAATGAACCTTAATCGCATTAACATATAGTTACGGGAGCGAACTAGTATACGACCCTTCAGGGTTATCTGCCCGCGGGAGCGAACTAGTGTGCGCCGATCATATCTGTTGGAACTTAAAAATATTATTATAGACTGGTAAAAATGCGGGACTTGGGAGACGTACTAGAGTCGTTATGAGACTATTTTAACAAAAATTTCAATTTCAGGTAACAATTACTTTTGCGAGACTGTTCCACAAAATATGACAGTATGATTACGTACATTCGTCGATATTCTAAGACATAATAGGCATTCTCAGGCGCCTAAGACTATCGAAAATGGCAAATCATCCAAATACTTTTAACATTTATATAACAATTTAACAATATCTTCAACCACCTACCGAAAAAATTTGATTTATCAACATGTTTAATATTGATGACGTGTAATTTATTATTAAAATCATATCATCTCATCCTCAATAACCTCAATAACAACAAAAAACATAACCTCATTGATATATGTATGTTGCCACTGCATTACTCGAACCGAATTGATTAATACTCAAATATTACAAATCAAAGATATCAACAATGAAAACCAATTTCATTCAAATAAATACACAAATATATATTCAATTGTCAGCTGGGAACCCCTTTGTGTGTAGTGCGTTCCACACACACTGTGAATAACAATTGAACTAACAGTTGTAACATGACTACCGGTATTCATTTGTCTCAGTCGGTATGGCTAGAGAACATGCGGTTTATGATTTTGTTCGATATCGATCAACGCATCATCATTTGTCTTAGCAATAGTCAAATAAATATCATTATAACATGCTTTTTATGTTTTTTTCTTGGCTACCTGATCTATGTGGAGAGGATCTCACCGATCGACCTGAGATCTTTTTTTATTGATTGATAAATGATTAATTGATTCTTTTATTGTATTCGATTTTTTTTTTTTTTTTTTTGGTATCATTGAATAGACGCGGAGATGAGGGTAATTTAGCCGTAGCAATGGAATTAAAAATTTACAAAAACGACCCTTTAGGCCTTAATTATTGTTCAATTTGATACGAAAAACGTTTTTTTAAAGAATAATAACAGGTCGTCAGGTGCAAGTTGTACTTGAGCAAATAGTGTTCCGTATGTACTATCAATATTTTTCCTGACGAGTAAATTTTATTCCTGATGGTAATCAGAAGTGTAACTACACGGAGAGAAAATTCCTATAATATTACTGTGCTCATACTACAATCGACGTGTAACAGGCGAACATATTCAATTTTGTACCGTAAAATTATAAAAATTATAGTTATATTATTGTAATTTTTATAATTTTACCGTACAAAAATTGGATATGTTCGCCTGTAGTAATTTTTATAGGAATTTTCTCTCCGTGTACGATTTTTGTACGCTAGAGCGACTATAACTTGAACGCCCCTCTCCGAAAAATCCTTTTTTTCTTAAGGGGGACCACTAGTGTGACCGCCTTAAAAAAGGTGATTTTTGGAAATTTTTTTAAAGAAAACTACTGTATGAAATGTTTTAATATTTTAAGGATATATTCGTTGATATACCGGGTGTCTCATTTGGATGTATACATACGATTTACATGTTAATTTTTAACATTGGATTCCCATAAGGAAAAAGTCATGTCACAAGAGTGCTTTGAACAAACTAATAATACTAATTTAATACTATAACTACTGTTACTATAGCTTTAACAATAATAATGCAGTAAAATAAAGAAATGAATGTCGCAATTTTCAAGCAATTCACATTTTTACATAATAAATATTTGTGTTATCTGAGGCTGTAAATTCAAAAAGGCATTTTTTATTTTCTTGAAAATACATATTAAAATAATAAAAATACCAAATAAATAATCTGTTGAAGAAATAGTGCAGATAATTTGGCGGAAATAAATTATTTTATAAAAAAAATTACCAAAAATAGGAATATGTTTACCCAAAGCACTCTTGTGACGTAATTTTTTCCTTGTGGGAATCCAATGTTAAAAATTAACATGTAAATCGTATGTATATATCCGGCCAGGACACCCAGTATAATAAATACATGATAAAATTTTTGGACCAAATAATTGAAAAATCAGGGAGTTATTCGCGATCTCCCAAGGCTCCAAAAAAAAGGTTCTCCCACTGCTGCAGTGATAGCGACCTTCACAGTGCTTGAAATTAAAAAACCCAAAAAGCCTATTAAACTAGAAGGTATTGCCCGTACCGTGAACCACAATCGAAGAAAAAAGTTGAAATTTAACAAAATGGCGGAGTTTTTTAAAAAAAGTTTCAAAATTTGCGCGAAAATTTGATGATTTTTGGCCTGCAAAAATTACATTCTTTATTCGATCGGAAAACTGGAGGTTCATGGCACGAAGAAACATATTATATAATAGAAGCTGCAATAAGAATCAACGTATGATTTGTCTTCGAGTTATAACTGCAGCAAATTTGAAAAATGTATGTAGTTTTTTTTTACCTTACTTTTTAGTTTTAATCACTGAGAATTTTTACTAAAATTATTTACGATGTACTCACTATAACGGCCATAGTAAAACTAGATGAGTCGATTAAATGTGCCAGGGTCTAGCTTCTCCACAACATGTTACGGGCAGCCACGTCCAAAAACTCCCGAACTATCAACCTTTATACATTTCTCAATACCTCAAAGTTAACAATGAAAATCAAAATCCGCTCTTCGGATGGCTGTAACTGAAAAACTATTTTAGATATGCACTTGAAATTTTAATATGTTATTTTTAAAGGTATAGACTATCGAAACATTATAATTTTTTGAAAACGTCACACTAGTGGTCCCCCTTAAAACTGAAACTGGCGAGCGCCAAAAAAAAAAAAAAAAAAAACGGAATGAAACTATTTTGTCACGTCGCATTTTTTCCAAAAAATTGTAGTGTCAAGTGAAAAAAAAAACTTACTTCTCTGCTGCGTCCATTTTTATCATACGTCCAGGAGCGGTTCCTTCACCTGACCCATTATAGTTAGGCCTCTGCTAACAGTATCTTGATTAAAGCAAAATGTGTCATCAAGAAGAACTCATACAAGGGTTTGAGATTTTCAACGTTTTCATTAAGTTTCGTAACAATAGGGTGTTTTGTTCGATGGTAAGTGCGCTAACACATATACTATGTGAGTTTTTTGACAGTTTTCATTTTTATTATAGCCAAATTTGTATGATAGAAATGGTACTGGAAAAGGTTCTTTTCTTGGATGTAACAGAAATGTAACCAAAAAGAACACTGTCGGTTGAAGTATCCTCAAGTACATATGCATATTTTTACCGCCTAACTGATAAAGAAACATTAAAAAATTAAACTTGGGTAAAAAAAATTTCTTTTGCTCATTTATGTTGTTAATTAATGCATTAGATCAGTTTTATCGAAAAATTAATATATAGTCTCATTTAAAAATTTATAAATTTGTATCATAGCTCGAAAACTATAAGAGCTACAAAGCTCCTGACTATAGTAATCGGTTGCCCCCGTCGATATCTACAAACTCTTATTTGAACAGTTTTTCGATTATATCAACGGTTTGGCTGTAATAAAAATGGCAACTCTCAAATAACTCACACGGTATACTATAAATTTTAGTATCTCTCAAGTCTCACCACGACCGCTGCTGTAAAAGCTGAAGTGTCCTTTTATCAAATTACTAAAATATTATTAAAGCTTATAAAATGTCTTTTTTAAAAACACTTTTTGTTCAAAATCAACCAAAAAAACACTCGCAGCCGGGGTAAATAAAAAAAAAAAAACATATTGTACTTTTTTTTGTCATACAATAAAATTCTTGATGAATTTGCAAAAATTTTTTGGAAAACATATGTTTCAATTTTATTTGTATTGAATAAGTTACAATTCGAGCAATAATATAAATTGATTCGTAATGGTAGCAAATTCGGCGCAACAAAAAATTAATTGATTTTTATTTTGCTTATTATTCAAAGTAAATCAATTCGAATGCAATGAATGCAAAAGTCCAAAGTAGCAGTACACATTGGACAAATGCACAAAAAAGAAACGATAATATTCAAAATAGAATTATGCCTGTAAAAATTTAAATATATTACGTGTGAAAAAGTACATTAACGATAAAATATTTTGGTGACAAATGACAATAAAATATTAATTGATATTTTGAATATTCATTGGTTTTATTTAATTTGTGTATTTGAAACAAAAGAAAACTTGTGTTTTAAATGCGTATAGATTTTATTTAATATAAAAATAGTATGTTACGGTATAAGTTCCGTAAGTTGCGTTTACTGAAAATGTTGTAAAAAACCAGCCCTGAAGACACCTAATTAATCGTGTATTGTATAATATTTTTTTGCACAATCAATATAAAGGTAATTTAACATAATGTAGCACAGTGCCTTTCAATCGCCGGGCCGCAGAAAGATGTGTGAATTACGATAAATTATAAAAATGAATATAATTTTTAAATTTTTTTTTACTATGGCGCCTGTAGCATATTTCTGGCACAATACAGCACCACTTTTATCCTTTCAAAAAAATTAAATCGCGGTGTTAATTTTGTGAACATAATATGGTCGAATCAAAGATAGTCGAAAAACGACATTTCATATTACGCGAATAATACTATCCCAATTAATGGCGGAAACGATTCCAGACAACAAGAGCTATATTCAAAATGAAAGAATTGTTTATAAACATTTCTGTAATGCTTAAGAAAGTGTCGATATTTATCTGAATTACATGGCTGATCAAGTGGTCGGAAAGCGACATATCATATTACACGACCAAGTGTTATTCCAACTAAATGTGGAAATGATTCCAGGTTACAAGGACAATATTTAAAATTAAAGAATTGCTTCTAAACTTTCCTGTAATGCTTAAGAAAGTGTCGATATTTATCTGAATTACTTACTTGGTTGACCAAGTGGTCAGAAAACGTCATTTCATATAACAAAACCTAATGTTATTTCAATTAATGGATAATGTTAGAAAATACTCTTTAGAACTTCGTTAAAAGTTGGTTTTTTTCAATTTTTCATTGTTAACCTCGTTTATTTAATACTGAGCTTTGGAGTTTTAATGTTGGAATTGTTCAGTTACACCCTGTAATATTATTATAATACATTTTATAGATAAAATAATGAATTATTTCTTTAAAAAAATTGTTAAAATATTTTTTGTTAATAATAAAATGTTATTGATTGATTATTTTATTATAGTACAATTAATTAACTTCAAATTTGATACACTAAGAAAGTAAGGGACATAATATAAAATATGTTTGTATATGTACTCTGGGGTATGTAGAATTGAAAATTGAAATAAAGAACCATCTGTTTGACATTTATTGTACCAAATAATAGAAGTTTTTTGTGATAGAAAACATGTAAATAAAATAATAAGAATATATTCGAAGTAAAAAGTAATTTTTAAAAACGTTTAGGAAATATTCTTCAATTGAACCTGGTACTACAAAAGTGTTCTCGTATGTTTGATTTGGCAGGGGAAACAAAATTAAAACTGATCCTGATGATGTAGGTATTTAAACTATTTTGATGTGCGAAAATTTGTTATTTAAGGGGAGATTCACTAAAAAAAAATCGATTTTTTTCTTCATAATTATGTTCCTTGAGGTGTTAGAAATATTCTCCTAAAATTTCATTTTAAAAAATGGAAAAATCAAAAAGTTATGGGCATTTTAGTACACGTTTTTTACTATAATTCAATTTACCTAAATAAAAAAAAAAACTTTTTAAATGTTTTTTTTTCTCGAAAGTACGTTTTTAGACATGGTTCCTCATGTATCTCAAAAAATATTTAAGATATCGGTATTTAAATCAAAGTGCATATTATTCCTCGATACCGTCATTTTGGCAGGAACCAAGATCTTTTGGTTCCATAATGTATTTTAAAAATTGCGGTTGTTTATAGTCGACAAAAAGTGGTGATTTTAGAAAATTTATTTTCAAAATGCGATTTCTCGCTGGCTTTTTATTTCTTTTCGTTGATCCCTGTTGAGTGCCATAACTGTATATGTATATTTTCAGAAAATTCTTGATTTTTTTATATTGGTTCACAGGGGATTTGATGGTGCCAAGAACTATCAAGGTGGAAAAATCTCGCAGTGTCGATTTCAAAGCCATTTATACTCAGTTCACTATTGAATATTTTTTTTGAAATCTCAAGACATGTAGAAACAATGTTGTATATTCAGTTTTCTAATAAAAAATTTATTTGTGTAAAAAAAAATAAATAAAATAAAAAAGGTCGATTTTTTATGTTTTTTTTGGCGAATCTCCCCATAAATAGTGGAACTGATTTTTACTCCGTTCCTCGCCTTGTGTATATTATGCATACAAAAATGAAGGTTTTGCATAAAAAATTAATAGAAAATTCACTAAAAGAAATTCGGTGAATGGCTGTGAATACGTACTTAAAATTTATTTCAAAGGGTGACTTACTTTTGGTAGTTAGTGTACCTACTCGGTAAATAATAAATATTCTAGCTGAAAATAGAAAATAAGTTTTTCTAGTTTAATTGTATTTAAATCGTTTATAATTCTACAATCTATTTTATAAAGTATTTCTGTTTCTTTTATAAATTCGTTACACCCGTCAATTTCTTATCAACACACACACACACACACACCCACACACACACATATATATATATATATATATATATATATATATATATATATATATATATATATATATAACTTTTGAAATGATTTATTGGAATTTGAATTGTGTTATGGACGTTTGCAACTTGGAGTTCACTTTTTCCATAATAAAAGTAAGAACCACATACCATTGAACATATTATATATTATATTATATAGACTAATTATATAAATGTATAATTGAGGCAGCCAGTTGCGACCAAGTTCCGATCTAGAAGTATTCTGTAATATAGTAATCAATACAGTAACAAATTGTATCCGTAGTAACGATTTCAAATAAATATTTTCAAAATATAATCTATACATCTATACATATAATAAAATTGTAACGAGACCATTTCTGTACATGGAATATTTTTTGAAAATTGTACTGGTACTGTAAATAGTTATCGACGTAGATATCAAAACAGCGATTTTTAGAATTTTTGTCTGTCTGTCTGTCTGTTCACGCATCACGCAAAAACTATTTTAACGGATTTTAATGAAATTTGGTGTGATGATAACTTATTACCTGGGTCAACATCTAAAATACTTTTTACTCCGGGAAAATTTCTCATTCCCACGGGAAAATGGAAAAACCATTTTGAGCATGTGCACACATTAGGCAAAAACTATTGGACAGATTTTAATAAGATTTGGTGTGGTGATAACTTATTACCTAGGGTAACATTTAAGATACTCTTTGCTCCGGGAAAATGCACCATTCCCACGGTAAAATAGAAAAACCGTTTTGTACATGTGCACGTATTACGCAAAAACTATTGGACGGATTTTTATGAAATTTGGTGTGGGGATAACATATTACTTGGGTCAATATTTAAGATATTTTTTACTCCCGGAAAATTCCTCATTTCCACGGGAAAATATAAAAACCATATTATTCTTTGCAAGTTCTGTATAATTATTACACTAATATACATACTTCTCATTGAATTTATAACAATGCTTTGCGCGAACGACGTCGCGGGTACGGCTAGTTTTGATAATATTTTACATTTTTAAGAAGAAACTGCAAAATTTTGAAAGAAAGAAAGTGGTATTCGCTTTATTTTCATAATACGTACGTATACAAATTATGTCCTGCAATAATTATAGTTGCATTTGCTCAAAAATTGACATTATATTATTTCATTAAATCTCACCCGTCTCACCCTGTTACCTGCTTCAAGAACAATGCCTACAAACTGGCTTTACGCTTTGCCTGGTAGTATAATATAATAGTGCTCATTGATCTGTCTATTATACAATATATAAATGTTACTATAGAAATAAAAATTTCAAAAACTACCCGATTTTATTTTATCATTCCTACTGTTATGTCAATTTGCATTTGACATACATAAAATTGATTTCACGACCGAAAATTAATTGTAAAAACCTCAGCAAAAATTTTGAAAACAACAATACCCCACAAAAATGACATCGGACGAACGTGAGGATGTAATCCATCGTGCGAAGATTGCCGAACAAGCGGAACGTTACGAGGACATGGCCGCGGCAATGAAACAACTGGTTGAAATGGGTGATGATCTGTCAAATGACGAACGTAATCTGCTAAGTATCGCGTATAAAAATTTAATTGGCGCACGGCGCTCCGCTTGGCGCATCATCACCTCGATCGAACAGAAATCCGATGATTCTCAACGTAAACAGGAAATTGCACGTGCGTACCGAGAGAAAATCGAAAAGGAACTATGCGACATCTGTTACGAGGTACTCGATTTGTTGGACAAGTACCTGATACCACGCTCGTCCAGCGTAGAATCCAAAGTATTCTATCTGAAGATGAAGGGTGACGATTATCGATATTTGGCCGAAGTGGCCACTGGTGAGACACGACAGCACGTGTTACAAGAGTCGCAGAAAGCGTATCAGGATGCGTTGGAAATTTCGAAGACTAAAATGATTCCCACGCATCCAATTCGTTTGGGATTGGCATTAAATTATTCGGTGTTTTACTATGAAATTTTAAATTCGCCCGAGCAAGCGTGCGAATTGGCCAAACAGGCGTTTGATGATGCCATTGCCGACTTGGACACGTTGAATGAGGATTCGTACAAGGATTCGACGGTGATTATGCAACTGTTACGGGATAATCTCACGTTATGGACAAGCGATATGCGTGACACGGCTGACGAGACACAGCGTGATGTAGTTGTTAACTGATTGTTGGATCGATAAAATTTGATTTTGTTTTGTTTTGTTAAAAATTGTTATGTACAAATATGTTTATTAAATAAAAGTTTGATAACCTACACTGTTAAAAAATATGCATTATTATAAGAAAAAATATGGTAATTGGCTAATTCCCAAATTACGTGCCAACGAAAAAATAAAGTTGTCAAATGTTTTATTTATTTTTTATTTTTTATTTTTTATTTTTTTTTTTTTTTGATTGATTTAGTATTAAAACAAATAAAAATAACGATAAAAGTTTATGCACAGATTTAATTTTCATTAAAAAATATTAAAAAATTAATTTTTTATTTATAGGAAATTTAGGTTATGTTAATATGATTTTATTATTGCTCTTAGAAATTACATTATTTAGTAATAAATAAATATGATAATTAAATTAAATTGTTTGTTTTTCTTTCTAGCATTTCCCTTTGCCCAAATTTAAAAAAAAAGAAAGGAAAATGGGTTATTTACTTACTAAACGCAATGCTTAATATATTAAATTTTAATACTTTTTAACGGAAATTAAACGTGTCCCCCAATTTTCATCTACTTATTTACTTATTATACTTGCAAATCAATCAAGAAAAACAGAAAAAACTACAAAATTTCGTTGACACTTAATTTGGGAAATTGTCTGGTAATTTTTTACAATACCTACGTTTCTGGAAAATTACAATTTGTTAGTAAATTTAAATAATTTAGCTGTAAAATATGAAATTTTGTGCAAAAATAAATTTTCCCTGTAATTTTAAATACTTTGATAGTAAAATTACTCATAAAAATGGTATTTGACATGCTAAAATAGTAAAATTACATTTCGAAACGAAAATTTATTGTGTTTGTTGTTGTATATATTTAAATTAAGTTTTATAAAATTAAATGCTTTAAGAGAAATATATTTGAAAACATTCTTAATATTTATATTTATCACACAATTTTAATTTGAAATTAAATTTCTGTTCGTAAAATTATATTTTAATAGGTATATTTTTTAATTAAAAGATTGGTCTGCAAAATGACGTATTTCAAAGATTTATTGCAACATAACCTACAATTCTACTATTTATTACATTTAAAAGAAATTCTGTATTTTACTGCGATAATTTCTTAATTAAAAGAAAAATATTAAAATTCTTTTTACCTATAATTATTCTGTATAAAAACTGGGTGTGTGTTTTATAAAATTGATAAAAACCTGAAAATGTTAGCAGTGCTTGTTACAAATTAATTTACATTGAATGGTGTAAAACTACAACCAAAATGTAATGTAAAACATTCTACAATGTAATTTTACATAGAAAAATGTTCTAAACATTTCGATATGTAATTTTACAATATTTAATGTTGGCAATTAAATGCCAACATTTAAATGTGAAAATATTTTAACAGTGTACATTTTAAGATTCTTCTAGCAATTTCACAATATCCGTGCCAAAAATATTTTTTAAAAATTTTGAATTTCGTGTATTAGGCATGACCCAGTCTGCAAGAAAATGTGGATGAAAGTTGGTGGTCACGGTTAATTTCCGTAAAACTTTATAGAAAGCTTAATTTGATGCCATTTAGTTTCTCCTACCTGAATAATTTTGCCAGAATGCAGCACCTCCACTCATCAGATCCAACCCGGAATAATTACTCCAACCGGACGCTGCTGCGGCTGCAGCTGCTGCACTTTTCACCACACTTTCACTCTGTATCGTTGTCACTGACGGGTTTTCACCACGTACCGATATGGAAGATGATGCCGATGGCGGATTACTGGGACACGAATATGGTGGGATATTGTGTGATTGTGATGAGGTGGAACCCTGTGAACCCGGATGACCACCAGGTGGACTTTCGGTGGAGGTTCGTGTACCGGTTGCTCCTAGCTCGGGTTGTGATGATCGGGATTGCGATTGTTGCGGATTGGATTGGGATTGGGAATCTTGTTGAGCTGCTGGAGATGTGGACACTGAAGAATCACCGCTGTTGGTGCCACTCGCGGCTTGATTTGCCGCTTGTTGTTGCTCAATTGATTCTGTAAAGGAAAATGAGCAAATTTTAATAACAATTTGAAATATAAATATGTTTGCATTCTTTTCCGTGGAACAAAATTAGGACTGAAAGAGTAGAAAGAGCAAATGTATAGCTTCCGCCCTTGGTTCCCTCTTCTGAACTGTCGTTTTAGGTACCTATTAGTTAAATAATTGAAAACAAATAATAAAAGCTTGTCAACCGTAATATCCGTTTTGAGTTTGCCATTTAGGTACACTAATTTCTTCACTGTTTTACAGTTAGTCAAAGGAATATTGATAATACAAAGTGTTCCAGAGTAAACTACAAACAACTATGCAAAATTTTTTATAACACCCGCTTCTAAAGTTCAATATTCGAGCGTTGTGTAGTGGGCGTAAAAAGCAGTTTTCATATAATTGTAAAACAAACGACAGTAACTGTGCGTGAAAGTAGCTAAAAGTATGCGAGAAAATAATGATATTCATTTGTCAATGATAATCATATTCAAATTAAACATGAAAACGATCAACAAATTAATAAAAAAAAATTTTTTTTTCATATAACATTATAAAATATAATTAACCCTACTATTTTCTAAAATTACTTAAAAATAATTAATTTTTTTCTCTCTATTAAACTTTAGAAGCCGTCCTTATAAAAAATTATGTTCGATACGTATGCGTAAAGTGAGGTATCCAATAGGCTTAGACTGGGGCACTCGCTAAAGGGACTGACTCACTTGCCTGACGGCTCGTGGGGGTATACAGAGCATTTGATCTCGTTATGTATGCGTCAGTCCCTTAGACTCGTGCCCTAATTTAAGCCTACTAGAATACCTCTCTTTACGCATATGTATCGAAAATAACTATCTGTGCACTTTTTTTTTACAAACTCCATTAATTTCTTTTTGGAACGAATTGTCTTTGGAAATTGAAAGGAAGTGCAAAATTCGAGAAAAATCAATTGATATATGTTCAAAGGAGTCCAAAAATTAATTTTTGCATATTGTGCTTCAATTTTTTGGTCGTTTTTTTTTAATCCTTACTATTACTTTGTAAGGAAATCGAAGAGTACGATTTTAAGTTCCGTGGTCGCAAAATTTAAAGGTGAATTCTTATGGATATTGTTGTGATGAATTAAAAAGATTTTCTAAAGAAATTTTTCTTTAATTCGCTTAGGTTTCGAACTATATCAACTTTTTCAAAGAATATTCATGGCTCCAAAAGAAAAATGTGTTCAGAAAAGTCAAAAAATATCAACCTTCAGATTTTAAGGCCATGGAAACAAAAATTCCTTGAAGATGTTGATATTGATATATTGTGTCTATTTTTTCTGAATTAAATATTGTTTAAATTACTTTGTTGGCGGCTTCTATAGAAATAATTATGAAACATTTATTAAATGAAAAATCAAGAGGCGACTTTACGTGTTTTGATTAAGTTTTATTGTCAATTTTCGTGCGGAAAGTATACTTTCCGCACGCAAAAAAAGCATGTGGGAATAGTAGAGTGGTCAAACAGCTATTTTGTGTACAAAAATGTGTGCGGCAAGTTAGTACTTCCCGTGCATGAGTAATAAAAAATAATGAACACTTAGGAAATCAGATTTATTATTATATGGTGTACAATATTTTCTGTACCACATAATCTGGGACATGTTGTACATGCAAACATAATAATTATTTAACTGTACAACTGTATAATTTGTAAGTAGAACACACTACACTTAAATGGGTACAAGAAAATGGGAGAAATGAAATCTTAGCGGTTCGAATATGTATGTAAGTATATTTACAGATTGAAAAGTTTCTGATACGATAATTCCCTGCAGTGTTTAATTTTGACATGATGACGATAATCAAATGCCACCCGAAAATATGAAAACAAGTAGGCACCTACCAGTCTCCTATTAGGAGGCAACTACGATCCTTACGTTTGCAATGTTTGTTTGTGAAACCCTTAAGATATGATTGCTTTCAAAACAATAAATTCAAGTATGCCTATG
The DNA here is from genome assembly GCA_035578155.1 of Brachynemurus nebulosus. Taxonomy (NCBI): domain Eukaryota; kingdom Metazoa; phylum Arthropoda; class Insecta; order Neuroptera; family Myrmeleontidae; genus Brachynemurus; species Brachynemurus nebulosus. The sequence continues at coordinate 12,118,040 of JAPWDM010000012.1, read as the reverse complement.
ACTGGCTTGTGTACATATGATTTTGACCTTAGCATTTTAAGTATGATTTATGATAAAACCATACGCGGGACTGTTGGGAAGTTTTAGTGGAATTAAGTACCACTGTATTTTTAAAAATGTGTTTCAGCTTATTTAAGGTCCCCAATTAGAGGCGAATGATGAGAGTAGTTGAGCTGAATTCTTAAATCGGAGTAGCGGAACAAGTACTAAACTCGATCGGACTCACGAAAGCTGAACAGACCCAGAAGTAAACAAATATTCAAAGAAATTGATGAAGCTATGAATCAATTAGTTAATTAGAATAATAAACCAGGCGCCAAGTATTTTAAATAATAATATTTCGTATTTTATAATTTAAAAATTTTGAGCTCGTCACTATTGAGCAAGAATTTATTTAATATTCTTAGTTGGGAATCTGAGCCGAAATTGACTCAACCCTTCCGCCGGTTAAAAATCAAAATATTAGGCTAATCTTTGCTTTATAATTAAAAACTATCTATAAGTTCTTGAGTTGGTATACCCAGGGCCGGATTTACCTCTGCGGAGGTCCCGGGGTACTTCTAAAGTGGTGGCCTCTTAGTACTTTAGTGTAGGCGCCCTTGGAAAATTTCCAAAATTTTTCAAATTTTCCCGAAAAATAGGGATGGCGACAAAAAAATAAAAAAAACAAAAAACGAAAAACGAAAAAGCGCTTATTCTGTAAATTTCTTAATATTCCTTAATTTTATTCGATTTTGTGGAGGCCCCTATTGTATGGAGGCACGTACCCCAAGTGGCCTTATGTAAATTCGACTTTGGGTATACTTATAGTTTTGATTTTTAAGCTCGTACTCCTCAAATAATCCTTAATTGCTGAATCTGGAGAAAGAGATATTACAAAAAGACGCAAATACATTCTATTTCAAATGTAGTGTAAAATTCTAAATTCTATACTAGATACCGACTTGACTACTGGTCTTGATCGTCTTGCCTACACCTGGCGAAATTTTCTATTTTGAAATTTATTTTGTTATACACAACTGGAAGTCAATGAACCGCCACTGATATATGAAAAATTGATTAACAATATTATATAATTACCGTCAAATATTTCAAGTATATATACAGTCGACAATCATATTACAAATCTTCATGCAAAACTTTTCATTTAAGATTTTCATTTTGGTAAGTAAGTACGTATAACCATCACAAGAGGAGACTTAACCTAAGAAGTACATACAAGTTATATATATCATCAACACAGTCAAAATTAGATGAACATTTTAAGATGTTTGCATTTGACAGGGTGAAATTGTACCTATCGGTAATACAAACGATAGAGTTAAGAATATCATAACGCTACCGAAAGACAGACAGACAGACAAACAAACAGACAGACAGACGTGTGTATAACATACGGTGGTATATAACAGCAAGCAAATAAAATAGATGACGATGAGAACGTAAGCGCGGGGGTGGGGGTAAGTGACGAGAGGGGGAATGGTGAAAAAAGGAGAAACAAAATGTGTGATTGACATATTATGTAAACCTTGTGAGACCTATTTGAGATATGAGCGGGTTAAAAGAACCATCATTATCGATATCCATAATTTTTTTGAATTGTAGCTGTTTTGGGGTGCGTTATGAAAATATAACATTGTAACATCAAAATGAACAGGATGAAGTTGGTTGCTAAATAAAATGGAGCCTGCTTGCAGCGTCTATAATAACTTTATTCATGCCACTTATTCAGCTAGATACACAATACGTGTTTTATTTCGATACGAATAAAAATTATATATGTGTGTACATATTATGTATGATAGTGACCTAATAGTGAAAATTGGTGATGATTTAACATAATTATGTTATTAAGTCCTATAAGAATATTGAAGAATATTAAACTTTAACCCTAGAATCATACGTACTCGTCAAAACGACGAACGAACTTCTCTACCTGCTCCAATACTACAACTTGTCGTTGCCTGCTTACTGTGAAACTTCTGTTATCTAATTTATTTGTTATGATACCACATAAGACGTATAAATTTTTTCATAGCTATTGTCGTTTTTTTTATATTGAAATAGTGTGCGTCAAAAGGACGACGATGTATGATTAACTTATATTTTTTTTAAAGATTTTACACTCCACATATAAAAGTTTTCCTAATTTTTCTAAAATTTATTAAAGATGTGGATGTTATAATTAATTTTTTCAATGATTATGATAATGTGAAAGATGATTACAGCTGTTTGACTTATAGAGACGACATAATACTGAAATTTTAATATATTGAATTGAAAACTAAAGAATGCGTTTCGAATGACTTAATAAAAGATTAACTTATGGAAAATATTTCTATTTTTATTATTTTTTGAGATCTTATTCGAAAAATTACTAACAAATTTTAGAAAATTTACAAATGTGCCTAATGGGGAAGTAACTACATGTCTATAGGAATATTTATGACAGAAATTTCACATTCTGTAAAGTCACACATGTTCACTGACTCATAATAGTTCATAAATTAATTATTTGAAAGACATGTTTAATTTTTATAATGAATATATATGCTTTGATAAAAAGATTAAAAAAAATTAATAAGTTTTAAATTAATTGTTCGCTTTTGTAGTATTGTTATGTAAAAAAAAATGTTTTTTGCAAATAAACTCTAAAACTCTCCGTAAAAAGTCCATTCGTCAAAATGATGCCGATGTATGATCAACTTGACTCGTAGACCAACGTATGATTCTAGGGTTAAGTGGGTATTCTAGCAAGAAATTCAAAATAATGATTTCGTTGCAGTTTGTGCTACGAACTCCTAAAAATCGATTGTTTTTTCTTGCATATCTTCAAAGTTTGAAGGAAGGAATATTGTATACGAGGCAGGGATGGCTGATTAAAAAAATGTAAGCATAACACACCATAAATGACTCAGACATAGTTTTTCTCGAAACTATGTTTTTTGAAACGGTTTACATGATATCTCAAGTTCTAGTAGATCGATTGCTTCGAAATTTTGTAAAGCGAGCTTTTTAATATATATTCAAAATTCGTTTGACGAGAGGTTTTTTAAGGTTTTTTTCTTTAGTATTTTTAAAAAAATTCCCAAAACTAAAAAAACAACGGCGGGAAAGAAAAAACTTTTTTCACATGGACACCATTTTGGCAAAAAAATTTTTTCTTTTCAAATCGCTCCCGTTAAACGAAAATGACACCTTAATCTTTAAGAATTTACTAAGATTTTGTGCTTCAGATCATCAAAGTGGTCGGAATCATGTCAACCAGGGGGCAGCTTTTTTTTGAGTCCGTAAATTGTCGGTCTGTATTTTTTTAAATTTTAACTTTTTTGTACTTTTCAAATGTTAGTAAAAATATGTAATTGATAAAAAAACCGATACCGTCAGATGGAGTGGAATTGATAGTCGGGGGGTGAGATTGTTCATTAAATCATATTTTTTTAAAATTGAATCTAGCGTCAGAACTATAGTTTAGAATGCGTTTTTACCGACCGATAATGGAAGAAATAAGATGGCTGAAAACATCCTATACACGTCAAGTTCAGCAGTTCCATATATTTAAAAAAAATATAGTGTATTAAAAGAAGTCGTATTTTTGGGTGAAAGTGAACTATTAAAACTTTTTCTGATAAATCAAAATCTAAACACAGTTTTTATATTTTAATAAATTTTAATAAAATACACACAATTGTTGATGCTTTGTAACCATCACGTGCTTGGCTGTACATAATCAGTTTAGTATTTTTTGTCATATTGGACATATTATTGCGTGGGGTCAGATTAATCATATACATGGGGTGAGATTGTTCAATCATTGTATTGAAAGATTAATTGCATATAGCCATATAGGTACGATGTATCTGACCATGTTTTATACTCTTTAAAACTGTTAAAATTTATTATAAGCATCAAACAAACTTTTTTACTATAAGAATTTTTTTGAAAATTTAAAAAAAGTGGTGGTCAAACAGTTTTTATACTCTTAATTAGGGCCGTGGAAAAAATGGCGGGCCCTGGGACTAAAACCGTATTTTTTAAAAATTTTCCTCCCTCAAAAATAGGCGATGAACAAAAAAAAGCCTTTAACTTTTTTTTCTGTCCTTCTACGGAAAGTTACGGACTCCCTCCTTAAGCCCGGGCCGCGAGGCTGTAACCCCGGCTACACCACCTTCTCGTCGGACCTACTCTTAATGAAGAAAGTGCGTTTTCAGGGCTGCGAATTCGTGTAAACAATCTCACCCCAAAACCAGTATGAGATTGTTCATGGCTTATTTGCTTCCTCTATACTATGTTTTGGCATGTAAGGTCACAAAATTTTGTGTGAAGGTCCGTATTACCATACTCTGTAACCCATTTTGTTTTGATTGTTTTTTATTTCTGTAAAATAAAGACCAAAATATGTTTTTTTAATCGATTCCACCCCATTTGACAGTAGTAAAAATGTTTAAGGCTTTTTATTTATTACACCTGGAAAAACACCTAAAATTTTGCCGTCTAGACTAGAATACCTCCTTCAAAAAACCAGAACGTTAGCTAAAATTTTTGAAATAATTCCTCTCATAACTTACCGTTTATGAGACGTAACGCCTCAACGCCACCTGGTGCATTTTTCAGAGCATCCTCTAACTGTGTACGTCGCTTCATCTCCAAATCCAATTGGTCCTGAAGACGTCGCCTGGCTTTTCGCTCTTTTCGTAATCGTTTCTGGTACATAACTGCAACAAATAAAAAAAATATACCTAAGTTTTTAATTTTGGCAACAGAAACGGTAAATCGATAATTAAAAAAAAAAAAAAATACATATTGGCAATAATTATATGTATATGGATCGGAACTTTGTTAAACAGTGCCCCCTGCCGATATAAAACATTAGACAGTTAAGATATTCACGACGGGATACGATCCATGTAAAATTCATGTGCATACGTTTAATGATATATACTGTATCCGCCACTGCTGCATCATATTCAACAAACTATTATATAACTAATTATAATTCCAAAGTTCCATTACTGTGTAAAGTTTAGTAATCAATATATTGTGATACGGGGTGGATGGGTATGTGTTTTGCCAATCTTTGAAACATAAATGAAATTATTGTTTAAATGATATTAACTGTTTCGAACGTCACAGTTTAAATTTAACGAGTGGAACGTAATTGTTAAAATGTTAACAAAGAGGTGAATCTTCGGAATTTTTTAATTTAATTTTAATTTAAACATTTAAGTAGGTATTCAAAGTTTCTACAAATGTGATACAATTTTCACAAAACTTTATTATTAAGCCAAATTTTTTAATTAAAAAAAAAAAAGTATAAATTGAAAAAAAAAAAAAAACGATTTTGGCTAATTTAAGGGGAGGTTTACTTGAGAGTCGTTAAAAAAAATCGATTTTTTTTTTTGCAGAAATTGGTACCTAATTTTTTGAGAATATGTTCCCAAAGTGATTTTGCTGAAAGTAATTTAAGGGAAAAGGTTTACTTGAGATTTGATAAAAAAATCGATTTTTTTTTGCCGAAATTGATAGCAAATTATGTGTAGAATATGGTCCCAAAGTGATTTTACTGAAAATAATTTAAAAACAAGATTCTTGCACATTAACCGAATCCAGCTTTCTATAAAAAAAAAAAAAAAAAAAAAATTCAAAAAACGTAGTTCACGCAATAATGAGTATTAAATATAAAATTTTGAAAATACGTTTCTTTATATATATTTTATAATATCTCGGAACTAAATTTTTGGAACTGGTGGATACGATAACTCAAAAACTATACGATGGATCCTTTTTTTAAATTTTTTATTTTAAAGATAATTCAATTCTCCGGCACCTCTACCTAAGTTCGATACACTTTCAATAATTTTTTTATTTTTAAATTTACTTTAAAGAGCGAAAAGTAAGACAAAAATCGTAATCAAAAGTTCAAACATCCGCCATTCTTTTTTCAGCAATTTATTGATATTTATTGATATTATAGGTGCCCGTACTCTTCATATATTTTATAAATTTTTTTTGTTTTTGGATTTCGGTGGTTTATTACCGGCACTAGTATGTCCACCAACAAGGCATTGGATTTTCGGATCGTCACACTGCATTATCTATAAAATGGACACTTTTCTATATTTTTCCTTGAAAAATTTTTTTTATGTAGTTTAATACTTAATAAATACGTGCACAAAATTTGAAATTGATATTTACTTCCGTTCTTGAGAAAAAAATTTGAGAAAAATACATAATTTTTAAGAACTCTCGAGTAAACCTCCCCTTAAAAGAAATTATAGGAAAAAATTTTACATTCTAAAGATTTCTGGTTTACTGAGTGCTTGATTTGTGAGTGCGTGTTACAAAAATTGTTGATTAAAAAAAGTTTCACAATATGAATAATTCGAAAGACTAGAAAAGAAAACAAAGATATTGTTTGATTTTGCGCAAACATCATCGGCGCCTATTAAATTTGTGTAGCTTCGACTTCTGTAGTTCGATTATGACATCTGAGATTTTAGTTTCGCTTTCTTTTTGCACCCTAAATTTGCACAATCAACAAAAAATAAAATATACTTAGATTATGTACACAGGATAAAAGATTCAGAAGTGATGAATCCAGGAAAACCCGATTCCCCAACATTTAGTGTCACTACAGTTCGACAGGAGTAGTATGTCAAAGTTGAGGCGTTGTGTCAAGGTAAACAAATGTTTAACATAAAATTTTTAGATTTTTCCAAGAAATTAAAAATGACGATAACCCCAGAATCACTAACCAAAATGTGTCAAAATCTTACTCCTTTTAATGCTTTATATATAGAATTACTTTGAGCCTGATTTAATTTCTCTAGCCCCAATAAAATCTGGAGATATTCACTAATTTAGACATCAACCTACGTTCTGGATAAGAAGCGTAGGTCTAGAAAATTTCCATCCAAATTTTTGGTTTTGTAGATTTTTGAGGACCCAAAACGTTAAGATTCGATAAAAATCGCACATGCTCAAATTTTATTGGTCATATATTCCCTTCTTAAAAGTATAGCTTCGTCAAAAATATTGGGCACAATTATTTCTTACTGGCCATAACATTCTCTTGACATATTTTAAGCTTTCAAACTAGCGGCCATGTCCCAAAATGGCCCCATTAAATTTTTCATTATCTAACTTACTAGTTTATTATACGTTCTTACTCTGGTACTATTTCCAAAGATTGATTTAATTTTGGGATTCCAAATCATAGTGGAAGCGTTGGAAATTTGTACGAAACACTTTAATCAAACAGAGACATTCAACCTTAAGTATAATTCCAGTTAATTTACAAAACTGACGACAATACCAACTTTATAAACTATTCTTACCAAAACAATAGATTACCATGGAAGGTATAAACATAATATCTAGCGCAGGTAGACAAAAGGACTTAAGTCCAAAATATCAACTTTACAGTAGAGAGTAAAAATTAAAATGAAATGTGGGCAACATCGGTTTATTGAGAATTACCTTCAAGTTTACATGACATTTTGTAAATTTTATTTAAACAATTGCACTTTCTTAACATGTAACATAGTAAATCATACAAAAAAATAAACTTTAAACCTTGAACTAAAATTTTTTAAGACATTTTTATGGACTTAACATATAAAAAACAACAAGAAATTTCATTATTAAAACCATTTGTGAACTTAACTCGTTTTAGCGGGTAGTTGTTGCCATAAAAATACATTTCCAATTTAATTAAACTATATATAACTAGTTGCAGAGTTTTTGAGGTATCAAAGTCCAACAAAAAGGAAAGATGTATTTTTAGTAAGAGATATGCATATTTTATTATATTAAGAAGATAAAATACTTTTGCAATAAAGATGGATATAAAGTACTTATATCTAAACTCCCCCTATTAGTTGTTATATCTCTCACTCAGGTAATATTGAACGATACATACAATGTCTAAAAATACACTACGTTGTAAAAAAAGTAATCGATTTTGAAATAGTTTGCTTATTTATATAGTAATGCAATGATGTACCTACTTAAATAAGTAATTTTAAATTAAATAAATAATATTAAGAAATTACCTTTACTAACTCTGAATACTTCGAAGTAAAAAAATGAAGTAGTTGTTATTGTTATCTTATTGTTAGTCACTATCACTTGAACTTTCATCACATACAAAAATAGCTTTTGATCCGTCATTTTTTTTTTGCTTCACTAGCTATTCTAGTTAAAGTTGCCAGCGATATACCCGTAGCTGCAGTAACACGATTTTTAACTTGAGTTAATGGGATTTTCACACCATCACTTTCACTTTTCATAAACACTAACACATTTAAAATGATAAGTTTTGCTTGTGGACGTAACATTTTATTTTTAATACTCGTATTCATTTTCATATTTAAATTAATTAAATATCAATAGATAAAAACCCGATTAAAATAGAGGGTATAAAAAAAAAATAATAATCAAGAATACGATAAGTTAAAAAAAAATTGTTAAAATATCGAAAATTGTATCTCGCAGGTAAAGCACTTGACTAGCCAAAGCTAAGTAAAAGTACTGATTCTAAAAATTACAAATTTATTTGTAAACATACAAATTTTGTAAAACTAATAAACAGATTTTATTGAATAATTCATAATAATAGCAATATTTACAAAGGTAGGTTTTATGCAGGTTTTATGACTGTATCAGGTAGTTCAATAAAATTGAATACATTTCAATTAATTAACCACTAAAAAGTACAGTCTTTAAAAGAGAAAATTGTAGACCGTTTTATTATTTGCAATATTTAGTAAATTGTTCAGAAAGTATAAAATATTAAAAATTAAACGTTTCTAAACTACAAGAAATATGTAATATAATTAAAACTAGAAATACCTATGATAAGAAATTTAATGTTTCAAAACGACTTAACGCTACCAATTTTAAAATATAAAATACTAACAGGAAAATTTTTTATGAAAAATGCCCTTACGTAGTAATAATAACATATTTTGGTATTTATAAATACGATTTTTTTAATGGTGTAGACCCTTACTTTCATTTATTTAACGGAGTACTGTAGTAAAACTGGAAGTGGACTTTAGTCGCTCAGAAACTTTGCAACTACCTATACTTATTTATTATTTTATTAAGAATTTTAAGACCTTAACTTCTTTTGTTAGTTTCTGAAAAGAATTTTCTTTATAACAAGTGCATAAAAAATGATGTTTGGGGTGGAATTGAATTTTGCCCTTTTGGAAATATATGCGATAGTCTCTTGGACCTTATTATAAAATTAAAAAAAAAATCAAAAATGGACTTAAGTCCCTTTGTCTACCTACGCTAGATATTATAGAGGCGAATATTACCAATCATATGCGATAAAGATACGATAATATTAGTACATAATAAAAAAAAATCATAACTAAGATATGACATTTAGTGACCTTATTTATGGTGCTAGTCTGGCTAGAACTAGATGGATGTGACGATGAGAAACTATTGGACGACAATAGTTCTCTATTATGGTTTATGTGTATGTATATCTATATGAGTCCATTCATCGAGTTATTATTATCTATGGCGAGATATTACAAGTATCGTATATTCGATATTAGTATATTTACACAGGTCATGTATTATTAATAGATTATACCGAGTGTTCCAGGAAAAATTAGAAATTTCATAAAAATCGATCGATTTCTCCGAATTCTGCTAAGAAAATATTGGGATTTATGGCCGTTTAAGTTTATTTCGAAACAAGTTTTCTGTAGGTTTGCAGGAATAAGTCTTAATTCCAAGTTAAATTTGAAAAATTAGGGGAGACCGGGGCAGGTTTTCGCACTTTTTTTTCTTTATTTTTTTTAATTTTTTTCTGCATAGCTACAATTACCAAAGACATACCATTACAATTAGGAACATATCAGCTATAACTAAAAAATACTGAAACTGATAAAAGACAAATACTTTGTCGTAAAAATATAAAAAAGTAAAGGTAAGTCACGGTCGAAAACATGCCCCGTAGTCGGGGTATGTTTTCGAATAGCATTATTTTGGACTGGGGCAAGTTTTCGCATGCACTAAAATACAACTACATGGAAAATAAAAATAAATGTTTTAAGAAAAGCACGTATATTTAAATGAAAATACATCGGTTAGCATCTCTTAAAATACTTTTTGTATGTTGATCGGGTAAAAATAATAAAATATTCACACAAAAAAAATATTTTGTTTAACAAAACTCAGTGTCATTATCGCTGTCACAATTAAGGCAAACAAAAAATAATGAGTCTCTTTTGATACAGTCTTCGTGTGTTCATCTTTTGCAACGAGTGCATTTTATCCACTGCTCGTTTGATTTTGAATTACTAAAATTTTCAAAAGAGTAAATAGGTACAGACGCAATCGGCATCATCTTTGTCACTTGAGTCATTCGTTGTCCCTGCATTATGTGTAGTAGAGCTGCTAGATGATGGGTTTTCCTCATTCTGTAATTTTTTTTAAACAGATTTTTCTTTACAAATTACGTCTTTTTTCCCCCATTCTTTGTGGTCCCTTGAATAAATTTTTTTTGTTTCCCCTTTTCTTGTTAATTTAACCTTTTTTTGTTTAGCGTTTCCCTGTTCATTTTTAACAGGAGTTGCTAAGGTTTATCAGGAGCTTTAACAGGAGTGTCGGTCATAATCAACGACATATTTCTATCAATATTTATTCATTTTAACTACCAATAAATCAAGAACTTTAATATTTAATACTCCTGGAAAAGACTGGGGCATGTTTTCGGTAGCGAAAATTTGCCCCGCTTGGTATTCGAAAACGTGCCCCGTCGTCATTTTTTTACTTTAAACTCACCTAGAACGGTGGAAATAATGACTTCTCCATACAATACTTACATAACTAATTACTACAGAAAATGCATATTCTAAATATAATATTAACATAAGACTCAACCAAAACAAAGTATGTTTGTTTTTAGTTTAAAGTGAGGCATAAAAAGTTACTTACCTGATCAAAAATTAACAAAAGATAACACTGTTTCACAACGAGTGCATTTATGAACATGTAACTGACATAACTGCCACTTGGGCGTCTAGGCATCATTCGAATCGATTTGGTGCTCCGATCTAGTGGTTAGTTTAAGAGTTAAAGTCGATTCGAAAACATGCCCCGTGCGAAAACCTGCCCCGGTCTCCCCTACTCACTATTAAGTATCTACGTAACTATTAACAGAGCATAAATATAAATCAAATAAACTAAAAATGGTCTGATGTCATTAAACAAATGTAACAAATGAAGCAAAATTAAATGTGCCAAATATTCTTCCTCTTTACTGTTCTGTTATTTTTATATTGGAGTAACTATAGTAACTTGAGATAACTTAAGTTCATCTAATTTTGCTTCGTTTGTTAATGATGTCAGATCATTTTTAGTTGATCCACTCGATATAGTATGTTATACACCAAAGGACTAACGTGTGATTTTTGATCCTGAGTGTGAAACTGGTTCCCAGAGGGCCGTAAATGCCCAAGGGGTACAATTCACACGAGGGATTAAAAAAAATTTAATCCTGTAGCCTAGGTATAGTGTAGCCTATTTTATGCAATTCCGGTTCATTTAAAATTACAAAAATTAAGTAAAAATTATTTAAATGTCACTGAAATTATGTGAAATAATATGATGTTAAATATACTGAGTGCAAATTGAACAAAATTGGACAAATTGGACAATATAACTGTTTGAATTTATCTACAAGTTCGAATTTGTTTATTATTTTAAATAAGTAATCTGTAATCTAGCAATGCTAGTAAAATTCCGATTGGTGATTGGCTTAAAAGTGGGAGTAATTGTATTTTTAGTCCGTTAGTACTAGAATTTACACTTTACTCCCTATTTAGGAGGATTAAAGTATGTATTTTAGTTCCGGAATTACAAAAAGAATAAGATTTATTTAAATCTACATGCATATTCTCTCTATTACAGAATAAAAATTCAGCCCTGTGACGTCATTAAGTTTATTCACTTCATTAACAGAATATAATTCTTAATCTAGAAAATTCCGACAGTATCTTCAGCTTCATTTGCCGCAAAGAATACATTACTAGATAAGAAAAAACTCAAAAAGTAGAATGTTATGACTATTTAAACATCCGTTATAAACGATACTGTTTCGCTTTTGTTTAACATCGATACAATATTTGTTTGTGTATACATATTTGTAAGCGATAGATCTTAACCAATCAATATATTATAGGAGAATACACATGTCTGTACCTCCCCCCCCTGTATGTATGTATAAATAAGGTAAGTATTATACATATACAAAGTAACTTCAATAATAATCAACTTGGGTCAATAATTTTTTTTAAGTTGGTAACATTGTTTTGTTATTTATCGATTCATATGATAAATTATCGTTCCGATGTTTTTTTGTTTTCATACTTATATTGTTTTTTGGTTTTTTATTGTTTTGGTTTTGGCATTTATGAGAACTGAGAAATTATTATTGTATCTTTAGAATCCATAGCATTCAATTGTTTCACGTATTTAAAAGATATGTAAAGAGAATATGAGTGTATGGATCAATTAAATTGGTTTTACAAAAAAAAATGTTGTATATGAAGTAACTACATCAGGGTTTGATTTAATTGCCGACGATTATATTAATACTTATATATTTGAAACCAAAATTAAGAGGAACTAAATGTTTTTGAAAAAAATAATAATAATCAAGTTTAATAGTTAAAATGTCTATTTTTTAATAGCTATTTAAGATAGAATAATAGAATTACTTGGAATTATTTTCGAAAAAAATTTAAGTAATTTATATTTAAAGAATATTTTTTATTATTTTTGAGGATTGATGAATTGATTGAAAATGAAAAAAAAAATTAATTATTAATAGTTCTTATTCTTTGATTTTACAACGTTATATAAAAAAAAAATAAATCTATTTCAGTTTTAGCGTGTCTAGTATTGCTAGTATAAAGGAAGTTGGTGTAAAAACGTTAGGTTACTGCTTTTTTTCTTATTACTTATTGCATTGGCTATTTTAATTTTTTTCGTCCATTTTTAAATGAAAGCTTAATTTAAGAAACATTTCCTTTTATTTAAATATTTAACACCTCTGAAGCCGGCGTGCATTTTTAGAAAAACTAAATTATATAATATCGAGTTGATATTTTCAGAAAATATTTTGATATTCTGGGTGGAGTCCGTTGCGGGAAAAGAAGTGCTCGCCCAGAAAATGTCAAAATGATGTATCTATAAATATTTAATTTTTCCATATTTTACAAATTTTGTTGTAATTTTTTGGAGAATATAGGAACAGCTGGGCAAAAATAAACAGTTTACAACTTTCACCAAATAAAACCAAAACACTAGTTTTTAATTGGACAACTAAATAGAATTTCAAGGCTTATTTAGAAATCTATGATACATCAAGCAATTGAATAATGTTAAGTTGCCTAAAAAATCTGAATGTTTAAAAATACACATTATTGTTTAAACTTTTGAAATATTTATCAAAAATTTTATGTTTGGCAGTTTTTCGGAAAATGAGTTTTTAATCAACCTATAACATATTTTTGTTAAATTTTCTATTGTTTATCTATATCTTTTACTTATATAGGCAACCATGGTAACAATATTCTTCCTAACGTGAACAGGCTATTGATATTTTCGGATTTTTAGGGTTTCCAAGAAAATTCCTACATTTTTCAGCTTACAATTATGAACATATCATACATACCACGATTGTAAATTTCAAATTTTCAGAAGTATCTTCCTCTACTGGACAGTGGGCATCAAAATTTTATGGACCTACCTATCCTATCGTTTCGGATGTTTTTAGAACGTGCCCGAAAATGAAGCCTCGTTTGCCAAAATATTGAGTTTCAGAGTGAGATTTTTGTTTAAACATTTTTCTTTCCACTCTCAAAACGGTTTCTGTATATATTCATAAATTAAAAATTTATTTGATTTTCTTTTATTAAAAGAAGTTCAAAAAATTTTTGTTTGAATTAAAAAAATTATATTTTTGATTATAGTTTTTAATTTTTGAAAGTGTTCCCATAGGACGATTGACGTCTTTCTTTTCCATTAATACCAGAATTATTTTTATTCCAAAAATATTTTCTAATCAAATTCTAATTATAGAGTAAAAAATAAATTAAAATAATCAATCATTATTTACGATTATTAAAAATATTATTATTAATTTTTTCCATTTTAATAATTTTTATTTTTATTCACAATATTAATAAAATTTAATTATAGACATTGACCATAGACAAATATACATATATGTATATGATAAAACCGTTCTTATATAATAATTACATTTTTTTTTCTATATAAATTACCGGTGAGTGACTGAGACAGACCACTGATCAGAGTCCGGTGACCAGAGTTTGATGATTAAAATTTTTGCATTAAAATCTAATAAAATTTTATGATGTCTCACATAGGTACATATATATATAGAAGAGGTCTTCATCATTTGAATATAATTTATTGATCAGCCATCGATCGAACAAGTTAGCTGATCGCCACGCCGGTAAGTAGTGTTTAGCTTCGGTGCGGAATACATAGCTCTTGCTTGATTGACTGCATTCTTATTGTTAGTGTATTTTATTTATTTCCAAGTTGATAGTAATTGTATGTAGGGTTGACCGGGGTAATTGTGAATGGATTTCTCATGAATTGAGATAAAAGCGTTGTTTTAAGTATCTTTTATTTTATATATCAAATTACGGTTAATTTATTTTTAATTCTACATTATTCAAGATGCATCACACAAATTTTAAGCAAATTTGTATGAAAAACAAAAATTTTATAAGCCATTCACATTTCCCCGGTGCGGTTTTGCAAATCTTATGAATTTCGGGGTAAATGTGAATGTATCAGAAAAATTATTTAGAATGGATTACAGAGGAGTGAGGTACATCAGAGTAAGGACCAACTCAAATTCTTCATATTTACCACACTTTCCATTTTTTCATCATACTTTAGCGGTCACAATTTCTCTTTGTTTAATGCAAGTTACGCATACCTCAAATTTCTTCAAAAAATCAAGGTTAAATAAAAATAACAAAAATTGTAAGAACAAATTTGTTACAAGCTAAAAATGACATTTTGATGATATTTTGTCATTTTATCAAATAAAAAATAAAAAAATTACATGATTTTCACACAAAAACAAGGAAAATAAGAGTTTTTCAAGGAAATACATTCAGTTTACATGAACAAAAAACAACAATCTATATTTTTTTGTGTTGTTAGTACAACGGAAACTTGTACATTTTCAACTCTGAAAAGGACACTACTAAAATTTTTGACCGGATGGGGGCATTTGTGAATGACGTTCACAATTACCCCGGAATTTTAAAATCATGGGGTAATTGTGAATTGGTAATAAATTGTCCAATTTCTTTAGCAGTTAATAAGGAACCCGCTCAGGCTTTATACCACTTCTTTAGAAGTACCTTCATCCATTTCTTACCTTTAAAAAAAAGAAAATGTATTTAAAAAAATTTTTTTTTGAGGATTGGTCGAATTAAAATACACAAAATTTTGCAAGGGTTTTTTCAAAATAAAAAAAAAGATACTAATACTTGGAGAATTGTTATGAAATTTTAATAGCATATTAAGAAAGGACAGAAAAACATACTAAGATTTGATCTTTAACAAAATTAATATTATTTTAGAAATTATAAGTGCCGTCGACAATTGCTCCATTTCACATTTACCCCGGTCAACCCTACATTGTAGATACTGATCGATCAGTGTTTATGCCATAAATGTATGATTTTTTAATGTCTGGTTCGTCTGTACGTACATAGATGTCTCGTCTGTATATATCGAAGCAAATTAAAGTAGATATAGTTTGTGAAAAAAGTTTTGAATCTCTGGTCAAAACGTTTAAGGTGTTTTAAACCTTTTGAAAATGTAAATTTTGGAAAACAATATTCAGTGCAAATAAATGAATCACTGGAAAGTAGTTGGTACCGGAAGTTGAAAAAGCATTATATTTTTTATACGGCTAAAACACTTCAAAATTGTTCTTTTAAGATCAGTAATTGCTCCATCAGAAACTTAATTAAGGGGAGATTCGCTACAGAAGGACATAATTATGTTCCATAAGGGGTTAGAAACATTCTCTTAAAATTCTATTTAAAAAAATTCGTTAAGTGCGTGTTTTTGACACACACTAAGTAATGTCACTTCAGTGAAAGTGTTAATTTATGATTTTCTGTTAACTCTATAGTTGTTAAGTCTACAGCACTCTTGCGTTTATTCAATATGGATGTACAACTCTATAATTATTCAATATGGATATACAACTCTATAATAATGTTTCCCCCACTATGATCACACAACGATATTAATATGTCATCCTTCGATGACATAAAAAATGAAAAATAAAAAAGTTATGGGCATCTTAGTGCACGCACTTTACTATAATTCTTTTTTAATAAAAAGCTTTAAATGCTTTTTTTCCGAAAGTACGTTTTTCGACATGGTTCCTCATGTATCTCAAAAAGTAGTTGAGATATCGACATAAATCAAAGTGCATATCGTCATTTTGGCAGGAACTAGAATCTCTTGGTTCCGTAATATATTTTCAAAATGGCGGCTGTTTATATTCGAGAAAAAGCGGTGATTATGAAAATTTATTTTCAAAATGAGATTTCTCGCGGGTATTTTATTTTTTTCTTAGATCCAGGTTACTGCTAAAACTGAATATGTATATTTTCAGAAAATTCTTGATTTTTTGATTTTGGTTCACTGGGAATTTCAGAACGTGAGGAATCATCAAGGTGGAAAAATCTCGCAGTGTCGACTTTAAAGCCATTTATACTTAGCTCATTTTTAATTTTTTTTTTTTAATTTTTTTGTAATCTCAAGGCATGTAGAAACTATGCTATATTTTTAGTTTTTTGATAAAATATTTATTTTTGTAAAAAAAAAAAAATATAATAAATAAAGGTCGATTTTTGATGTTTTTTTGGCGAATCTTCCCTTAAGTAATTAGTTATTTAAAAAGAAAATAAATTTTTTGGGAACTTTCATCATTGATCAATTCGTTCTATTTAATTTAAAAGCGAAACATTCTCTTCCAAGCAAGTTAAATTTCTTTTCGATGAACAAACCCTGTTTTGGCTCTTACCAAAGCCTCCACAAGTATTGTTTCTATATGATTTCTTCATTAATATAATATCAGGATCAGGTCAGCAGTAAAAGTTCAAAGTTAAATTCCTGAATTGCCAAAGTTGTGAAGTGAGGATAGTAAGGATTTAAAAAATACTGTTTGCTACCCAGTACTCCCACCAATCATATTATTTAATCCATAGAGAACCACACATTCCGAATAGGTTAAATTTAATTATTCATAGTCTTATAATGTTACTTAATTATCTCTGACAAAACATACAATTGGTTGTACATATACTACTCATTAATTTTTAGGAGGAGGGGCTAAAGCAAAAGCCAGTTTGTAGTAGATGCTCCCTTTGTAACGGAGAAAAGATCCCTAAAGAAGTCTACTTTTTCAGCATGCCGGCGAGTAGTATAGTCCCTTAATTTAATTGTCTGTTTTTAGAGAAAACACAAATAGAACAATTTTCGTTTTTGAATTAGGTTAGTATACTATTAAATGCACGATTTAACTAGATCATAATATGGTTAAAATATTCCTGTCATAACATCCTGCATAACATTGACCATTTCCGGTTAAAAAAATTACTTTTTATGGAAAACCAGTTTATCTAGAACAATAGTTCGTAAATCTATTTTATAGATATAATTTTTCTCATCTTTCCGATTGTGTAACAAAAAGTGTAGGAAATATTTCAATTGTAGCAAATTTTGCAAAAAAAAAGTCATTTGAGGTTCCCGGCATTCAACGTGTCTGGTTTAATAATTCATCTAAAGGTTTGGGACTTCCAACATTTCCGTCATAGTTCCGGGCTCAAGTCTCACAATGACAGTGGCTGTAACAGTTGAATTTTCGATTAAAAAATTCGTTAAAAGACGAACCTGTTTCAAACGAACTCCTCAAAAATTCGATATTTATCAGTTGAGTCAACAATTTCGAGCAGTCTCCAGTAAATATTTAAATTCTTTCACTGGGTACAGTTGAGTCTCAATAAAGGAAACTTCGATATACTAGGCCAGTGTTTTTCAACCTTTTCCATGGCGCGACCCCCTTAGTATGGAAAAATATTTCGCGACCCCCTACCCTCCGCTATTACCAACTTTTATTTTTTTATGTTATAAATATCGAATCTGTTCATCATTATTAATTATTTTCATATTTAGGTATCGATTAGATACGTAATTAAGGACTTGAAACAGGCGTATTTTTATATCGACATCAAAATTGACGACTTATAGTAGCTTCTGAAGGCGCACGTGGCGTAAAAAGTGACATGCGCACGCACGACGGTCGTCACCGTTTAACACTTCCGAGAGTAATCCATTTGAATTCTTTGAATTGTGAACTCGCGTTAGTGTTTAAATTTATTGAATTGCCTTGTTGTTTGTTTAGTAGTTGCTCAGTGTCTTTTATTGTCTAATATTCAAAATTCTATGCTCATTGTAATTATTGAAAATGGATAAGTTTTTGGAAACATATGCACAACCGTCAACTTCAAGTTCCAATGAGAGTAATAAAACAAAACCAAAGAAAAAGTGTCTATATGACGACAATTATTTAAAATTCGGATTTAAAGAAGCCAAATGGCATATCTTGAAAATAAGTCGCAAATAAGACTATTGAAAAAAGTCGCAATTTTGAAACTTTATCGCGCAAAAGTCTGAAACTCTCATATTAATGTAACCATTAATTAACCTTCTCTTTATTAAATATCATATATTGAACTAGAGTGGTTTTATTTTTAAAGTACTGCGACCCTCTTAGAAAGGCTTCGCGACCCCCCAGAGGGTCGCGACCCACAGGTTGGAAAACACTGTACTAGGCTAACTTTAAAAATGCATCACTGCTTGCATGAGGCAGAGTCAAAAGTTCAGAAACACAGCAGACGCATCACAACATGTGTATAATGTAGAATTATAACTACTTGCCATATTATGTAGGTATTAACACCAACAGGAATAATTCCGAAAAACAAATTGTTGAAAAAGATTTACCTTTGATTAAAATTGTTTAAACTATTTGAATACATCTTCTACTCAAAATAGGTATGTAGTATTTTTTATTCAAATAATTTCAATATTTTCAATTTCAAGTAAGTTCAAGTTCAAATTCAAAGATAATATATCTATACAAGGACTGTATTGCTATATTATCTATAGTCTAGCTGTAGCCAAATCAGAGGCTAAGTGATGCCAATATCCCATTCAAAACATCTAATGTGCATCAAATTTCAAGAGAGCATCAGCAGCGCATCATGTATTATTAGACGCCACAAAAAAGTCATGATGCTGCATCGATGCGGTAAAGTTTACATTTTTGAAGTTACCCCTACACTTTAGTTTACTATTGAACATTTTAGGCTTTTATTGCTACTAAAAGAGTTTCCGATAACGCGAATCGACTGTGATTGTAATAGATGAATTTTCGATTCAAAAATTCGCTAAAAGACAAACCTGTTTCAAACAAACTCCTCAAAAATTCGATATTTATCAGTTGGATCAACAATTTCGAGCAGACTCCCTTGAATATTTAAATTCTTCTACCGTGTACAGTCGAATCCCAATAGAGAAAACTCTGATAAACTACACTTCAGCTTACTGTTGAACATTTTGTACCTTCATTGATGCTAAAAGAGTTTCCGATAACACGAATCAACTGTACCATCATCAATAATCAACAAACGTTTTGATCATTCGTCAATTTTAAAATTCAACATCAATACACAGACACACAAACATATATTGTGCTGTTCATCCATCTTTGAATATTATTCCGCCAAGACAAAATAATGTATTTGACTGAAATAAATATATTAATGATTGACATGTAATGAAAAGAGATCGATTGAAGTATGTATGTATGTACATTTAATGGAATGTTAAATGTTACCTATATAGGTATACTGTGTATGAAATGTTTTGTTGAATTACGTTTTCATATATGTGATTATTACCTTGGAAAACGTGATTGGTCGTTTCTACATTTACTTGGACAATCATTGTTCTACAGTTTAAAACCACTCCCATGTTTGATATTCAATTTTTTTTGCTGTTCATTTTTTTTTGAAAAAAGTTCTTTTTTTTATTTCTCTTGTTTATTTTCTTATAAGTTGTCATTATTTTTTTTTAGCATAATTGTTTTGTTTCATCCAGTCTGCTGGATGCTGAATATACAGTTATGCACCATAAAGTAACATAGTTCTCTCGTGTGATAGCACGAGTGATAGCTCTATGGCAAATCAAATATACATATGTTAAAACAAAACAAAAATAACTGAAATCTGGTTACTGCATCACATTTGATTCTTAGCCCCAATAGCCTAGTAAACATTATTAACAAATAGACACGAAATCAAAGTTGCCCAGGAAGCTCTAAAATGTAAAATACACATGAAAATTTTCGTTTTCGAGGGGAACAATTTTTCATATTTTAAAGCTGGTCAAAATGCTTCCACTTCTTTAGTAGTCTTGGAAGTAAAATAAGTAAGTACTTGAAATAGAACTGGAGCAAGAGAGTATGCTTCTGATATTGAAAACTGGTATAAAATATTACATATATATAGGTAGTAAGATATGAAATTGGGAAAATAAAAATGGAAATAGTTTTTCATTTGTCAAATGATTTTTTTTTCTATTATGTACCTAATATTTTGGACTATAAAAATAGCGTAAATACAAAAGCTCTCGTCTTTTTACTGTTTTTTTGTTCAAATAATCAAAGTACTACAGCTATTAAATGTGATGATAGTACATACACTGCGATTACGAAAATATTCCCGCTAGATTTACAACTGTGAATGAATATGAATTTCTGAAATCAATTTCGATAAAAAGATTTCCATTTTTGTGGCATTGGTAGATGGTGTACATGAGTAGTGATGAGCAAATGCAAGACCAAGACCAAGACTGCCAAGTCTTGGTTTTGGTCTTGTTCTTGCATTAAGAATCTTGATCTTGATCTTGCTAGAGCAGTTTGAGTCTTGGTTTTGGTCTTGGTCTTGCAAAATCCAGTCTTGGTCTTGGTCTTGGTATTGCTAAAAAATATCGCACTTTCTTGCATTTTTTCTATTAGCGAATTTTTCTTTCTAAAATCAGAATTTTCTTTGTTTACGGCATTAATTATACTTTCAAACTATTTAAATAGTTTAGCAAGAGTCTTGATTTTTTCTTGCTTTTGTCTTGGCCTTGCTCACTTGAGTCTTGGTATTGGTCTTGCAGCCATACTTATAGTCTTGGTCTTGGTCTTGCTCTTGGTATACATAGTCTTGGTCTTGGTCTTGCAAAAAATGCAAGACCAAGACAAGACTGCAAGACCAAGACTAATCTTGCTCATCACTATAGCATGAGTTAGCTCATCTGGTTTCACTTTTGGAATATTTCTTTTGGTGTGTCATTCAGAAGCATTGAGCTACATTTCCAGGCTACATTTCATAATAAGTATTACACTCAGTTTTAATATTTAATGTAGCTGAATGGGCAGTTTTTAGGATAGCGATACAATTCAAGAAAGAAAATCTAATAAACAACTATCAAAAAAAACAGATGAGGGATAATTTTTGACAAGTCCACTACTCTTAATAAATAGTAAAAATAAAAAAATATCATATTTTTATATGGTCCACTAAACATCTAATATAATATAAAAATCTAGTATTATTATTACGATTGACATCTCACTGTACATATATTCCCAGATTGCCCACTCTCCCCATTGTCCCCTATTTCACTATCGTATACTTACACGAGTCATGTGATAAAATAAAATTGGGGTAGGTGTATCCGTCTTGTTGCATCTTCCGTTTTCATTTCATGTGTATCAATGTGTGTATGTGTATGTGTGTGTGTGTCTATCTTCGACTTTTCGGCCAATAAAACATGATTCCGCATTGCCGTGGAAGATATTTAATAGTTGTGTTTATGATTTCAATTTTATTATTGCCGGACTGGCTGCGTTCAACACTTATAGGAGCGGAGAGATAACGTCATTACCGTCAAACGACCGGACAATCTAAATTTATATTTCTTTACTATTATTTTTATTTTAGGGATTTCAATTATTTTTGTTTTGCTTTTTTTCTGTTGTTGAGTGTAATTGAAGTTTTATCGTTTATTTTGTTAAAAGTTAATTTTATTTTTCCAAAAAGAAGAAAATATTTAAGAAAATTGTGAAAATTTATATTATTTTCAAAAAAAAAAAATTTTTTCGAATAGTCATTTTGAAGTCGTCTAATTTCTATAATCTAGTTTTATGTACAGTCTAGAATATGAGATAAAGTTATAGGTATATGACTAATTTCTTCTCCTGCTTCATTTAATGCAATGTTGCCAGATATTTTTAGGTCAATTTTTTTCAACAACGCAACTCTTAACCCTTTGCGCTTATAAGACATGTACAGCATGACAAGGTGGTTTGTCCATTAACTCTACCATATTTAAAGGTATTTTGTCTGTTGGATCCTAAGACATGTACCACATGACACACTGAATGTTGAACTGTAATGACTGCACATACTTCACATTACATGAATATTTTATTTAATAACTGCAAACACATTCATTTATTAGAAAAATTGTAAATAAAATAATACAAAATCACGTTGAATTATCTTTTTAAAATTAAAAACTAATAAAAACAGCATTGAGGACGTATTTAGCGCATTTAGTATTCAACTTTGGGGAAACAAGGTTAGAACGTCAAAAGGATCCGTCAAAAAAAGAACGTCGGTCGTTGTCATGTGCTACATGTCTTACCAGCCTATTTACAACTCACTTTTTTTTGCTTGAGTGCAAAGAGTTATGTAATTATTTTCGTACTATGCAAAAATTTTAGATTTTTAGCGTCATTTTTTATTGGAATCTAACAAAAATTTATTTTTCCTAATCAACATAAACAATTAAGGGAATTTTTTGTTATTCTAAAATTTATCCGTTGGTTTAAACTGGTTATTGAAACCTCTATTTTATAGAATTTTTGTTTTTGAAGTAAAAATTACTCGCTAAAAAGTACCTATAAGTCTAAAACTAACAATTAAAGTCGTGAGCTTAAAAAAAGTTTAATATTTTTGGTTAAACTCGAATTGAAGAAATGGGTAGTTTTCCGAGTACCCGTAGTGCTAACAGGAAATTGAATTCTAGATTGTAAAACATAATTCCAGGGCGAATTTTAGTAATTCAAGCAGCAAATCTATAGGAGAATTTTTTTATTAAAATATATTTTTTACTTAAAATTAAAAATCCATTTTTCTTTTGCTTTATCAAGGGAAATGTCAAACAGGTACCATAATTGACTTTAGTGCTTATAGTAAATGGATAAAATAAGCTTAGTGTTTTTTATTTTGATACAAATCCAGTTGTAAAAATTCCCAAGCAATTGGAAATCTATAATTTCCACCCCCTCGATTCGATATTATTGATATCAAGTGATATCCAGAGTGGGAAAGGGGGTAACATTATTCCATAGAGGGATAAAAATCAGAAAATAACACACAACCATCTCATCCCAAATAACAGGTTCATCCATTGCCGGCAGCTCAACCCGCCAGCAGCACCCCTCTTGTCCATATCTGCGCCACACTTATTGATAACACATTTATTATAAATATATACCTACGTATCGGTAATAGAGATTTCTGTTTAGGCTGATTGAATGTTTATGTTGAAGACAACGGGGATTCATGTTTTATATCGAAAGTTATATATATATATATATATATATATATATATATATATATATATATATATATATATATATATATATATAGTGCGAAAATTGGAGTACGAAATTAGTCCTATACAGGGTAAAAAGTTAAAAACTGACTTTTGGGAATTAAAATTCTTACTTTGATCAGTCAGCTTACAAGGATTAGTAGTACCTATATAACTTATCAAGGTGCATAAGTATACTATTTTTATTGTTTCGGATGCAGTCTGAGAATCCGAGAACTTATAGGACTTAAAATTTTGAGAGTGCCAGGGAATGTGGCGGAAATTTCGCGTCTTAGGACATTATTAACGTCGTGATTGAAACAAGAATTAACTTTAAGACAAAAATAAGGTGAATTAATACTAAAATTTTTTCGACATTATTTAGCATTTTGAAATGTCAAATAATTTTTAAAAAACTTAAATTAAAAATTCGAGCCAAATTAATTGAGGCTGTATAAACGCTAACTTGCGATTCAAGTGGTTGAAAAAATTATTAATATTCCTTCAGTAAACTCATAAAATATTGTCTGAGTCTAGTTGAATCTTAACAAAACCGAAAATTTATCTTTATAACGATTAAGTTTATTAAACTGGCCTTAGTGGTAAAATACCTGATTTAAGGTAGTTGCTCCGAAGAACGATTTTTCAAGAAATTTTAACGAAACTTCTCTAGATATTTATTTAATTTAATACGTGCCCGTACCAAAGAAAATAATTTGGGGGACAGGTCTATCCACACTGTCAACTTCCCATTGGGTGTCCTTAAAGACTAGAGACTACTGTACGTAAATAATTCTTTTTTCATTTCAGGCGACTCCTTCCCTGTGCTCCCGATAGAGACTTTGCCCCTTGCACCATACCGGGGGCTTCGCCGTCTGTACCTAAGGATGAGGGCTCCACCCTTGTCAAACAAATGATAACATCATTTGTTCTCAAGATATGCGAGAAAAAATATATTTTGACAAAAAACTAATTTTTTCAAGTTTTAAATTTCGTTTTTTTTTTCTTCTTTTTTTTTTTTTAAATTTGTAATAAAATACTAGCGTTTTTAACATCAAAGAAGGTTCTTAGGCCATTATATAATAATGTTATGCTAAAAAATCCATATAATCTATGTTATCTTAATAAAGTTAATTCCGTTTTTTTACCACAAAAAACAAACGGCTAATCCGAATGTGCTGAAAACTTTATCCGGTCTTCATTTTTTGATTACGCATCTAATGAAATTAGTCCGGAGTTGATAATAATATCATCATTTGTTCTCGAGATATGCGAGACAAAAAAAATTGACGAACGAACGAACTAATAAACGCACACACAGACATCACGCTAAAAACGATGGATTCGGATTCTAGTGACCTTGAAAAGTGGAGATATGTCAAAATTAGCGATTCGTAAAATCGGACCCATTACAATAACTTCCTATGGGAAGTTAAAAAATTGACTACCCCAATTTTGAGAAAAACGATTTTAAAGTTTTGTAATTTTAACATGGGCTGTTATGGGAATTTGACATTTTTTTTTGAATAAAATGAAAACGTGTCAAACTCGATTCAATCCGTTGACATTTTTTGCTCGTTTTTGGATAATGCATTTTTGTCGTTAAAGTACGAAGATTCATTTTTTTTTTTCAAGTTCCAAGTTTTACTTTGTTAATATGGCCTGTTCAGCGAGGCAGCCAAACACACTTAAAGATAGTTTCCCTCTAATCTTTCGACGTGACCAATTTCGGATGTTGTCTATAAAGTACTTTTTATTGTGTTAGAGCATAAAATACACCCGATTGAATCATGATGATTTGCAATGTGACTGAATGTCACCGCGCGTATGCTATTCCCTTTCTATTTTCGTATAAACTGACACAATATACACAAAACATACTGCGTATGACTTTAGAGGGCATACAGGAGGACATCAGGCATTACTGTTTTTTTTTTACACACTTTGCCGCTTTTTACCCCAAATTTTCACGCAAAGGGTGCCAATGTCAATAATATAATACGTTATGTTTATACACAAGATATATTTCATTTTTTTTTATCATAGTTTTTTATGGGAAAAAATAATTATGCTTTTTTTTGGTGTAAATGTATTTAAGATCTATTAAGGAAAATTATATTTTGTGGGGTGTTGATGGGAGAGGGGGAAATGTTTGATAAGGTTATTAAAAAGGCCTTCTAGTCGTCTAAAACGTCTAAAATATAATGGTATGAGATAAAGTCATTTTTTCGATATGTGCCCAAGCTACAAAAATTACATTGAAAATTAAATAATTGTTTTTAAACAGCTCTTGTTATCTCTGAAAGCGTTGATAATTACCAGAGTTACATGGCCGAGTAAGTGGTCGGAAAACGACATTTCATGTTACACAAATTAATGTTATTCCAAATAGTGACAGAAATGGTTCCAGGCTACAAGAATTAATTTAAAATTTAAGAAACTGTATTTAATCATTTGTTTGATGCTTAAGGGCGGGGTAAGGTATTAAAATAATTTCTTTTTTGCTTTTTTTTATTCTTTTAATTGAATGCATAATATCTCAAGAATATTGTCTTAAAATTTCAAGTTGATTGGAGCAAAATTGACGAAGTTATAAGCATTTTTGTTGTTACCTGCAGATGTTTCGCTCTCTATATATATCTCTCTCTCAGTTATATTATAGAAATTTCAATGGAAGTACTAACGTGTTTATACCGGTACTGTATATTTTGTCAGTGTAGGGTACAAAATTTAGTTTAGCAGTAAGTATTCTATATCTGTTTTATACAAGAATTTTTAAGTGTTCAAAACTTTAAAGCGTTTTCCTCACAGCTCACGTTTTCAAAGTCGGTGCCCCTCATAACTTCAAAACTACGGCACCGATCCCTTTGAAATTTTGAACACTATTTCTGTACATAATTTACGAGGTAACGCTGGAGAGTTTTCTACAAATTTGTTAATAATTTTTATTTTACAATAACAAATTAGCCAATTTTTTTCACAAAAATCGTGTTTTTTCGATCTTAGTGTTCCAAAAAAGTGAAAAATTGAAATCTCGAAAAACCCTCCCAGCGTTACCTGAGGAAAACTATTATCTAACGAATGAACTTTAATTTTTTTTATTTCGGATGATCCAGCACCAAGTTATTAGGGGCGCCGCAATTCTACTTTTTTCCGAGACACGTTCGAATAATTGCTGCCATTACTGTATTTTTTAATATTTCTTCGTAAAAATTTTATACAGTATTCTTCGAATGTTATACTTTAATGTATCACTGGTTTAAATCAAGAAATTTTAACTGTGTCGTCACAAAAAGATAACAAAAACATGCCTTTTTTTGTACGAATTAACCTTACCCTCTCCTTAAGAAAGTGTTGATATTTGCCTGAATTACATGGTTGACCAAGTGGTCGGAAAACGATATTTCATATTACATGAGCTAAGGTTATTCCGAATAATGGTGGAAATGTTTCTGCTTATAATAGTTTCCTAATGGTTAAGAAAGTGTCGATATTTATCTGAATTTTGTGGTACACCAAGTTTTTGAGAAAAGACATTTCATATTACACGACCTAATGTTATTCTAACTAATGGCGGAAATGTTTCTAAGCTACAAGAATTCTATTTAAAATTAAAGAACTACATACTTTTAAACATTCTTGTAATGCTTAAGAAAGTGTCGAAATTTATCTGAATTATCTGAAATTGGTCGGCCAAGTGGTCCTAAAAAGCGACATGTTGAGTTAAATATAAATTTATTGTCTTATTTAACCCTATATGTGACCGGCCGGTTCGCCAAAAAATTATCCATGATTTTTCTCCGGTAGTGAGTGAGAAATGGTTGAGAAACGCTGATTTATATTATTATATGTTTTAATTTACAAACTCTTAATGTTTATATTAAAACCCAGTATGATTAAAAATTTATAATTTTTGCTCCCGTTAATATTTAATATTTTCAATTTAATATGTAACTTTCAGTTGTAACAATAATTAATTAATCTTATTTATAATCAATTGAATGTTCTGTTTTTTACATTTTTTTTTCTTGAAAAGTAATTTTTTTCAGAAACATGAAAAATGTGCTTAGTCTTAATTACTATTACTTAATGATTTTTTTTCTAGATATGAAGTAATTGATTACTTTAAATATAATTAATTTTTTATTCAACTCAAACAGATAACGAGGCGGACATTGTGATCCGGGGTACCTGTGACAAAAAAGAGTTTCTTTTGTCGTATTTTAGACCTATGGTTCATTTATCAGAAAATGTTACGAAGTATCTTGAAAAAACAGTATTATATTTGCAACATTTTGATGAAATATTTGTGAAGTCCTAGAGTAATTACAGACTATGGATTCGAATCCCATGAATTAGCCATTCTTTTGAAGGTTTTGAACAGTTTTCGTTCACCATGTCAGATGACTATAGGGTTACTTCCTCTAAAAAATAACTGCGGATTGAAATCTTCAAACCGTTAAAGTCCTAAACTCATGGCCGATTGCACCAACATTTTTAATCGGCCGTTAAGACCTTAATCAATGATTAACTTTAACTGTAGTTAAAATCTCTGATTATCTGTTGCATCAAGGTTAATTTTTGTTAACTGATGATTAAGTCGTCCGTTAAGTTAATGGATGGATATTGGGCAATTAAATATTTAATCAGCGTTTAGTCCATATTTTGATGCTAGTTTCCATAGTATTTATATTTATTAAAATTTATATTTAATTTTTTTCTACTATTAAAATATACTTCTTACTTGAAATATACTTAAATCACAGTTTCAAAATGTTTTATAATACGTAAACATAAATTATATATTTTCTAATATTATATAAATCAAGTAGGCGCTACCTATTTCAAAATATGCAGATTTAAATTTTTTAACCATGCGATATTATCAACTTACTAGCATTTGCTTCTCTTGTGTCTCATTTAATGTCCTATAAAAACAAATCAGACACTGTTGCTAGTCAAAATTAATCGTTAACGTACATTAGTTAACCATTGGTATATTTTAAATGGTTAACAGACAAATCGGAGTTAGTTAATCTCTGATTTACTAATGGCCATTAAGTTTTGAGTAAATTAATGTTGGTGCAATCGGCCATCAGTCTATTGTAGGCAAAAGTTATTATTATTTACTAAGTCAAATTTTGTCTCATTTGTTAAATTCTTTTTGATGACGTCATACCATTTTTAGTTAATTTGATCCTTGTCAATTTATTCGTTTTTGCAGAAATGAATAAACAATTTTACTTTTCGTTTAATTTCTCTAAAAAGACTTTAAGCTTTGTGGACTCTTCACCAGTGGAAATGCGTTAAGTAACCTTGGCAGTGTGCTTTGCATAAAATTGTTTTTTATTCTATATTATATACAGTATGAGTTTTTCGAGAGTTACCATTTTTATTACGGGCGAACCGCTTTCATTTTCTATTGAGAATATTTATTACAAAAATATGTTTACACGCTTATATAGGTAACTGTCAGACACTGATATCTATATCTGAAAACATCTTTTTTTTTTATTTTTCCATGAAACAAAACTGAAATTCGATTTATTTATTATACTTTTCTGTTATTTTAATGTGACAATTTAACCTATTTAGTAATTTTACTTTCTGATGGAAATCATAATAACCGTCTTCTTTCGTAATTACTTCGATTTGTTGAGCTAAAATATGCAATCACCTAAGCACTAATCTAAAAAAGTTTACTTTTCATACGAATAAGTGTCCCTGATCATGCAGTAAATACAGTGTTTGTAAAAAAATTAAAACATTTTTATATATTTCTTAATAAAAAAAAAATATGTGACCCAAATTAACATATGTCCTTGTTAGCGTTATTAAGAAAAATTATTATTTAAATAATAATCGACAATAAAATCCATAAGAATTAACTTTTTTTTCGAATGGAAGAATGAAGAATCTTTAATTTAGAATAGTCTGAATGGTTTTGCCTTTGAATGTCCATGAATTTAGTAGTGTAAAAAGGATACGACTCAATTCCAACTAACCTTTAAGATCCGAATTGCTAACTTAATAATAACGAACGTTTATATTTAAACATTCATTAGCGTATGCTTAAGGCAGATTGTGGTCTAGAATTTTTTAAAACTTGATCATTTTGTTTCATTTTCTGAAAGTATAGACCTTTAAAAAATGTATCCTCACAAGGAAATTTAAAAATTTTGAAAATTTATAAAGTTATAACCAACTTAATACAGTGGGTTTCAGTATCAGGTGTTATACCTACTTTCAAAACTTTAAATGGATTTTTCTTGAAACTACATTTTTCAAGTTGGTCGACATGATATCTCAAGTTCTAATTATCCAATTGGCTTTAAATTTGGCATGTACTTTCAGTACATGTTGCTTTATGGTAGGGACTACGAATATTTTTACTATTGTTAAAAAATAAAAAACTTTGAGAAAAAAGTTAAAAAAATAATTTCTTTCAAACAGTCGCTATTTTTAGATTTTTAAAATTTTTTTTCATTATCGTTCCTATCAGAATCCTAGCCTATCTAAACCAGAATCTTTTTCTTTTTTCTGTTACAGATAAACACAAGCCCCAAATTCATGTTAACTAGCACATCACTTTTTTAACATGGCTATATTTAAATCGCTCCAAGTTCTTGAATTTTCATTTTCTTTATATGAAAATTTTTCTATAATTATATTCTTAAAATAATAATAACTAGATGATAAAAATTGAAGAGTAATGTTTTTGTTTTACTATTCCCTATTTACTATTCGCTAGACTAGAAAACACGCTCAAATACGAACAAAAGTTCACCATACTTATTAATGTTCACAAGCACATCGGTAATATTGAAATTACAAAAAAAATACTGTTACAAAAAAAAAATCTCTTTAAGGTAAAATCAATTTTTCTCTGATAAATATGTAATTTTTGTACAATTTTAAAAAAAAGTGATGTAAAGGAGGCTAACGCCCATTCCTATACCATTTTGCCTACGCCAGTGATTCCAGGAATCTTCTGCTTGATTTGCAAGTAGATAATTCAACATTTTACTACTGAATTATTGATCAGCTATTAACAATAGGGTGAATGCGGGAGAGATGCCGCACATTTGGAAAACACATGATAATTCTTAAAGTATGCATTTAATTGATTTGAAATTTGGTACACAATAAATGCAAACACTGTTCTTTAAAATTATAAATAATTTTAAATTTTGAGTCATAAAGGATTCATAATTAACATTTTTTTTGAGCCTGCAAAGCGGCGTCTCTTCCACACCTATGGGAGAGATACCGCATCAAAGAAGGTGAAACGCCGCATAGTTCATATTAAAAATTTTGCATTCTACACACATCTCCATACATGACGGATGCCACATGTAACCATTTTTGGCACTTTATACATCTTAGTCAAACTTTTATTTTGTTTCTGAGTACTTTTCAAAACATTCAATACACAGGCAATCATCATTAGGTATTTTCGTTATTTTCACTAACATGAGGGCTCTTCCTGATCCATTAATGGATCTTGTATATTTACGTGGCATAATTTACAGTCCAAAACAAAAAAAACTGCATAATTAAGGTATATAATTCTATGTTTTTAAGATGTAATATGATGCGGTATCTATGCCAACTTTAAATGCGGCATCTCTCCATTTTGTTGGGATAGATGTCGTATGTTGCTATAGCAAGCATAGTGCGGAATTCCAACCTAAAATTTTATACAGTACTTTTAAAATATACCTAAATTAATAATAAAACTCATTTTCATTAAAACAATGAAATATACATTCTTAAATTCTAATGAATTAACGGCTTGATAAAATATTATGTTAAAAAACTTACTTTTCAATAATAAAAAGTTGGATAATTATTAAACTGATGGACTAATCATAAATGTTACCATATACAGCTTAAATAAGTAACTTATTTAAAACATATACTCCATTAATATGGCTATCTATCAATCAACGGACGAACTATGGCTACTGCGGCATCTCTCCCGCACTTATCCTAAACAAAATAAAAAGTAGTCTTTGCATGTATTCTCTAAATAAGAAGAAAAAAGTCAAATATTAAAATATCAAGAGACTGAATCTAAAAAGAAAAAAACAACAAAATTGGAAGAAAAAGAAACACATATACATACATATAATAAAACATTAAAATATAATATGCAATATGTTACAAAAAGAAAAAATTTTGCCAGGGAATAATAAAAATAAAAGCGACGCAGAGAAAAAAAATTGAGGAAAAAAAAGCTAAAAAAGAATCCCTTCAGGATAAATTCATTGTTCGCTTATTTCAAGCATAATAAGAATTATTATTATAAAAATGGAATGAATGAGCAGTCATAGCGGCAGCAGTAACCATCCAGTGAGGTACACAGAGCTACAACAGAGCTACATAGCTCTCCTCACCATATAAATATAAAGTACACATAATGAAATGAATACGAAAAGTACAAAAAAAAATATATATATCAGTACTACAACAATATTCTGTTTCGTTAATACCGAATGAGGTAAATTTTTGTGTCAGCTTACTATGCAGTGTTGTCGTTGGTCCGAAAAACGACTTTTCAAAGGATTTTAAAGACGTTCGTGCGCGTCCACAAAACACTATAGAATAATGTTATGTAGCTACCACAAAACACTATACCTGTATGTTATGCATACAGAGCATGTGCTTGTTCATGTGTCATATCGTGTCGGGTATACGGGTGATTGCTATACGTACCACCTATATACTGATCTATGACATCAATGCATACACAGTTGTTGATTGAAATTTAGTGGTCTGATTTGACCTTGTATATGTATATTATATACGTGTACACATCAAATTCTACCCGAATATTAATTTCAATAATTAATATTTCATTTTAACGTTCGTCAACACGATGTTTTTTGTGCAATTATATAAATTGCATATTTCAAAGAATATTTTTAAACAATTTTTATTATGGTATCTACTTTTTTTTCAAATTTTTTTATCCAAGTTTAATTTTTTAATTTTTCTTTAATTTATCAGTTAGGCGGTAAAAATATGCATATGTACTTGAGGCTACTTCAACCGATAGTATTTTTCTTAGTTACATTTCCATTACATCCAAGAAAAGAACCTTTTCTGGTACCATTTCTATCATAAAAATTTGGTTGTAATAGAAATGGCAACTCTCAAAAAACTCACATGATATATATATATATATATATATATATATATATATATATATATATATATATATATATATATATATATATATATAATTTTAGTGAACATTATTTTCGATTTCTAGAGACCTCAAAACAAATTTCTACGTGGCTGTAATAGCTGAATGTTCGATTTAAAAATTAGATAAATTTTTGATTCGAAAATTCGCTAAACACTACAATATTTGATTTTGATTCAAGGATTGCAAGATATCACACATATCGTACAATCCATCAGTTCAAATAAATTTGTTCACATGTGTAGAAAAGTGGTGTATAACCTATAGAAAATTTGATTTACATATATTATAGGAACATATAGAAAATATTATTATTCACTTGCTTATAATATGATAAACAGGACGAAATGGGAGGAGGTTGGGACCATGAGCATACCCCTTCCCTCACACCCCTCTCCCCGCTCTACGGTCGCCATTTGCTTACTTGAACAGTTAATATTTGTGTAAAAGAAATAGGTATAGCGGAAAGATACCGTAACGTATACATAGAAAGGAACTTTTTTCCATTGATATTGTGTGACTTTTGAGCGAGAGTTGAGGTCGACATCATCATCAGGATATTCGTAGCATAAAAGTTTTATTAAATATGTGTGTGCGTCTGTCTATCTATGTACATCTGGGTTGGGTTTTTCCTTTTGCATTCAGATTGAAAATATTTATATTAAAAAATTTCTTCTAAAAATGCGGTTATAACAAGAGAATATTTGATTAAAAATTCATGAAACTAAAAAAAAAGATAATCCAAGTCAGTGTAACAGATCTAGTTTGAAGCAGTCGTCAAACTGAATTAAAAAAAAAGTTTATAGGTACTCAATTTTCAAATTCTAGAAGCTAAAGAGTTTAAGTAGCGTTATTACGGAACTTCCTAGAATTGGTTTTTGACGTTTAATTAACTACTGTACGGTTAGTAAACTCGACTCTATCGAATTTCTAAAACTCTATCACAGTGACTATAGTGAAAGGATTTCAGTACAATAATAATTAAATTATTTCTAAATCGAGTTTGAGATTAAATATCATCCGGTCAGAACCAGAATCCATAAGAAGTCAAAGTACCTCTCGGTAAAATGATTCGATTGAAGTACCTATCTAGGAATAATTTATCGCATATTTACCATAAAATAACTTACGGCTTTGAGTTAATACAAAATTCAAATATCTGATATCACTTAAATGCATAATAAATGTGTTTTCAGTTGTTTTAATTTTAAAATTCATTTTGATTTATTTGGGTTTCTATATAGATTTGTTGAATTTTAGTAGTTTTATATTTATAAGGACAGAAATTAATTAACTGACAGATAATAATAATGGAAGTAAAATGAAGTTATTTTTATCTAATTTTTAGTAAATAGAAATATTAAGGAGGGGGTAAGGTTAATTCGTACAAAAAAAGCCATGTTTTTGTTATTTTTTTGTGGCGACACAGTTAAAATTACTTTATTAAAACCAGTGGTACACTAAAGTATGCCATCCGAAGAATATTGTGTAAAATGTTCACGAAGAAATATTAAAAAATGCAGTAATGGCAGCAATTATTCGGGCGTGTCTCGGAAAAAAGTAAAATTGCGGTGCCTCTCATAACTTGGTGCTGAATCATCCAAAATAGAAAAATTAAAGTTCATTCGTTAGATAATAGTTTTCCTCAGGTAACGCTGGGAGGGTTTTTCGAAATTTCAATTTTTCACTTTTTTGGAACACTTACAAAGGAAAAACACGATTTTTTGCGAAAAAAATTGGCTAATTTGTTATTGTAAAATAAAAATTATTAACAAATTTGAAAAATACTCTCCAGCGTTACCTCATAAATTATGTACAGAAATAGTGTTCAAAATGATCGGTGTTGTAGTTTTCACGTTATGAGGGACACCGACTTTGAAAACGTGAGCTGTGGGGAAAACGCTTTAAAGTTTTGAACACTTAAAAATTCTTGTATAAAACTGATATAGAATACTTACAGCTAAACTAAATTTTGTACCCTACACTGACAAAATATACAGTACAGGTATAAACTATAAACACGTTTGTACTTGCATTCAAATTTCTATAATATAACTGAGGGAGAGAGATATATAGAGAGCGAGACATCTGCCAGGTAACAACCAAAATGCTTATAACTTCGTCAATTTTGCTCCAATCAACTTGAAATTTTGAGACAATATTCTTGTGATATTATGTATTCAGTTAAAAAAAAAAAAAAAAAACAAAAAAAAGTGATTTTAGTACCTTACCCCTCCTTTAACTTAATTGTAACAATGGTCTTAGAATGTAAAATATATAAGTATTAAAAAAAATTCATTAAAAATAAAATTTTTCTGTAGTGACAAGTACCTAACATGCTATACCTACTGCATCACATAGGGCTTAATTTCTAAAAGTGTAGGTGCCGGAACACCTTTTCCTTAATTATCCTAAAAATTTTTCCCAAAAAATGAAGTGACGAGTAAAAAAGAATCCTAAATCTTGGCTTGTCATAGGTCTTTGCTCTCAATCCTGCAGCTTCTAAACACACTGATCAAAAAAAAAATCCCTTGCTCGTGCCGGATCCTGCAAAAACTAAAAATTTCTAGGAGGTGCCGGAACATCGCTCCGTTCCGTCTGGGTCAAAATTAAGACTTGCTGCATCCTTACATTCTCAAAAGGATTTGTTTTACAAATTTCTTTGAATTTTTTTCTTTAAATGAAAAAAAAATTTATTTGAATAAAATAAAATATTTTCTTATATAAGAAAAATGTCGTAAATGATGTCAGAAATATGGTAAGCATCGGTTTATTCGACTAAAAATGAAGACGTCGAATCGGAAAACTGGCTCAGGTAATTGTTGTCGACATTGAAATAGGTTGAATCTTTCGGAAGGAAGAAATCGATCTTTTTCTTCATAATTGTGTTCTTTAAGGTATTAGAAATATCCCCCTAAAGCGTTATTTAAAAAAAATGAAAAATCAAAAAGTTATGGGCATTTTAGTGCCCGCACTTTACTATAACATAATTCAATTAAGAAAAAAAAACTTTAAATACTTTTTCTCGAAAGTACGTTTTTTGACATGGTTCCTCATATATCTCAAAAAGTATTTGAGGTATCGATATAATTTAAAGTGCATATTATTCCTCGATACCATCACTTTGGCAGGAACTAGAATCTTTTGGTTCCGTAATATATTTTCAAAATGGCGGCTGTTTATCGTCGAGAAAAAGCGGTGATTTTTGAAAAATTATTTTCAAAATGCGATTTCTAGTTGGTTTATTATTATTTTTTTTCTTAGATCCTAGTTAGTGCCATAACTGTATACCTATGTATATTTTTAGAAAATTCTTGTTTTTTCGATTTTAGTTCACTGGCGATTTCAGAACGCAAGGAACCATCGAGATGGGAAAATCTCGCAATGTTGGCTTCATCAACGTCATTTATACTCAGCTCATTTCTCAATTAAAAAAAAAAATTTTTTTGAAATCTAGACATGTAGAAATAATGTTGTATAACGTAAAAGCCCCCATTATGGAACGGTATCTAATACTGGAGCAGTTTTGACATTTACATATTAATGAAGTTATTTCTGAAAGAAACGTCTGATAACAAAAATTATTATTAACAGAATGATTGTTTTTCAATTTAAATTCACCTCGCATTTAATGTTTCCTTATTTAATTAAAGAAATAAATATGTAAATGTTAAAACTGTTCCAGTATTAGATACCGTTCCATAATGGGGGCTTTTACCTTATTTAGTTTTTAAAAATTAAAAAATAGATAAATACATCAATTGTATCATAAAA
Source organism: Brachynemurus nebulosus (assembly GCA_035578155.1). Taxonomy (NCBI): domain Eukaryota; kingdom Metazoa; phylum Arthropoda; class Insecta; order Neuroptera; family Myrmeleontidae; genus Brachynemurus; species Brachynemurus nebulosus. The sequence continues at coordinate 12,081,238 of JAPWDM010000012.1, read as the reverse complement.
CATGTGTTTCAAATAATTAATTTATGAACTATTATGAGTCAGTGGACATGTGTGACTGTACAGAATGTGAAATTTCTCAGTCATAAATATTCCTATAGATAGCTAGTTATTTCCCCATTAAGCACATTTATAAATTTTCTAAAATTTGTTATTAATTTTTCGAATAAGAAATAATAAAAATTAAAATATTTTCCACAAAATAAATTGTTAATCTTTTATTAAGTCATTCGAAACGCATTCCTTAGTTTTCGATTCAATATATTAAAATTTCAGTATAATGTCGTCTCTATAAGTCAAACAGCTGTAATCATTTTTCACATTATCATGATTATTGAATAAATTAATTATAACATCTATATCTTTAATAAATTTTAGAAAAATTAGGAAAACTTTTATACTTAACTTTAGGAGTACAAAATCTTTAAAAAAACAGGTTAATCATACATACATCGTCGTCCTTTTGACGCACACTATTTCAGTATAAAAAAAACGACAATAGCTATAAACAAAATTTATACGTCTTATGTGTTATAATAACAAATAAATTAGATAACAGCAGGCAACGACAAGTTGTAGTATTGGAGCAGGTAGAGAAGTTTGCTCGTCGTTTTGACGAGTACGTATAATTCTAGGGTTAATAAAATATTTATTTGTATAAAAAAAAAATTAATAATAAAAGAAGATTGATTTTTGACATGTTTTTGGCGAATCTCCCCTTAAAACATAAAAATATGGAATAATATACAAAGACACAAAAGGAAAGATCATTAGTATTATTACGCCTATCCATTAATTTATACGTATGTACCAATTCGTTTGAATTCATTCTTGCAAGTAACGATTTTAATTTAAAATTTTTATTATTATTAATTTCCAATACTTATACATATAAACACACATACAAAAACACATACAAAAAGCAACCATAGGTATGATTTGATGAATCAAATTGACGAGAACAAGAATTAAGTAAGAATAATTTTTCACCTGTTTTTATTACTATTTGCTATTTCACTCCGTTCGACTAATAACTCTAACCCTTTAACGAATCAATAACAAATATATGATGTAAGACAAGTGCGATGGTGGGGGAACTACTGCTGCCACGGTCATAACAATAAAATTAATGATTGTATACAATTTTGAAAAAGTGAAAAAAAAACTATCGAATACTTCCTGGCGGATGTTACTATGTCGATTTCGACAACAATGGTTGAAATTTTTTTATATTATTGAACGCTTTAATTTTCCTTGAATATTAATTTTGTGTTGAAGGAAGAAATAAGTATTTTTTTTACTTTATGGAAATTATTAAAAAATTTTAAAATTAGAATTTTTTATGAATGACTAATCAACTAAAACATATTCGATTCAAGTCAGAGTTGTTCAAGTCAAGTGGTTCGATCTGCGTTTGGTCAGCGTGTGGGTGCCAACAGGGCCGTAACCAGCAAAAAAAGGCCCGTTTTATTTTTCTCGGGGTCCTTTCTAACGCCTATTCGTCTTCAAGTCCGGGTCGCGGGGCTGGAAACCCGGTTGGCTCTTTCTCGAAAGGTCTGGTTACGCTTCGGCCTGGTTACGCAAAGTAAGACCAAAACAGCAAAAATATAGTCACATGTCACTACTGCGAGTTGTTGTTGTTATAAATATTTTTTTTGATAACAATAAATATAAAAAATACACCTACGCTTTACATACATACAAACAGAATTCCTATAACTTACATTAAAAAAACAAGTCATCAAATGCAAGTTGTACTCGCATAAACGGTGTTCCGAAATTTAACTTTACATATACAGGATGTAACGTATATAAATCTCGGTACGAAAACAGTGGGTAGATCTCAATGTAATGTAATTAATAGTTGTCAATAAATTTGAAGCAAAACTGTTTTTTTAACAGAAAATATTTGATATTAATTAGTGATGAGCAAAATTAGTCTTGGTCTTGCTGTCTTGTCTTGGTCTTGCATTTTTTACAAGACCAAGACTATGTATACCAAGAGCAAGACCAAGACTATAAGTATGGCTGCACGACCAATACCAAGACTCAAATGAGCAAGACCAAGACAAAAGCAAGAAAAAAGCAAGACTCTTTCTAAACTATTTAAATAGTTTGAAAGTATAATTAATACCGTAAAAAGAGAAAATTCTAATTTTAGAAGGAAAAAATTCGCTAATAAAAAAATACAAGAAAGTGCGAGATTTTTTAGCAATACCGAGACCAAGACCAAGACCAAGACTGCATTTTGCAAGACCAAGACCAAAATTCGTAATGCAAGAATAAGACCAAGACCAAGACTGTCAAGTCTTGGTCTTGGTCTTGCATTTGCTCATCACTAATACTAAATATGGGTCAAAAAAGGGGCCCATAATTTTTTTTAATACGGCTCTGTCCATTTCATCTTTGTAAGATAAATTTTCTGATTTTAAATAAAAGATCTGGAGAACACGTTTACGACCTTAACATGTTTTCAAAATTTTATTATTAAGAAAGTATTTATGCATAATTTAGTCAGGGCCGTACTAAGAAAAATTTTGAAACATGAAGTCAGTCAATTTGTGTTTTTTTCAAACTGTTAATTCCGAAAAAATTCCTGTGGTTTTAGTGTCTATAGGGTGCTGTAAGTCGCCCCTCAAAAGAACAAGAGTTATTTATTTTACGCCCTGTATAACTGGGCCACAACTCTATAACTATCTCTGTACTAAATTTGAAATTTTCACGGTAGTTTTAGACACTGATACTTGTTGCTGTGTGTACATATATTGAACTATAAAACATTTTAAGATGTTCAAATAAAAATTAAATATCAAAAATATTCTTATTTGTTTTTTTGGAGAAAAAAATAAATCAAAATCCAATAAGAATGAAAAATATGGCGTGGCTAATGTTATTAAATTTTGCAATTCATTCTTTTAAATTAGCTAGTACATTGTCTATGGACAGTAAGACAGTATTCTATATACCTAGCATTTATTTGTGTATATTATAGATTTAATATTAGCTATTGTAATCAATATATTGATTTTAAATAATTTCAATTTTAAATAAAACTGATAGACTGAAGTGTGCCTTGGAAATTTATTAGAATTTACTGTTTGTTGTCTATACCAGTGATTCTCAAAGTGAGGGTCGCGATATCTGATTTAGGGGGTCGCAACAACAATTGATTACAGATTACATAGGTACTCTATTTTATACATATTTCGGGGCTCTTTTGAAATTTTTAACGGAGTATTCCAGTCTAGAAATTCGAAAAACTCGATTTTTTTTTCATATTTTCAAAGTTTGGACCTTTAAGAATAGGCCTCTAAAAGAATTTATGGAAATTCGAATTATTTTCGGAGTTATCATTGTTTTTCCCTGATGTGTAGGTACTGTGTATTTTTTCAGTGTTAAATTTAAAAATTTTAATATAAATTACTCGAAACTACTTTTTTCGATACGGTTGACATGATATCTCAAGTTCTAATACACCGATTTACTTGAAATTTGAGTGATGAGCAAAATTGGTCTTGGTCTTGTATTTTTTGCAAGATCAAGACCAAGACCAAGACTATGTATACCAAGAGCAAGACAAAGACCAAGACTATAAGTATGGCTGCAAGACCAATACCAAGACTCAATTGAGTAAGACCAAGACAATAGCAAGAAAATAGCAAGACTCTTGCTAAATTATTTGAATAGTTTAAAAGTATAATTAATACCGTAAAGAGAGAAAATTCTGATTTTAAAAGGGAAAAATTCGCTAATAAAAAATGCAAGAAAATGCAAGATTCTTTAGCAATACCAAAACCAAGACCAATACTAAGACTGCATTTTACAAGACCAAGACCAAGACCAAGACTCAAACTGCTCTAGCAAGACCAAGACCAAGATTCTTAATGAAAGAACAAGACCAAGACCAAGACTGCCAAGTTTCGGTCTTGGTCTTGCATTTACTCATCACTAGTACAGACCTTCTTAATACTATCAAAATTGGCCCGACGTAGGGTTTCTTGGAATTTTTTTTTTTTTACTATTTTTAAAAAATTTCCAAAATTGAATAAAAGAAGCGAAAAAATGATTTTTTTTTAAATGGATGCTATACCTATTTTGTGAAAAAGATTTATTTTTTCAGATCGGCTACGTCCAACTAATTCTACATCCCTGTTTATTAAGAATTAACTAAAATTTTATGTTTCAGAGCACCAAGACGGTTGGAATCACATCAACCAGGAGACACCTTTTTTATTGAGTCCCCACTTTGCCGGCTTGTACCGATTTCAATTTTGAATTTTTTTGAAATTTTTATACATTTTTATACTTTTGAAATCAATAAAAAAATAGATACTAAAAATTTTTACTTTTTTTGCTTATTTTTTTTTTTTACGCCCATAAAATTACGAGCCCGCTTAAGTGCCAAAGGGATCGCGGATCAAAAAGTTGGAGAATCACTGGTCTATGCGTAATTAAAACGCAAACATTTTCTTTCCTTGAGTGGTACTGCAACACTTACGGGGGATATTCATCAGTTATACATACATATAAATTGACTTTAATCCTACTTTGCAAGGTGTTTTAAAAGAAAAACTGTCGCTTTCATTTCACAACTTGCGGTTTAAACAAAACCCAAATTGACAATTACATGCATTTAAAAAATTAATAAATAAATAAATATTATAAATAATTTTATATGACTTTATAAAGAAAGACTTGCATTTATGTACGTTTTAAAATATGTATGTATTTTTTCTTTTTCACTTTTTAAACATAAACTATAAATAATGTAGTTGTGAAACAAGTTGTCAGATGACACTAATGTCAGTCGTGTTCATTGTGTCGGAAGGACCTCGCCTAATGTCCACAATAAATTGTCCACATCCATTGTCGTCCACATCCATTTGTTCTTCAACATTTATACCATTAGGTTACACATCCATTTGCATTTTGTAGGTGTATGCGTATCTGTGTAACTTTTAGTTGATAGATGTTTTATTAATTGTCCTTTTAATTCAATAACACGATAAATGTGGAAAAAATACTATTTATGGAATAGTTTATGTGGTTTGATCCACATTTACGAGCCGAATTTTTGAACTTGAAGATCATACTCAGGGCCGGATTTAACATAAATGCCGTCCCACCTACCGTGCAAAATGCCGACCCTGGAAAAAAATCACATCAACTTTTCCGAAAAAAAAAACTGAGTGACATGACGAGGCAAAAAGACATTTCATTTCAACTTTTTCTTACGAAAAACAAGTGACAAGTGCCAAATTGCAAATTTTGGGCACGCCCTGGGTGCCCCTAGTGTAAATCCAGCACATTTAAAGCGTTTTCCCCACAGCTCACGTTTTCAAAGTCGGTGCCCCTCATAACTTCAAAACTACAGCACCGATCCATTTGAAATTTTGAACACTATTTCTGTACATAATTTACGAGGTAACGCTGGAGAGTTTTTTTTCAAATTTGTTATTAATTTTTATTTTACAATAACAAATTAGCCAATTTTTTTCGCAAAAATCGTATTTTTCCGTTCTAAGTGTTCCAAAAAAGTGAAAAATTGAAATTTCGAAAAACCCACCCTGCGTTACCTGAGGAAAACTATTATCTAACGAATGAACTTTAATTTTTTTTATTTCGGATGATCCAGCACCAAGTTATGAGGGGCACCGCAATTCTACTTTTTTTCCGAGACACATTCGAATAATTGCTGCCATTACTGTATCTTTTAATATTTCTTCGTGAAAATTTTATACAATATTCTTCGAATCTTATACTTTAATGTACCACTGGTTTTAATAAAGAGATTTTAACTGTGTCGTCACAAAAAAATAACAAAAACATGCCTTTTTTGTACGAATTAACCTTACCCACTCCTTAAGGAATGTCTTTTAAACGTTACTCTAATCCTTAAGAAACTGCCAACTGCTTGTCTGAAATACATGGTAGTCCAAACAAAAAGGGAAAGCATTTCTTATTGGACGCCTTAATGCTATTTTAAGTTATGGCAAAAATGATTCCAAGCTACCAGAATTCTATTTCAAATTAAATAATTGCTTTTAAACATTTCTCTGATGTGTAGTTACTTAGTTAGGTTCTGTTTAAACAATTTTTTTAAAGTAAATTTGACAAATCGCTCCGGAAAGTCTTCTTTATATATTTTAGTGTAAAAAAAAAAAATATTCCTAGACATTTTTCTTTAAAATCAATAGTTTCCGAGAAAAAAATTATTGAAATTTTTAAATGCACGAAATTTGCGATTATCAATGCGCGGAAAACATTGATTTTAGAGAATAATGTCTAGGAACGTAACGATTTGTTTAATTAGCGTTTCCGGGAAGCAAGATGCACTTTCGTGTACCACATTCCGAACAAGAAAGTGCCAAAAAAAATTGCGCGGGAATATCTTTTTCAAGTCCAAAAATAAATAACCAAAAATCTACTATGTAAATCCCAATTGTCATTTTATCAGACTTAATTCCGAACTTCATACACTTATTACACGCAGGCTCGACGAGAGGGTAGAGTAGCCGGGGTTGCAGCCCCGGGGCCCGGACTTGAATGGGGGGTCCATAGCGATCGACAGGAGCACATTGTGGAGCACAATGCGCTTTTTTCCAGGGACCGCTATTTTTTTCACAGCCCCGTTAAATAGTTGTCTTATTAAGATACTTAAAAGTATTCTAGTGACACCACTGTCACCACCCAAGTGCGCCAATCTTGAAATTTTTACAATTAAGCTGCTATTGAAATTAATTTCCAATCTATTTGCATGTATGAATTTACATTTAAGTTTGAAAAAAATTGACACAAAGATATACACCAAAGAGGCCGTATATAATCATATAAAACAGATACTTTTAAAGTGCATTAAAACACACTTGCAATATTGTCTGACATACACTTTTGTCTTTAAATTAAATCGCAAAGGTTCCTATGGTCGTTATAAAGTGCCATAAAATTTGAAGACACAGCTAATAATTACATATTATATTAATAAGTGTCAATAATTTTCAATAACCTTCCCCATAAGTTATTACATTATAAAATTGATTTTTTTTTCTGTCATAGTCGCTATAAATTTTCGAAAGGCTCAAAAAATAAACGGTCAAAAGTCGTCATAAATTCAAGACTTAAGTGGATAATTAATCATACACCGCAGGAAAAATTATACCTCGTTGGAAGAAGTTTTACTGTGACAAAAATCAAAATGATTAATGAACGAATCACTCAAGTGATCAATTGAATCGAATCAATAAAATCAATTGAATCGACTCTTTTAACTCATCAATGAGTAAAGGTATTTATAATAGTAAGTAAGCGTAAGTAAGTAGAATTTAAACGTTGAAAAATGTAGTTTCGAGAAAAATGTGCTGAGTAAAATTTCAAACAGCTCCAACACCTCAAAATTTTATAAGAATATACAAAATAGAAATCGATTATTTCAAAGTTCTAATTATTAGAAACCGCTTTAAACAGATTATAATGAACGTTTAAAAACCTAAATAATTTTCAGTGAATTAACGAATATGCATTAAATGATTAAATAATCAGCAGTCATTTTGAATATGCCTTTTACATTTAATTATATTACCTACTAGCCGTACCCGTGACGTTGTTCACGCGAAACGTTGAGTAGTTTCTTTTTCCAATTTGTAGTTTCTTGCAACACAAAATGCATTAAATTGTCTCCAAATTGACAATTGTGTATTTATTGTATTTTTCGGTACACAATTAGCAACATTTTTTTTTTTTTTATTTAAAATTCAGAAAAATTTCCAAACCGATAGTATAATATTCAATTTATTAACTTTCCATAGGAAGTTATTGTAATGGGTCCGATTTTACGAATCGCTAATTTTGACATATCTCCACGTTTCAAGGTCACTAGAATCCGAATCCATCGTTTTTAGCGTGATGTCTGTGCGTGCGTTCGTTAGTTCGTTCGTTCGTTCGTGGATTTTTTTTCGTCTTGCATATCTCGAGAACAAACGATGATATCAAATGAAATTAGATGCGTAATTAAAAAATGAAGACCGGATAAAGTTTTCAGCAAATTCGGATTAGCGGTTTGTCTTTTGTGGTAAAAAAACAGAATTAACTTTATTAAGATAACATAGATTATATGGATTTTTTACCATAACATTATTATATAATGGCCTAAGAACCTCCCTTGACGTTAAAAACGCCAGTATATTATTATAAAATTAAAAAAAAAATGAAATAAGAAACTGTTTTTGAAATATATTTTGTCTCGCATATCTTGAGAACAAATGATGTTATCATTTGTCTGATAAGGGTGGAGTCCCCACCCTTAGGTATAGAAGGTGAAGCCCCCGGTACGGTGCAAGGGGCAAAGCCTCTATCGGGGGCCCAGAGGAGAAGTTGCCCGAAATGGAAAAAGAATTATTTATGTACAGTAGTCTCTAGTCTTTAAGGACACCCAACGGGAAGTTGACAGTGTGCGTAAACCTGTCCCCCAAATTTTTTACATTTTGTTACTATAATTATGGGATTATTAAATATGTAAATTTACGTAATGCATGCACATGCTCAAAATGGTTTTTCCATTTTCCCATGGGAATGAGACATATCATCACACCAAATTTCATTAAAATCCGTCCAGTAGTTTTTGCGTGATGCGTAAACAGACAGACAGACAGAGAAAAATTTTAAAAATCGATGTTTCGATATCTACATCGATAACTATTTACAGTACTAGTACAATTTTCAAAAAATATTCCATGTACAGAAACGGTCTCGTTACTTACAGTTTTATTTTATGTATAAATAGCCCCCTCGATTAAAATACTGACGTCACTGAAGTACCGGACCAACTAATGAAATGCCAGATAAAACAGTCCCATAAGGATTTCGTTATCGTGCTACGAAATTCTAAAGTGAGTATTTCGTTCCGTGAGTGATTCGATTCATCGCAACGAACGAATCCACAAAAGCTTCAACTCGCTAAAAAGAGTTGAATTCTTATGACTACTTACTTACTATTATGGTGACACAAAAACTATTCTAATTTTTGTCTATCCGTCTGCCTGTCTGTCCTTCTGTGTCCGGTCACCACATGTGTATTATTGTTACGTCGACTGTCGTCATTGAAGATACTATATACTAAAAATGATGAACGGGTGGTAAATGAGGTAAAACGGTAGAAGGAATGAATCGCGACCTTATTCAACGATGGCGGGCGACTGATCAGATGGACAAACTGCAAATCCGGAACCAGTCAGATGGAAACTGAACACATTAAAATCAATACATTACTTATGTATATGTATATGAAATACATATTTATTAATAATTCTCGTGTTGTTTCTTCTTGCATATTGCAATAATTTTTTTTTTTAATGTAATATGATTTTTGCATCTTGGTGGGTGGCAAATATTTTCTTACTGAATGGCTTAAATGACATTAAAAGAGCAAAAAATATTTTATTGTATTTAATTTTCAATTTAAGTGGTTTTTTTTTTTTGGGGGGTGGGGGACGATTTCGGTTTTAAATATCAACAAAAGTCAAACAATTTTTGTTTTTTTCAAATTAGTGTCATAGAAATTTAATCGAAGATATGGCAGTCATAATTGGCCAATTTTTGCTTAATCAGCTGTGGATTACAGTAATCCCCCGAAGAACACGATTAATTGGTTCCGTGTTCTTTGAAACCATGTAGTTCGAGACCACCAAAAGATAGGCATTTTTTATTACACGTGTGAAAATAAAAAAATATAAAAGAACATTCCGTTTAATTTGCAAATTGTGGGTATTCCAAACATATTGCGACTGTTAAAACCTACTTTTCGTTATCGAAAATTATCGATAACGGACTACTTATCATAAATTGGTTATAATTGTTTAATTTAAGCTCTATTAGTCCCTCTGATTTGGTTACCAATAGAATATTTTCGAAAAAATTAGTTTTTGATACTTTTCGTAAAGTTACGAAAAAGATCGAAAACTAATTTTTTCGAAAATATGCTATTGGTGACTAAATCAATGGAGCTAACAGAGCCTAAAGAAACCAGTTATAACCAATCGATGATAAGTTACGTGGTATCGATAATTTTCGATAATGAAAAGTAGGTTTTGACGGTCTCAATATGTTCGGAATACCCATAACTTGCTTCGCTTAAGCCTTCAAAAATTTCGTTATTTTTTCGCTACGACGCACCGTTTACGAGATATTTACGATCAAAAGTTTACGTCTACGTCGATGTTGAAAATAACATTTTCAAAATTTAAATATGTAAATTTCTACATATTCTTTATCATTTCTATTATAAAATTCTCAAAAATTTTAGTAGTTTTTATTTCCAGCATATTTCTTTTATAATAACAGATTCAATTACCAAGATTTTTATTCGTGTAAATCGAATCCACATGTGATATACATACATACTCGTGTACATTGAGGACCGATGTAACTTTATATCAAATATATAATATTATGTACTTAAAAATCGTGTTGTTTGAATCCGTGTAATTCGGGGGAAGGGTATCCGTGTTCTTTGAGACCCGCGTTCTTCGAGTACCGTGTTCTTCGGGGGATGCCTGTATTTTAATGAAATTCAACACTTATCGTTAGAGACACCCTACATTTAATATTTTTTAAAATAAATAAAAAAATCAGATTGCTATTAAGTATTTCAAAAGTTACTTTTTATTTTTACTTTGAAATACTTATATGTTAGAAAATAAGGTTTTATTTGAGAATTTTTTCTCCGTAACATATAACGCAATAAGTATAAAACTTAAGAGTGTATTATTATACCTAATCTGGTGTACCCAAACCAATACCCCCCGCCACCCAAGTTTTCAAAACAAAATAGCGGCGGGGCTTATGGTTCGCAATAGTACAAATAAGTGTTAGTAAACTAGTATGTAATTTAAGAGGGCGACTCACCCCCTCTCCAATGTTGCTCAAAATGAATTTTGAAATCAAAAATTTCATTTCTACGTTATTCTAATTGTCTTGCACTATTTTCCATGAAGAAGAATTTCTTGAACTACCCAAATAGTACGACTATTTGACACAGTCACCCCCTAGTTAACTACCCCTTAGACTTAATATTAGGACATTGAGCAAAAACAGGTCAATTAGATTTTTTTGACGTAAATTTCAAATCTGTAAACAAAATTTTTATATTTTTTAATTTTCACCCCCTTCTTGCAAAATTAACCCCCAAATTTTAACCCCTCACCAAACTTGTTGATGTAAATTAAACTAATTGCATATCAATAGATAGCTCTTTAAAAAAGAGCAACATCGCCAATTTAAACTTTTGCTCTATCTCTTACCGTTTTCGAGATATTTGAAAAATTAAATTTCAACCCCAATTTTTGAAGGGCGATTTCATCCCTTCAAACCGTTTTTCCGCCGATAAAACAAAATACGTGTCTCCTATATTTCGACGTAGAATAACATATTTCAGCGGCATTGAAATCGGAGATGGACACCTGGGAACCTTTCCTTGTAAGCTGACAGATTCCAAAATGTTTTTAAACGTTTTCAAAATTCAACCACTCGAAGTCGTTTCGGAAATCTAGTTCAAAACGATTTTTAAAATATTTCCGTAGTCATAATTCCTTTTGAATATCATTCTAGCGGTGTTAATACATTATTTAAACTAATAAAAAAAAAAATTTCGAGGAAAATTAAAAAAAAAAACTGATTTTTTTTAATTTTGTCTATATAATAGTTAATACAGGATTTAAGAAAAAAAGTCTCAATATCCAGAGGACAGACAGATCTGACTGCAGATACTAAAAGTTTGGCTAGTGAATACGTACTGATAGTTTTACTTTAAAAATTTTTGACTGTCAAAAAAAGAAATTCACTATGTTATGCAGGATGCTGTGACAGGGATATTCGATTGTCCGTCATCGAATTATGCGGACCAGATTATTTTTAACGAAGCAATATAACAAACTAGCGTTGTAGAACTTAAATTAAGTTTATAACACTAATTTATACGTCTAGTCCATTCATAAAATTCCCAAGAAATAAAATAATTTAAATTTTTCTTCAATTGTTTATTTAGAAACAAAAAAATTACTACTTACCTATTTCATCCGATTCTCTTTTCTTTTTTTAAATATTTAAACAAGTATAATGGTTTAGTATAAATTTGAGACGCCAGTCAACCGGGTACGAGGCGAGCAGGGGCGCCCGGGGAGTGTTAGAGTTGAATTAAAATATCAAATTAATTATCTGGGCATTAAAATTGTATTTTAAAGTTTATTTAAATAACATGAGAATGTAATTATTATTTTTCATTTAATTCGGTTAATATCAGTGTGTCTCTATCGAACGACACAATTCGTGGAAATTGTACGTAAAAAAAAAAACGTGTATTTGTCGATTGTAGGTACCTATGTATTGTAACGCCAGTGTATAAAATAGGTGCTGCTTAAATAATAGACGTTGCTTTTAATTTTTATTCAAACTGTTTTGGGGCGTCAATAGTTTTTTTTTTACGTATTTTTGCAATAACTTCCACTTTTCGGACAGCTGCCTGATAGGGGACTCTACGAGAGTGATGTCGACAGTCGACAGTTGAAGTCAAATTTTGATTAACAAGAGTTTAGGGGTGACAGCATTGTAACAACCGAAAAAAAGTGTTTTTTTTTTTTTTTGACGTTTTTGTTTTTCTTGGATAGAAGGAAAGGTATTAAAAAAAAATGTTATCCAAGGATATTATTATGACACCTCTAACTGAAAGTGCTCTGACAATACGAATGTGTATCGAATTTCGAGAGTAACTTTCAGATGGACACTTTGTCTTAGTGTATCTCTTAACGTACTTAATTTTTAGCGATTCCACCATTGTGCATTTTAAAATAAAAGGTTATTAGACATCTATACCTAGCATCTGTATGCAAAATTTCATGCAAAATAGGCCGAAATTATAGGAATAGGCCCAAAGTTTTAAGGAGACCGAATCAAAAATCGACCTTTTTTATTATTTTCTTTTTCTATACGAATAAATATTTTATTAAAAAACTAAATATACAGCATTGTTTCTTCATGCGTTGAGATTACAAAAAAAGAAAATTTAAAAAAAAAATTCAAAAATGATCTTCTAGTATAAATGACTTTGAAGTCGACACTGCGAGATTTTACCACCTTGATAAAGGAAAATAAGAAACTCAAGAATTTTCTGAAAATATACATATAAAGTTATGGCACCAACTAAGATCTAAGAAAAATACTAAAAAAAGCCAGCGAGAAATCGCATTTTGTAAATAAAAATTAAAAAATCACCGCTTTTTCTCGACTATAAAAAGCCGCCATTTTGAAAATATATTACGGAACCAAAAGATCCTAGTTCCTGCCAAAATGACGGTACCGAGGAATCATATGTACTTTGATTTATGTCGATATTTCAAATACTTTTTGAGATATACACGAGGAACCATGACGAAAAACGTACTTTCGAGAAAATAGCATTTAAAGTCTTTTTTTTTTAAAATTGAATTATAGTAAAGTGCGTGCACTAAAAAGCCCATAACTTTTTGATTTCGAAAAATCGAACAAATTTTTTGTTTTTTAGCGAATCCCCCTTAAATTTTTGGGCTTTACTGGGAGCCCAAGTCTTGTTTACAGTAAAAGTCTTCGATTCTTCAATTTTACCATTCCTCACTCTGAAATTTTCATCACTCTCCGCCCTCGTGTGAAATTCATTTCTTACGCACCTGTATAGAGCCACATTTAAATACACATAATAATAATATAATTCTTGAAATAATATTTATTTTTGAAATGAAAAGACGTATAAATAATTCGTATTATTTTTACACGGTGTTACGCCGTCTAATTTTAATTATAATTGAATTTTGAGAGAGACAACACAAAGCTACGAACATATTTGTAAGAGGAGGATAGCACGATAGAGACGTAGAAATAATACGTTTTAATAAACAGGAAAGGGCACACGCTTAACTAAATAAATATCAATTGTGTGATATTTGAAAAGAGTTGTTGTAGACAACAAGTGTACTTTTCTACAATTATCATTACTGCCTGGTTTTCTTTCTCACTTTGACATTCACTCATGTAATTTGAAATGATAAAGGATGGGTATAGTATAAATTTTTTTATCGTAAGTGTCAACAACCTGCTATTTTTTTCATTTTCGTTCAAGCTACCGTTTTGAATTAAACAGAAATTTTGAGTGTTTGTAAAAAAAAAAAATCGGTAGGAAATTAGTTTCATAATAATTCAAGTCATTAAACTGTACAGCACTGTAATTTAAATACAGTGGAACCCATTTAAAAAGGTTTGGACCATAGTGATGTAAATGTTTCTTAACTCTTTGCACTCAAGCAAAAAAAAGTGAGTTGTAAATAGGTTAGTAAGACATGTAGCACATGACAACGACCGACGTTCTTTTTTTGACGGATTCTTTTGACGTTCTAACGTAGTTTCCCCAAAGTTGAATACTAAATGCGCTAAATACATCCTCAATGCTGTTTTTATTAGTTTTTAATTTTAAAAAGATAATTCAACGTGATTTTGTATTATTTTATTTACAATTTTTCTAATAAATGAATGTGTTTGCAGTTATTAAATAAAATATTCATGTAATGTGAAGTATGAGCAGTCATTACAGTTCAACATTCAGTGTGTCATGTGGTACATGTCTTATGATCCAACAGACAAAACACCTTTAAATATGGTAGAGTTAATGGACAAACCACCTTGTCATGCTGTACATGTCTTATAAGCGCAAAGGGTTAAATGTACGATAAAGTAGGAATTGTAGCAACTTCAAAAATGATGCATATTTGTAAACACTTTAAATAATAAGTGCCCCGAAAAGGTTCCTGACTGGACGACTCCAATATTTTTTAGAATTGGAATGTCCTGGAAAATCTGGAACGGTTTGAAACCCTAGAGTAGCGGTTTCCAAACTGTGCGTCATGACGCTCTGGGCACATCGCCAAGCAGCAGAAAGGGCGTGGAGGCTGGACTCGCTAAAAAAGGGAAAATACTGTTAATACCACAGAATATATCTGAAGGAACGCAACTATCTATTTTCTGCAATTACCAGTGTGCGTTTCTGGGCACGGTAGGCTACTTAGTAGTCATTCATTCGGTAGCAGTCGATGAGTGTACTTCAATTGTTGTCATTGTATAGCCATATTGTTATCGTCGTATTAACACGGTATACATACCACATACATACGTGTGTAGTATTATGTATATACGTATGCAAGATAGGTTACGTCACTCATACACACAACATACATCACACTAACATACACTAAACCGAGTGTACATATATAACATATTGGTGAGATATTTTCTATCCTTTGTGGTTTCAGTGGTATAGAGATAGTTCCTTCTAAATATTCTGTGGTGACTTGCCAGTTCTTCGGCGAAAATAAACCAGGCAGAAGTTCTTTCTTTCTTGTCAGTTATATTCTGGGGAGAAATTGTTGAGAAATCCAGTTTTCGGGACGAAAGGGTAGAAATGTAAATATACACGTAATGTAAAAATAAAATATGGACTTTATTTACTTATCTGCCCCGAATTATTATCCCGAGTAATAACCCCGAAAAATTACAAGCCGTTCTCAAGACATGGTCGTTTTTTGAATGCCAAAATTTCCCTAAGAAATACATAGGGACTTTGTAGACGCCAAATTTGAAGCTATAACTTTTACTCGGCCAAGATTATCCATTAACTAGGTTTAGGTATGTTTTTTGTTTCGGAAATCCCATGTCAGTCCTGCACCTATAGGGGATAATTGTACTTGAATCGGCCATTCGTTATAACGACTTTCAAACAAAGTAATAAAAATTGTGGCGCAGTCTCTGTACATCGTTTTAGTAACCAAAGAAATTCACTGTAATTTTATGTAATATTACATGTATTTCCTTTCACAAAACAAAAACCTGATATTATTTGCATCCAAAGAAATACAGAAACAATAAGTAGATTTCTTTTATTTCAGATTTTTTATTACCGTAAAACCGTCTAGACCCGGACACTTTTTTACATTTTTTGGTATAATTTTATGTTTATACATGTTTTCTTCATAGATATTACCAATAAAAGTATTACCATTAGAAAGAGCGTATATTATTTGTTATATCCCTGACCCATTTGTTTCATTATAAGTAAAAATAGAAAAATAAATAAATAAAAAATAATTAGTAAGTGTCCGGGTCTACACCCCAAATCAGTCTTGTCCCGGACACTTACTTAAATAATGTAATAACATGCAAACTAACCTCTCCCGTCGGGGTTAGGACAGTGTTTTATATCGTCTGATGTCTTTGAACCTGTCAACGGCTTCAAAACATTTTGTGGGAAGGGAGAGGGGCCAATACATAGTATGCCTCTCTATGAAGTAAACATGCAATATGACACCAGAAGGAGGCATAAACCACGTAATTCTGGCGGGAATATAACATATATATAGTGGAAGTTACAGCCAGTGCGAATCGCGGCTATAGTGTAATAAACTGATGTGTCCGGGTCTAAACGAATATATGTATATAGCATGTATTATTTTATATACCTATACATCGAATATAACTTCAAACAGTTCCAAACATCATTAAATGATGCGCGATAAAATTCTGAACACATACATATCAAAATTAAAAGAATATGACAATTATGACGAAAATTACATGTCTAAGTTAGACAGACACACATTTTATTTCTTTGAAAAACTGGCGGATAGTAATCCTGTAAAATGAGATAATAAAAGTTGAAATCCGTAGTTTTTATTCGTACAGCTGTTTAGAGGATATTTTTCTCTCTCTAATGATGTCAAGAACAAATGTTTATTGTAGCAGATTAATGTAGAAACTACTTACTTTGAAGATTGGTGCAAAGTGCCCGCGTCTAGACGGTTTTACGGTGTATCAATCAAATTGTCAATAAAACACGTCATGTGTACTTCCCGTAACGGCATTTGGTATACACATACACGCAAATATCTACTAAAAAACCGCAAATATCGTTCAAACGAAAATGGACAGAAGATTAGCTAGTAGCCGTCACAAAAATGGTCCTGATTGCTGAAGAGTCAAATGTTGTAAAGTTTTTGAATGTTATAGTTCTAATTTATTGTTATAGAATATTCTAAATCGCCCGTATGGTAAATAGTAAATCTAAATATATCGGATACGTCGATTTCAAAGAATCTACTTTTAATAAATGAATCCCTATTAATGCAAATGGACGTCTTTAATGCATCTTATCATAATGCATAGCAACTGGGCCTCTCACATAGAATGCATGTTTTTCTTTTAATATACGTAATAATTATATTATATTGTATTACAACCACATATGTTGCAAAAAAATTTACAGTATTGTACAAAATTATCTCAACAGAAATAAAAAAACAAATATGAATGCGCTGAAGACCGCACGATCGAAGTGAAAACTTCTATTACGATCTCCTAACCGATTGGAAATAATAAAAATATATTCCATAGAAAGGATTTTTATTAAATGAGTCACGGTTACAGATGAGCGTGCGAAGCCAATAACAAAAGTGTGGAAAGTAAATAATAAAAAATTATTTTCACTTACCGAGTTCAAGATTAGAAAATTCATAAGAAGTCAAAATATGTCTTATAGATATTTTTTTGTCAAGTTATTAATGAAACTCTCACGCAAAGTTACCCTCGCCATAGAAGTTTTCACTACCGAAAATCAAAGTTGAGTTGGAGCGAGTCTGTGTGAGTTTTTGTAACGGATACTGCGACATTATTTCAAGCAATGAGTCTAAATTTTCAGTAAGTTCCATATTTTTACTCAAGTCTGTATTGTTCTACGGTTCTATAACACCATGGCTGGTGTATTTATTTATTTAATGTCCCTTGTGATCATATAATAATATAGGATGATTATTTATTGTATGTGGCTCCCCCAATTGAAAGAATATATCATATTAATATTACACAGTGACCCAGATATTTTGACATATATGTATACATATACTAGTATATATATATGCTTGTGTATAACATATGTAGTGCAGCAGAATACCAAGAAATTTAGTCAATACTAGCCGTACCCGCGATGTCGTTCGCGCAAAGCACTGTTATAAACTCAATGAGAAGTACATATGTATTAAGTGTACTAATTATACAGAACTTGCAAAGAATAATAAATTTTTGTGTAATGCATGCACATGCTCAAAATTGTTTTTCTATTTTTCCGTGGGAATGAGGAATTTTCCCGGAGTAAAAAGAATCTTAACCCTTTGCACACGATGGGCGCCGCCACGGCGACACAATAAATATTAACTCCACTCGTTAGGCGCCGCAGCGGCGCCATAAACAATAGGTACGTATTTTATTATTTACAACACGCTAGGGGGCCTAAGGCCCGATTTACATTAACGTTCCGCTCTCAGTACGATATCAGTCCGCTCCCGGTTCGATAAAATATTCTTACATAATAAATAATGAGTGTATTCACATCATCGCTCTGATATCGGTCCGATATCAGTCATGGTCCGCTCTCGCTTTAATACCGCTCCAATACCAATACCACTGAGATAATATTTTATCGGAGCGATATCAGACCCTACATCGATGATAGTGAACACGTTTTTGATTCCACTTCGCTCCGTTTCTCAGCCTTCTTCATTTATTTGAAAATTATTATATTAGGAAAACATGATACAACGACGCGACGTCTTGCTACAATACATTGTGATACATACTACTAAAATTAACTAATAGATATATTGTATTATGGATATTATGTTCTCCTAATAAAATAGTGTTTGCAGCGTTTTAAAACTACTGTCGAGTAGCTGAGTACTGTCAAGCTGAGTCGAGTCAAGTTATCACAATACCAAATTTCATCAAATAGTTTTTGCGTAATATGTGCACATGCTCATAATGATTTTTCAATTTTCCCTGGGAATGGAACATTTTCCCGGAGTAAATTTCATTAAAATCTGTCCAATAGTTTTTGCGTAATGCGTGCACATGCACCAAATGGTTTTTCTATTTTCCCGTGGGAATGAGGTATTTTCTCGGAGTAAAAAGTATCTTAAATGTTGCCCTAGGCAATAAGTTATCACCACACCAAATTTTATTAAAATCCGTCCAATAGTTTTTGCCTAATGTGTGCACATGCTCAAAATGGTTTTTCCATTTTTCCGTGGAAGTGAGAAATTTTCCCGGAGTAAAAAGTATTTTAGATGTTGACCCAGGTAATAAGTTATCATCACACCAAATTTCATTAAAATCCGTCCAATAGTTTTTGCGTGATGAGTGAACAGACAGACAGACAGACAAAAATTATAAAAATCGCTGTTTTGATATCTACATCGATAACTATTTACAGTACCATTACAATTTTCCAAAAATATTCCATGTACAGAAATGGTCTCGTTGCAATTTTATTATATGTACCTATAGATGTGTCAATAAAATACTCATCTGAATTTTTGGTTACCGAAAATAAATTTTGTTTTAAAACTCTTGAACGGGATGATTTTTTTCGTTGAGGTTTTTTGGGATATTATTTATCAGTCCCTTATAGATGACAAGCAAATTACCCTTCTTCAACTATTCACCATAAATTCAGGGCCGGGCACAACAAAAAAATTTTAAAAATCTTTTTCTCCAAAAATACAATCGACAAGCAAAAAAAAAACGTTTTCTCACTTTGTCCAGGCCCCTAATCAGACTCCGGGCCCCCTTTTTAGACCCGAGCCACCGAGCAATTGTCCCACCTGACCATTCGTCTCACCGGCCCTAACTTTTAATTCAAACCAGTGCAATAAAGTGACAAAAATATCAAAATGTTGAAATTGAAAGCGAATTATGAGATTTTCGTGGTTGTCCTTTACATTTTTACCAAAATCTTGCATGTAGAACCACCAGAAAAAAGACTTCGGTCATTCTGTCAAAGGAATTTCGCCATTATTATAACAAAACTGAGTAGGACACATCCAGATTACAGTAACTGAATCAATTAACGTAAAACAAAAAGTCTTTCAAATTTAATTAAAATAACTTTTTAATTTAGTGACGTCATCAAGTTCTTTAAAATTTTAATACCGTAAAAACTACAAATCAAATGATAAAATTATGAAATTACTCCCCCCCCCTCCCACTAAAAGGTTGCAAATAAAAATGCGGCGAAAAATGTGAATGAGCCATAATTTTAGTTAAAACTCTAAAAACTGGTTTACATACAGGGCCGGATCTAGTGGGGCAGGCGGGGCATGTGCCCCAGGCGGCAAGTCTTGGGAGGCGCCAAAATTAAATATGAGACGTTTGTTTTTTGCTTGTTTTTTGGGAGGAAAAAATAAATCTTTTTTTCTACAGGATCGCCATTATTTGTCACATATTTTCAAAACATATCAATGAAAATAGTGGTCGGAAAACTCTCTCGATTTTCATGGTTCATTCAAATAAATTTTCTCACAAGATTTATACAAGTTATTAATGGTATTGTATTTAGAATTAAGAAGTGATTACGAAGTGATGTTGAATGTTCGGGGCTCCGTAGAAAGGAAAGTCATTTTCCCGTTAGAATTACTAATTAGTTGTTACATTTCCGTAAATTTTCCGTCGGTACACCTACCCGCACATATGAAAGGAAGGGATTAAGAAAATAAGGGAATCGAAAACAATATCGAATTAGGTACAGTATTACACGTAGAGTATTTAATGGTCATCAGTTTTCACAACCGAGTTTCCACAATCGGGTTTCCCTCAATAATAATGGATGTTTATTAATGTATGCCATTTTAGTGGCATGGTGGTACGGTGGCCCACACGTTTGCTGAACGGCACACGAAGATATATTTCTCTGGGTACATGTCTCTAAGTTGTTTCCAAATTGTTGAACAATGGAATATTTAATGTAAAATTATATTCATAAATATTGTAAAGCTGAATGCTGACGATCAAATTTGTCTATAATAAAATTGTTGGATCAGTTCTGAAAGATTGTCTTTGTTAGAAAGTTCTATCGTTTTACAGGGTGGAAAGTAAATAACTCTCGTCGTTTGCAGGAGTGAATCCTAACATCCTGTAGATACTAAAATCACAGAACTTTTTTCGAAATTAACACTTTCAGAAAATCGCAAATGAATTGGCTTCACGATGTTTCTAAATTTTTCTAAGTACGGCCCTGACTAAATTATGCATACTCCTTTTCAGTACCAAAGGTGTAAAACAATTTTGTTGACTAAAATTCAATAAAATTTTGTAAACATGTGTAATGTATACGTATTTTTGTCTACCACTGTAGGGATTTTTTAAAAGACATCAATTATCGATTTAATTTATTGAACGATATACAATCAGACGATAAGTCGTAATATGTACCACTTCTAAAAAACGGAAGAAATATGTAGTTTGGACATTCATGGTCAGACGGTCATTTCACTAACCCGATGAGTGAGGCTTTCTAAACCTTAGGGGCCCTAATAGTGGGAAGTCGTCGCGAAGCAAGCTGCAGAAGGTATCGACACAACCATATATGAAGGTCACATAGCTAGACTGGTGGTGTTGCAAGTAGCTGGTCACTGCTGGTGTAGTGTTGTGTGGTGTCGAAACAGTGTTCATTAGAATATCTTACAGGACGGATGGTCATCGTTTAATTTATCATTTTGTTACTTCACTATCTTCAGTATTAGAATATATTGTTGCCAATCATTTTTGTATGCATCATAAAGAATCGAACGTCGGAAAAGATCGGGCATCTTCGAAGTTTTTACAGGTACAGCCCAGACAACATAAGGTTGCGGGTCAGATGCGCAAATGAAAGAGTACGACAACAACAATTAAACTATAACATATAATATGCATAAGAGTGTGATAGAAGTTGTGTTAGCACATTAAATTTTACCATGCTATAATATATTTTTTACTTTGGTCGTCGATCGCGCACGCATTATAAGAGAGCATGGTAATTTTTCTGAAATTTTATCTACAAAAATTATATGATTTTTCTCTCCGTGCACTTTTATTGAATATAGAAACTCTTATGACATGTTTCGGCCATCACGCTTTGAGAATGATCATATTGACCGAAACATGTCATAAGATTTTCAATATTCAATAAAAGTGATATTTTACTAATGGCAAATATTAATTGCATGGGTGAGATTTATCCACTGTTTTCACAGCGAGATTTATATACTTTACACCCAATGCAGTTAACTTAAACAAAAATTCGAGTCCTAAAGTCGGAGAGAAATGAGTTACTTTTTAGTACTATCGTACCAAAATTGGTGAAATGAAATATTTATGGAACCATTTCGGTGCTTAAACGTTTGTCAGAGGTAACTTTTTGAACGTATTAATTATCTCAGTGAGTCGTGCAACAAGTCTGGAGTGGAAATTGTGAAATATTCTGCCGGTCATAAAAATGACCGAGTTAGAAATTTTACTCTTCTAGTACTTAATCTTTTGAACTATGACGTCAAAAACAACATCCTCGAAAGTGCTAGCTAGTACGAACTGTATTAGAAAAAACGGGTACTTAACGTTCCACGGGGATAATTTTCACAAATCTTGTTCGTCTTAACTATGTTTTATATATAACACAGAGAACAGTGATACATTTACAATAAATAATAATATGGCTGATTGTTCTTAACCCCTCTTTGGTTGTTGAAGACTTACGTACTATGTATTATTTAATAAACCAAACTTTATGTATAACTCGTTCGGTAAGGAGGAAGTTGTAACTACATTTTCAATCTTACAGGATTATTACGGATGTATTTTGGATGTATTTATTATAGATACAATACTTTAAGTTCTATTTATGAGCCTATGGCCTATGTATACGAGTAAATGAATTTCCGATTCTGTTCTTGTAGGATGAAAACTATTAAATAAACTTTTTTAAAACAACTCAATTTCACTCAATAGTGAAAGGATTTGAGGTTTCTGCAAATCAGTTGAGAATTAGCGAATTTCCAGAATGAAATTCAGCTATTACAGCCACTGTCATGACGCGACTTGAGCCCGGGACCCTGGCAGAAATTTGTTTTGAGGTCCCTAGAAACCGAAAATAATATTTCAGTAAAATTTATATATATATATATATATATATATATATATATATATATATATATATATATATATATATATATTTATGTGTATGTGCTCGTAGTTCGTTAACCAGAAACGTCCGATGCCCCAAACATGGTTTTTGTTCTTTAAAAAATTAGTTTTTTGCCAAAATTTCCACTTATTCAAAAATTTTTGAGAAATTTTTGTAGACCATTTAAAAGAGGAGAAAAAATTACATAAAAAAGGTCTTTAAACTATTATTCTATGTCAACTAGTTTCCGAGAAAAATTAATTTTTATAAACAGCAATTCGCTATGTTATGCAGGATGCTGCGTCAGGGGTATACCTAAATGTATAATTATATGAACGAATTTTTTTGTTGTACAACATGATAGTAGATTGTATATAGTCATATACATACATAATAATTATGTATAATATGTTTGTATGTTAGTTATATGCCTTTTTTTAGGGTTCCGAAGAAAGTCCTATTTTTTAGAGCTCCGAAAGAAATCTCCCGGGACTATAATAGAAATTTGTTTTGAGGTCCCTAGAAACCGAAAATAATATTCATTAAAATTTTATATTATATTTATATTTAGTCCCACACCGTTGGACAAGTTCGTTAGGCAGCCACGTCGGATGCCTAGAACATGGTTTTTTTGGGCATATTTCGTGAAGAAAATTAGTTTTTTGCCAAATTTTTCTCAAGTTAAAAAATTTTTGCGGCATTTATTTACACCATTAGAAAGAGGAGGAAAAATCACTTAAAAGGATGAAAAATCACAGAAAAACGGATTTTTATAAACGGAAATTCGCTATGTTATGCAGGATGCTGCGACAGCGGTATTTTTTTTATAAATGCCTTTGTTTAAAACCGATTTTAAAAAAAAATACCCTTGTCGCAGCCTCCTGTATACCATAGCGAATTTCCGTTTGTAACAATTCGTTTTTCTCAGAAACCAGTTTACATAGAATAGTTCAATTTTTTTTTCATGTGATTTTCCTGCTCTTTCCGATGGTGTCAAAAAATGTCGGGAAAACTTTTGAATTTGGGAAAATTTTGGCCAAAAAATTAATTTGTTTCACGAAAAATGCCCGAGAAACCATGTTTCGACTACCTATCGGACGTATCTGGCTCATACAAGATTTTTGAACTATCAACGTTTTCATCAAATTTTGTAAAAATAGGATGTTTCGTTCGAGAATTATCACACGAATACATACATACATACATACATACATATATACATTTTAGTGAATGTCATTTTCGGTTTCTAGCGGCTTCAACTGCCATAGTCTCGGACTCAAGCTGCGTCATGACAGTGGTTGTAATAGCTGAATTGTTGATTCGAAAATTCGCTCAAAAAAATCTTGAATGTCTCTCACAAAAGTGCATAATTTATTTTTCAATATTTGTAAAATATGAAAAACAGATACACATATGATTTAAATAATATTTTCATATTTTGTTACGTATTTTATTTGAATTTATTTATTTATGATTTAAAATGCAACGGGTCGTTTGCAGATGACATTAAATATAAACTGGCATTTACACAAAACTGCATTTTTGAAACAAAAATATATACATACAATAATTTTTTATAGCCATTTTTTGCTTTGTAAAGAGAATACAAGAGTGCATTACTCTCCATATAACATTTTAAAGTGTTTATAAAGTGTTTTTGATGTAAGGAAGAAGTATGGATCAGCAAAGGGCGGGGGGACAAGTGAAGATATCAGTTTGTTTGTGATTTTTTGAAATATATTATGTTCTGTCAGATATACTTATTGTTTTATAGTAAACTACATACGTTTTTCACAATAGCCTGATTAGAGATATTGATTTTCAAAAACAAATGAAGCAAAATTAGACGTATTACCTTACGTTAATGTAGTTACACCACTATGCACGTAGACTCGCCTAATATTGCTTCATTTATTTTTGATAACGTTATGTTCCTTTCAGCTAATTTCAAGTACACTGTAGAAAATAGGTTCGGTACAGAATGCGTAATTTTTAAAATCTTTAAAAGACATAAAATTTAGTGTAATGTTACCACTTGCTTTAAAACATTATCCTGACCTTATTATTTTCATTTGAACACAAGAAAAAATTATTATACTTAAGTGATTCTAGGCATTTTTGCAAACCAATTTTTTTGACAATGTATTCTTCATATAATAGATATTTTTCTTAAATAATTAATATTGGAAAGGTTTACTTTGTGAAAATCCATATTAAAAAACATGGGATCGTTGCTTTGTCACTTTTCACAACAAAAATTGTATAAACACGAGTCGACTTCGGCCATTACGCCATCCTCAGGTGAAAAACACAACTAAAAACTATTCTTTTAGGCGAAGCTATTTATATTATAAAAATGAAGTGAATAATGTGTTAGTGGGGGATGTTAGAGATAGAGGCAGATATAAGTATATCAAAACAAATGTAAGGGAAATCCCAAGTTAACAAATTTTTCGATTTATTTATTTATTGTTTTTCACCTGAGGATGGCGTAATGGCCGAAAGTGGATTCGTGTTTATACGATTTTTGTTGTGAAAAGTACCAAAGCAACGATCCCATGCTTTTTAGATATTCTTCTTTATACATTTCGCTTTTTCTTTATTTCAGCTGACTTATAATAACTTCTCCAGAATCGAAGTTCCAGAAACATCGTCATGACATTCAGTGACGTTCAGTGACATTTTTTTCGATGGAGTGAAAATTTTTTACGGTGTAGTATACCCATTTATTATAGTAACTGTAGTGTCACATAAAGAAATCAACTCTTTGTTAGCGAATTTCGAAAACTCGAAATTCAGCTATTACAGTAGGTGTCATGACGCAATCTGAGTTCGGGACTATGGCAGAAATCTGTTTTGAGGTCCCTAGAATACGAAAATGATATTCACTAAAATTTATATATATATATATATATATATATATATATATATATATATATATATATATATATATATATATATATATATGTGTCGCCACGATAACTCTCGAACGAAACGTCTAATGCTTATGAAATTTTGTGTGCGGACTGGATTCTGAATTCGCTCGGCTAAGTTCGTTAGCCAGACACGTCGGATGCCCAGAAGTAGGTTTTCTGGCCATTTTTTATCATTCGATCCTATCATAAGGCAGTTCAATTTTTACATCGTTGAAAAGGAAAAAAAAAATTATGAAGAAAATATTCTTATAATTTTCTTTCTATTTTAAGTATTTTTCGAGAAAATGTAAATTTTCACTTTTATTCTTTCTTTGTTAGTCTAATAAGTAATTTATATTTATATCTCAGTTCTTTATTAAGTATAAAAATATTTCACTTTTTTATTAAAGAATTTTGTGAGAACAAGTGAAAACTATTCACATATATTTGATATAACACACATACATGTATAGAGTTTTGTTTCTCATTTATTGCATTATAATTAGCATGGTTCTATCCCATGTTAAAAAATGTAAATTAAACAGATTTTCTAAGCTAATGTAATGAAGAATTTTTTTTTTTTTATTGAATTTTTAAGTAAACAAGAAATTGAAGATTATGTTATGATATAATATTATTAAATATATGAAACAAAACAAAGTATGTATAATGTACATATGTATGCACGGAAAAATATTTTGAATCGATTTTGAAAATTTTTTCACTAATAATTAATAATGTTAAAGAATTAAACCATTTCAAATGTATTTAAGGTATTTTATGTGAGGTCAAGGTTTTCGGGACCTAAAACGGCCAGAAATTAATTAACCAATCGATTTTAAAAATTTTTTCACAGTTAGTAAGTTAAAGTATTTGAATTAATTAATTAAATGATGTCCGCAAGAAGCGTACGGACTGCTATAGATTATATGAGATCCTTAGAACCCTTTTCTTACTGTTAGAGTACTAGACTTGTATGAGTTTCGCCAGGATTTACTGATCCCATAATTGTAAAAAATAAACTAAACGACCAATTTTAAAAATTTCTTCACTGTTACAGAGCTAAACTATTTTAGATAGATTTAGAATACATTATGTAAGGTCCGCCAGGGTCCACAGGACCCAAAAGTGTCAAAAATAAACTAACTGACCGATTTTGAAAATTTTTTCACTGTTACAGAGCTAAACTATTTTAGATAAATATCGATTACGTTATGTAAGGTCCGCCTCGGTCCATAGGACCCAAAAGTGTCAAAAATAAACTGCCTGATCGATTTTGAAAATTTTTTCACTGTTACAGAGCTAAACTGTTTTAGATAAATATAGATTCCGTTATGTAAGGTCTGCCAAGGTCCATAGGATCCAGAAGTGTCAAAAATAAACTAACTGACCGATTTTGAAAATTTTTTCACTGTTACAGAGCTAAACTATTTTAGATAAATATAAATTACGTTATGTAAGGTCCACCAAGGTCCATAGAACCCAAAAGTGTCAAAAATAAACTAACTGACCGATTTTGAAAATTTTTTCACTGTCACAGAGCTAAACTATTTTAGCTAATATAGATTACGTTATATAAGGTCTGCCAGGGTCCATGGGATCCAAAAGTGTCAAAAATAAACTAACCGACCGATTTTGAAAATTTTTTCACTGTTACAGAGCTAAACTATTTTAGATAAATATAGATTACGTTATGTAAGGTCTGCCAAGGTCCATGGATCCAAAAGTGTCAAAAATAAACTAACCGACCGATTTTGAAAATTTTTTCACTGTTGGGGAACTAACTATTTTAGATAGACATACATTACGTTATTTAGGGTCCGCCAGGGTCCATGGGACCCAAAAGTGGTAAAAATAAACTAACCGACCGATTTTGAAAATTTTTTCACTCTTACAGAGCTAAACTATTTTAGATAAATATAGATTACGTTATGTAAAGTCTGCCAGGGTCCATCGGATCCAAAAGCGTCAAAAATAAACTAGCCGACCGATTTTGAAAATTTTTTCACTGTTGGGGAGCTAAGCTATTTTAGATACATATAGATTACGTTATGTAAGGTCTGAAATGTCAGTAGGACCTAAAAGTGTCAAAAATAAAATAACTGACCGATTTTGAAACCCTTTTACTATTACCAAGGTAAACTATTTTAGATAGGTACAGGTTGTGTTATCTGAGATCCACAACTGTCCTGCGGATGCAAATGCGGCGTAGAATGCTACACAACGGGTTTTGAATATATATATATATATATATATATATATATATATATATATATATATATATATATATATATATATATATTACATAAAGTCCGCCTAGAATATACGGTCGAGCTGATTTTTTAATGAGGTCCACCGGGATCTTGCAGATCCGAAAACGCCAGTAATAAGCTATCGAACCGATGCTAAAAAATTTCTCACTGCTAGAGAATTAAATTATTTTAGATGGATACAACTATGCTGCACAAAATTCGTTCGGGTTCTTGGGTCCCCAAAACTACCAAAACTAATTACCCAGCTGATTTTAAAAATTCTTTTACTCTTAGAAAGCTAAACTATTTTAAATAGGTACAGGTCTTAGATGAGATCCGCCAGTGCCCAAGATTTGGAAATTCGCTATGTTATGCAGATGCTGCGACAGGGGTATTGATTATTTATTTTGAATTGTTCTAGATATTACACCAAGTTTTTTTCTAATATATTCTGTGAACAGCCGGAAAGACAGATAATTAACAGAAATAGCTGCAAATTGAATTGCAGTTGCAAATTGCAATCTGTTAATCATCATTGATAAAGTGTTTAAACACGTGTTACCAACTATATGAATAATTAAAAATTATTTTTAACACATACAATTAAAATAAACAAAATTTCTTTTTCTTAAGAAGTTCTTTTATGTTTTAAATAGGGGAATTTCGGGAGAGGTTCACCGTACGGGAACCGATGCACCACTTGTTGTAATGGCTATGCGAAATGGTCAGTAACATCATCATTTTACTTCCGAGAGTAGGCACTAAAGTAGTGGAAGAATTGTGATCACTTTTTAAATATGGAAAAAGGTTCCCCTTCAGTACGAAAATTTTTACGTACATTTTGCGTTTTAAAACTTCTTGAAAAGTTCTGATTTCGTGTCTGTCTGTCGATCCGTCTGTTTGTACGAAATTTTCCGGGCCACCAAGTGGCCCGTTTTTGATGAAATTTTCAGAAATTATACGCGTTGGTTCCCTACGTAGATGGTTCCCTGGGAGTTTTACTACTCGTTCAGCAATGTTAATGAACAGATCATTTCCGGCGGGACTCTTAACACGAACCCATATGCTAAAAAAAAAAAAAATTTGGGGGACAGGTCTACCCACACTGTCAACTTCCCATTGGATGCCCTTAAAGACTATTGCAAATGAATAACTATTTTTTTAATTCAGGAGATTCCTCCTCTGGACCTCCGATAGAGGCTTTGCCCCTTGTACCACATCGGGGGCTTCGCCTTCTGTACCTAAGGGTGGGAGCTCCACCCTTATCAAACAAATGATAACATCATTTGTTCTCAAGATACGCGAGACAAAAAATATTTCACAAAAAGTTTCTTATTTCGTTTTTTCCGTTTAGTTTTTTTTTCTGTTTCTTTTTTTTGTTTTTATTTTTATTTTTTTTTTTAATTTTACAATAATTTACTGGCGTTTTTAACATCACAGAAGATTCTTAAGCCATTATATAATAAAGACATGGTAAAAAATCCATATAATCTATGTTATGTTAATAAAGTTAATTCCGTTTTTTTATCACAAAAAACAAACCGCTAATCCGAATTTCCTGAAAACTTTATCCGGTCTTCATTTTTTGATTACGCATCTAATGAAATTGATATCATCATTTATTCTCGAGATATGCGAGACGAAAAAAAATTCACGAACGAACTAACGAACGCACATACAGACATCACGCTAAAAACCATGAATTCGGATTCTAGTGACCTTGAAACGTGGAGATATGTAAAAATTAGCGATTCATAAAATCGGACCCATTACAATAACTTCCAATGGGAAGTTAATAAACTTTGACACATCTGCCTGGATCATATTTCCATTTTGGCCCTAAAATTAAGCTTTTATAAAAAGAAAAGTTTTTTTACTATCACAGCGACGCCCCTTTAGCCGCCGCCACGCGCACTTTTGAAACCCCCTGATATAGCGTATTGAGTTTAAAGGCAACAGAAAAGCAAAATTTTGCATTTTTCTCTAAAATTACTCTATATAGATTCTAAATTCACCATAATATACCCCTCACCGTTCTAAACCGTTTCCTAAATTTATATTTACAATTTATCATTTCTATAAGTATCAAAAACAATTAAATTTTCTAGCTACGTTCTGAATTAGGAAAATACTCAAGCCGGTTATAGATTATAACTACTGTTTATAGTCTTATACATATACATAGATATGATTAGTAATTTAATGTGTCTGTGCAAACGATGCCATCTATAATTTAAACACGTAATATTATGACAACATTAATAGTTGTACTTTTTGAGACATAAGTACGTCCGTAAACGTGCTAGCAACGGAACATAACCTATTTTAATGTAAACAGTATGTATGTATTTTATAATAATAAAATCTTATTACAAACACTCAACAAAAGTGTCTTCGTCGTGTATATAGGGTGTGTTATGAAAAATTTGAATGGAAAATATTAGGGGAGAGCGGGGTTATCCCGTACACTTAAGGGATAGCTGTTATTGTTCAGCTAATATCGAGTATAAAATTATAAGAAAATTGGCAATATATAATTTGGACCATTGGCTATTGATTTCACACAAAGAAATTTGAATTATTCCACTGTTGACACATTTAAATTAAATTACAAAAAAAGAGTCTCTGTACGAAATAGCCCTGGGGGTCGGGACTATTCTGTACAGTAGGAGGGGCTATACCGTACAGTAAAAAAATCACCTTGTTAAGGAAGTAAATTAGAGTAATGCAATAAATTATTGTAGAAAACACATTTTATTACTTATTGTGGACTCAACTAAGAAACATCATAACGTAACTTGTATTATCGGTATTTTTAGTTCAGCTTATAAAAGTGTAAAAAGTGTTAGGTTAATTTTTATCAAAAAAAGTGATAAAGTTTATAGAACGAAAGTATTTTATTTAAAGTTTATAAATTTAAACAAAAATCACAAGTAAAATTATATGCAGACTCGGCAGCACTAAAACTATAATGTTGATGGTATTTCCTGCATCAACTACAATTTATTAATGTTCCCATATTAAACCATTTGGGGCTAAGTCGTACACTTCTGTACGGTTTAGCCCCATCCTGTACCTTGTGGTAGTTTCATAACCTAACCTCAAATTCCGTCGCCTAACTAGTCTTTACTAGTGATCAAGAGAGAGCTTAAGAAAAGTAGTTTCTCATGATCTTATCACTATTAGCTCATAAGTAAAGGTTCTCCACCCAACTCTTATTTGGCAGTGTCCTAAAATTATAAGAGAAATAATAAAAACAAGTTTTTTCACCGGCATATTGGCATTTATACGCACAGCGGAACGAACTCAATCCTGTGATTTTCCACGGTCAGGCGCTAGGTTGCGACAACGATTGGACTTGTCTAGCTTGAAATCTAGACACAAAAGATGGGTGTACGGCTTAGCCTCGCTGTACGGTATAGCCCCGCTCTTCCCTATTAGCTAAATAATCGTCTACAGTTTCGTTGGTGGAGGTTTTAATAATTGGTGAAGAAAGAACTCTTTTTAATGAGGATCTAAAAATTTATGTCAGATTTTTGAAAAAAATAATAACAATTTAAATTCATACGGAATACTATTTCAAATTGAGTTGATAAGCAAAAATAGTAATCTTAGTACCTGGCTTTATTTTCAGACCTCATAATCTTGAGATAAAAATTGTTGACTAATTCCTAAAAAATACTTTTCGCAATAAGAAAAAAAAATAAATTCAAAAACACAAAGTAAGATGAGTTAAAACATTAGAAAAACTAAAAAATTTTGTAACCCAATATTTTTAAATTTTTTGTGATACAAAATTCTTTATTTTGTGGTAAATTGGGGTCAAAAGAGACGATAGAAGGTTAAACTTGAATTTTTTATATTTATATACCCAAAAAAGGAATAATACTACATCATTTTGTGTAGAAATAAACGTAAAATCTTACGTTTATAAAGTATAGAAATGTTCAATGTTCAATGAATTTACGTTTATAAAGTATAGAAATTTTTATAAATATATTCAATATATTTATAAAAATCACGAATAACCTAGCAACCTTGAAAGTGTTCTTTTCTGTGTTCCAATACATCCTTCATCCGTCTCTAAATACCCAACATTTGTTCGTTTATATTTAAAATACCATTCCTATTAACCCATATATCGTCTCTACTCACCCCTCAAGTCCTAATAATTTTCTCTTTAAAAAATAAAAACAAAAAAATTATAAAATTGCTATTTCCTTATCTCATACAAATATGCTTCAAAATGACCAAAAATTTGATGAAACAACAACTTAAAGTGGTTTTAGAAAAAGTTACAAGAAATAAAAATAAACACAGTCTGAAGATATTAATCTAAATATAATTTGTAATGTTTTCCATCCAATTTCGAGCTTAGTCCCAATTGTTATCTAGAAAAACAATTATTCTACTATAGTTTAAGAAAGATATATATTCATCTTTGCGCCTAGTATTTTTAAATGAAATTCATGAATAATTCTTTTGGATTTGTTCCAATCCACCCCTAAGTCCCGATTTATTCCATAGTTTTAACGGAACCTTTATCAGTTAATTTACATAGTTTTCCTAAATATCGTTCAAAGAATTGCTCTAAAACTGAACTGCTTTTCTCGTAACTCTTTATTCGTATTTCTTCGTAAATTCTTACAAATCAATTTCGGTGATTACAAATAGAAAATTTTACTGAAACACCATATATACATTATTATAGTTATACCCATATTTTCTTTAATATATTCCACTACACAATATTTTGTGGTGTATTAGTATTGTTATACATTTAATACGAACATCTGTTAGATTAGTTATCCTCGACGATTCGGGCACCGATGGTTCGCGTAATAGTTTATTTACCAGCCAGTGTACGTGTGCTTGCTCGTTGTGCTTAGGCACTATGTGACGGGGCCTTTCCTCACCCCCCCTGTCCACCACACATAACTACACAACACAATATCCATTAGCCAAAACCGCATAAGTATATACATACAGACCAATTGAATGTTGTTCCTACAGGAACTCCTGTTGTAACCATTTATGCAAAGTACACCCACCACTTGGCTGATGGCTGGAAATTATACATAAAATAATAATAGTGAAACAAAACTATATAACGCAACAAAATATTTAAATGGAGAGCAGTGGCGAATTTAGCCTAGGTGTCGCTCTAGGCACCGTAAAAAATTCCGCCACTGCTTTTTCCTACACGGAGAGAAAATTCATAGAAAAATTACTGTGCTCAGCACTACAATCGACGTGTAAAAGCCAAACGTATTCAATTTTGTACGGTAAAAATATAAAAATTATAATTAATCATAGAAAATTTAAAGGATAGAATATTCTTTCCGTAATATTAGCTCCGTAAAATTTGTAAAACAGCACAGTAAAAAATTTCATTCCCGACAGAAAAATATTTTTCAATTGTTTTTCTTACAAAAATTACCATGCCTCTGGGGATGTTTTGTTTGGTTTCGGATGCCGAAACCATGGGACTGAAAGTGTTAAAGAGAAACACTAAAAATTTTTAATTCTCTTAAATCACGGGATCCTTGAATCAAAATTTTCCCTTAAAATAACGGAAATTCCAGTTTCATGAACTTTCATGAGCGGCGTTTGAAAAAAAGCGAAAAAAATCATTTTTGTCATTTTTCAAAATGTTAAAAACGGCGATTACTCTAGAACCGAGAACCATTGGATCAAATGTGATCAAATTTTGTTCTATTTATGGCCCCACATATAGGATTATTCTGAGCCTCCTGAGGACCAGGAATATTCATTGATTGAGACACCTACATTACTATACATTAGTGATGAGCAAATGCAAGACCAAGACCAAGACTTTGCAGTCTTGGTCTTGGTCTTGCATTAAGAATCTTGATCTTGGTCTTGGTCTTGCAAAATGCAGTCTTGGTCTTGGTATTGCTAAAAAATCTTGCACTTTCTTGCATTTTTTTATTAGCGAATTTTTTCCTTCTAAAATCAGAATTTTCGCTCTACGGTATTAATTAAACTTTCAAACTATTTAAATAGTTTAGCAAGAGTCTTGCTTGTTTCTTGCTTTTGTCTTGGCCTTGCTCACTTGAGTCTTGCTATTTGTCTTGCAGCCATACTTATAGTCTTGGTCTTGGTCTTGCTCTTGGTATACATAGTCTTAGTCTTGCAAAAAAATGCAAGATCAAGACAAGACTGCAAGACCAAGACTAATTTTGCTCATCACTACTATACATAAAATATTGATTCGATTTTTTGGTTTTCTCGGTTACTTAAGTTCCGCAAGAAAACCGCATATGCTATAAATTATCTTTCCTTCTTTATAATACGGGTCGAGAAAAGAAAAATGATTTAGCAAACGTGAAAGTTTCGTTTAATCCAAAAATTTGTTAGGTTACTGAACATATAAAAATTAAATTTTAATAATCGAGGCTCGTAGTTTTTACAGGATAACTCTTTACGAACTTTCGTGCTACCAGAACTAAAAATTTTCTGGATACGAATATTTGGAACAAAACCACTTTTTTTGGTCAATTTCCAAAAAAAATATTAAACATAAATATTGTGTGTCTTATACTATATAGAAATACACTATCAATTTAGATGAACCCTCTCGCTGTTTCGAAGACATCTCCCCATCTTTATCGATATTACATAAACATGTTTGACCATCTCATACAAATACTATAGCCATTATTCCTATATGTATATAGTCTACGATATGACCGGAACTTGTAATTTACCACAATATATGTGGTCAAACCCAACTTTTAATTGGGGGAGCGCAACAAAGAATTTTCGAAGAATAGCAATTTTCTTTTCTATAATTTTCCTCTACTAAAAATAGATTTAGGGCAAGTATAGTACCTAAACATGTAGGGTAAAATGTTAAAAAGTTATTTATGATGACTAATTTAAATATTATAGTTTAATTCGAGTATCTTAGGGGAAATGTTTCGAATTGGCATATAAATTACTTATATTAAATTCTTTTTCTATGTAAATTTTTTTTTTTGATTTTTTAAATGCATATAAAAAATTTGAATTATTTTATATGAAATTAATCGTATTACTTTTTGTACGGCTTCTTCTTTTATAGTGCATTTCTGGAAGTCATATGTCATAGACACATTTGAGAAATTGAGGAGTCATCTTGTATTCGCAAACTATTGTTTATATTTTATAAGTCATTTACAGTCTGGTAATATCAAAATATAACATTATATGCATAGCGTGATTTAAATAATCTACAGCTGAACCTTTATTTTATGCGGTGGATAGGGACCGCATAAAAAAATCGCCAAAAAAAAAAAGTACATATTCAAAAACTACATAAATAGCTATAAAAAGTATAGTTCACTCCAAATTGTAGAAAAAAACTTGTTTTAAGCGGTGGATCGGGACCCCATAAAAAAAGTTTCATCGAAAATACATAACTCAAAATGCTCAAAACCTCACGATTTCCTTACAAGTTGATTTTCTAAACAAGATAAAACAATTTTATAGATTATATGAAAATTGTGATAAATAAATACATCTGGAAAAAAAGTTAATGATGCAATAACTTATATTCCTATGCAATGTACTGAATAAATGTTTAAAAACCATCAATAAGTAATTTTATCATAGTAAATTATTATAGTTAATGTGTAAGTTTCTTATTTTCTGTTGCTTTTAATTCAGCGCACTTTAATAGCCATATTTTTAAAAATCGCATAAAAAAGGTTCAACTGTATTTTTACTAAAAAAAAAAAAAAAAATTGACAGGTGCATATTGGGCATGGATTAAGGGGTTTTGATCCGATTTGTCTGCTTACTACGAAAAACTGTACATATTTAGCACCACTTTCCATTGAACCATAGCTAAAATATTCTATCTCCAATAAAAGTGCATGTATTTTGCCATATATTATAATGCAATTTTTTCATCGATGGGTTTTCCTAATCAGTATGAAACTTCAAGGGAAAATTTTGTATGTTTCAACTGGTTTTCATCATTTTAAGCCTCTAAGGATTTAAAGTTCTTAGACTACGTGCTATAAAAAGTACAGTTCGCTCCAGACTATAAGAAATTGATGCGATGGGTCAGAACTGCATAAAAAAAGTTTCATAGAAAATACATAACTTAAAATGGTCAAAACCTCACGATTCCTTTTCTAAACAATAGACAAAGCATTTTTATAGATTGTAAAAATTGTAATCAATACATCTGGAAAAAAGTTAATGATGCAATAACTTATATTCTTATGTAAAGTACTGATGATTTAATACTTCAAAACCATCAATAAGTAATTTTATCAAAGTAAATTATTATAATTAATGTGTAAGTTTCTACTTTCTCTTGCTCTTGATTCACATTATGTATTTTAATTAGTGATGAGCTAATGCAAGACCAAGACCAAGACTGCCAAGTCTTGGTCTTGGTCTTGTTCTTGCATTAAGAATTTTGGTCTTGGTCTTGCTAGAGCAGTTTAAGTCTCGGTCTTGGTGTTGGTCTTGCAAAATGCAGTCTTGGTATTGGTCTTGGTCTTGGTATTGCTAAAAATCTTGCACAAACTAAGAATTTTCTCTCTTTACTGTATTAATTATACTTTCAAACTATTTAAATAGTTTAGCAACAGTCTTGCTTTTTTCTTGCTTTTGTCTTGGTCTTGCTCACTTGAGTCTTGGTATTGGTCTTGCAGCCATACTTATAGTCTTAATCTTGGTCTTGCTCTTGGTATACATAGTCTTGGTCTTGGTCTTGCAAAAAAATGCAAGACCAAGACAAGACTGCAAGGCCAAGACTAATTTTGCTCATCACTAACTTTAATGGCCATTTTTTTAAAAGTCCCACAAAAATATCGCATAAAAAAGTTGCACAAAAAAAAATCGCACCAAAAAAACCACATAAAAAAGGTTCCGCTGTCTTTTTTTTTTAAAAAAAAAAAAAACTCGAAAGTCCGTATTAGGCACGCTTTAAGGAGTTTTAATCGATTTGTCTGCTAACTATGAAAAGTTTTAGATTTTTAGCATCATTTTCCATTGAAATTCCTTACT
Organism: Brachynemurus nebulosus; assembly: GCA_035578155.1. Lineage (NCBI taxonomy): Eukaryota > Metazoa > Arthropoda > Insecta > Neuroptera > Myrmeleontidae > Brachynemurus > Brachynemurus nebulosus. Next base: position 12,043,994 of record JAPWDM010000012.1, on the reverse strand, counting down.
AAAAGTTCTCTATTTCTTACAAATAGGTACATAATATACTTTAATGCAATTCTCTCCTTAACGAGTTTTTCTAATCAACAAGGGAATTTTTTTTAATTCTAAAATCTATTTATGATTTTGTTGATTTTAACTAGCTTTCATCATTTTGATCCTATAAGGACTCAAAATTCTTAGACTATGTACTTGCATGACTTTTAAAATTATAAAACAAATGGTGTTGCGCAAAATATTGCGCATCAACCAAAAATCATATATTACCATAAAAATTCAATCAATTTCTTCGCGCGCAGTTACTACTAATAATATTTTTTCATCGTCGAAGTGAAATGACAAAAGTTGATAAAAATGATAAATGTTCTTCTTATATCAAAAAAATTATTTGAAAAAAAAAAATCGTTTCTAACCGAACCATTTGTAACAACGCAACGTACAAACACAAACCAACCAATGAGTAAATAATGACAGTATCAAAATGTCACCACCACTGGTGACGGTGATGTTGTTCAGTTTTTCTATGTCTGTGGTGACGGTAAAAATTGTGTAGTATTGTCACATGGTAAGAATGTCAAGTAAAAGTGTGCACTGTGAAAAATATTGGTGGAAAATGTTGTTGGTACGGCAGTTGTACACAAGAGGGATATTTTTACATTGATTTCTTGAACTTCAGTTTTGTATTTTTAACGTTGTGTCTATTAAATAATCTATGAGTAAAGTTGGCCATACATGCTCAGTCATTATATGAGAAATCATAATAGGAATGTTAGTCGGAGATTACATGATGAAAGTAAACCCCTGTAGCAGCATTTAGTGTAGCAGTGAATCCCGCTTTGTGGGAATCAAAACTTTATCAGGTACTAGGAAAATTTAATTAGTACAGACTAGTACAGTATAAGATCTGCTCACTCTCTGGATTTCGAGACTTGTTTTTCTTACACCCTGTATAAACCTGTAAACCGAAAATGTAAACAAGCTAAAATTGGTTTTTTAATTTTTTTTTTTCAAAACTAATTTACTTAGAACAATTGTTCAAAAACCCACTTTATGTAAGTTTTCCGCATTTTCCGACGGTGTAAAAAAATTTAGCCAACCTTTGAACTGTAGCCAGTTTTGGCAAAAAATAATTTTCTGAGCTTTGGGCGTGTCTGTCGCTTTTTTCTGGTTTTGGGACTTTTAAAGTTTTCCTGAAATATCATAAAAATACAATGTTTCGTTCGAGAGTTATTCAACATACTAATAAACACATACAACATGCGTTTCGTGAATATAAATTTCGGGGTCTAGAGACCTCAAAACAAATTTTTGTTGCAGTCCTAGATTCGAGTCTCACAATGACAGGGGCTGTAATAGTTCCAATTCTTCCTTTAGGCATTCTTTCGTTTCTTTTAACCCTAGAATCATACGTTGGTCTACGAGTCAAGTTAATCATACATCGGCGTCGTTTCGACGAATGGACTTTTTACGGGGAGTTTTAGAGTTTATTTGCAAAAAACATTTTTTTTACATAACAATAGTACAAAAGCGAACAAAATATTTAAAAAAATTGGATTTGGAAAAATTTCTTAATGTAAATATTTATTAATTTTTTTAATCTTTTTATCAAAACATATTTTCATTATAAAAATTAAAAAATATATAAATACATCAATTGTAATAATTAATTTATGAACAATTATGAATCAGTGGACACGTGTGACTTTACAGAATGTGAAATTTCTCAGTCATAAATATTCCTATAGATATGTAGTTATTTCCCCATTAGGCACATTTGTAGATTTTCTAAAAATTGTTACTAATTTTTCGAATAAGATCTCAAAAAATAATAAAAATTAAAATATTTTCCACAAAATAAATTGTTAATCTTTTATTAAGTCATTCGAAACGCATTCTTTAGTTTTCGATTCAATATATTCAAACTTCAGTATTATGTCGTCTCTATAAGTCAAACAGCTGTAATCATCTTTCACATTATTATAATCATTGAATAAATTAATTATAACATCCATATCTTTAATAAGTTTTAGAAAAATTAGGAAAACTTTTATATGTGGAGTACAAAATCTTAAAAAAAAATATAGGTTAATCATACATCGTCGTCCTTTTGACGCACACTATTTCGGTATAAAAAAAATGACAATAGCTATAAACAAAATTTATATGTCTTATGTGTTATAATAACAAATAAATTAGATAACAGAAGTTTCACAGCGAGCAGGTACCGACAAGGTGTAGTATTGGAGCAGGTAGAGAAGTTCGTTCGTCGTTTTGACGAGTACGTATGATTCTAGGGTTAAATAAAATTGAGAATTTGATTCTTGAATTTATGAATCGTTGAAGGCGATGTTACCCTTTGATCATATAGCTGTACACTTCTGGAATGGGCATTCCTTAGACATTTTCAAACTTTGTAATTTATCGATAAAGTTTCATCCATTTCCTTATGGATGTATTTGACTTCTACACATTTTTGCCAACTTCCACAAGTGTCAGCGTACCACGAAGAATCTACAGAACTCATTTTTAATACAAATGAGTGTTACGCCAGAGATCCGTCCTTTTGAAGTGTCTGTTGTGTCGTTGAATCCGCACACCTTTCAAAACAATTCCACTTACAAATCTTTAAATCATATCGCCTTCACATCTATAGTCTGCCTTACAAAATGAAAAAAATTCTTGACGTAACACTGTACTGATAGGGTGGGTTATACTGGCAACTTGTGGACGTTTCGAAGGTAAAAACATTACAAAATGATTATATACGTAATAGTACGTATCGAATAGTCGCTGTCGACATATTTTCGACTACATAGATAGAAGATTCGACGGGCTACGACATGTGATGTGTGATTCTGACACAATGACAAATGTATTTTCAGTTATTGAACAACTTTTTTAACAAACGTTCGCCCTCAAATCACTCGCTCAAATCCACCACCCATACAGTTTTTATAACATTGAGTTGAAAAAGATTCTAATTGTCAAAACTTGGTATACTTTATTTCAATAATATTATAAAATGTTGAAATGACTTACTATTTTATGTTCCTCATTCCGCTCGGTAAGTCTCCCCCCACCTACGTCCCGGCCACATACATTTAAATGTATAATAATATAAAACAATATTCTTGTACCTACATCGTAACTATATAAGCAGCCCCTCGAAAAGTTTGAGTAATTATGAAATTTATGCTGATTCTACATCTTAGTTGGCCATGACGGTCGAATTAAAGCAAGATTTACAAGCAATATTACTGCTACCTTCATGCATTCATACTACACCTTATGTGGTTGGTGTAAGGTCGTCAAAGTTCCCCTCACCCCACACTTGGTGCAGTTATAGCTTTTGTAAGGTGTAAGTAAGTCCCTATTGTTATTTTGTATGGGATAGACGATTCAAAGAGGAGTGAGTTTGGTGGAAAGTACGGATTCCCTTAATATACAGGATGAGTTTTTAGAGAGAGTTCCTTTTTTATTACAGCAAATTGTTGATTTTGTCAAAAAATTGTTTCAGTAAGAGTTGCAGATGCCGATAGAACAACCAGTTGCTTCTGTTATGGTTTTGCGAGCTATGATGGAAATTTATGAATTTTACGGTAAAAATGCACGTATCAATTTGATACGCTTCAACAATCCATGGCATTTTCATTGGTTTTGCATAGTGTGTTATATCCAAGAAACAAACCATTTTTAACACATTCTAAATTACTACAGATGATGGTAATTTCGATTTTAGAATATCTATAGATATTGCACCTAAACTTCTATAGTTGTTAAAATTTTTCTATCATAATATCAAATTAATTTGAAGTATTCAAACGTATTCATTAATGTATTAAAAATTATTTGAATTTGTTAGTTATTCAAACAGTAGTGTATAGAAAGTGGCAATACAAACTGAAATATATGGGTACAGCTATAAATACAAAGTCATTGGAGTTATTTCATTATTGTAAAGAGAGGCTAAAATTTTGAATCGAAAATATTACTAACAAATATAATCAGAAAGTATATATTGATATTCGATAGTGTTTTGTTTTCATTAAAAATAAAAATAAAAAGTATGAAATTTTTTTTTCCAAAAAGACTTTTTATTTATTTTTTTATTTTTTATTTCCCACTGTACTCTTCCCACATACTTTTTTGCGTGCGGAAAGTACCTTTCCACACGCAAATTGACAATAAAACACGCAAAATTTAATCAAAACACGCAAAGCCGCCTCCTGATTTTTCATTTAATAAATTCATAATTCTTTCTATAGAAACCGCCAACAAAGTAATTTAAACAATAAATAATTCAGAAAAAAAGACGAACACTTAAAAATATTATTTTAAAAAGTAATAAAAATGTCAAAAATAGTGATAATAATAGAAAAAAGTATGTGAAATTCGTAATAAAAAATTGTATGTGCAACTCGTGCGGGATTGTCGATTGCCCACTCAAGCGAATAAGCACGCTCACTACGTTCGTGCGCTCAACTTCGCTTTCGTGGGCAATCGACAATTTCCCGCACTTATTACACAATATACTAAATTTTTTTCGTAATTACTTCGACTGGAAACTGAGCCATGTTGAACTAAAATGTCTTTTAAATGGCGTAAATTACTATATTATTTGCAATCACCCGACCACGAATTTAGAAAATTATGAATTTTAAAAAGCAATTACCTACTGAAGAGTATGAAAAAAAAAACAATATGGAAATTTGAGTGTTACTGAAAGATTTTAATCACACACAAATTTTTGAAAAATTCTTAAACATACGTTTCCACTTAGAAATACTACAAGTTTGGATCGAAGGTTGAAAACAATTTAGCTATAATTGACACGGAAGCTCGTACAAAACTCATCCTGTACGTCCAAGCTTGTACTTTCAAACACAATCTAATAATACATACAGGTATTAGATTTTGTATCATAAATAGTACATAGACCTAGTTGTTAAATACTATCTTCTATGCTCATAGAAACTACGCTCATGTAATTCACTCGTATACATATAAAGGACGCACGAAACGGAGTTAGAGCTTTAACTATACCTCTATCCCCACGAAGAGCTCTATACACTGTGAGCAACATTTATATTTATGGTATCGTCTCATATTTCATATATATTATTATTGTTATGTTCCAACTTCTATTACTTCTTGGTCGTGGTGATATGCTAGCACCCACTGTAGCTCCGAATAACTCTGTAGCACGTGGTGCAGAGCCCGAATTCGTCTTCTATTTTTTCTTTTTTGCTTCCATTGCGGCGATATTAAAAGACACAGGCGCTACACCGGACGCATTCATTGTTAAAATTATTATACCTATGGTTTTTTTGGTTGGTTGTCGTGGGTATTAGTCTCGCAAACAACGTGTGTTTTTCGTTCCTGATGGTGGATTGCCGTTTTTACTTTATTGTTTTCGTTTACGGGATAAACGGGGAATAAATCTTAAATATGATATAATTTTTCTTTTATGAACGGTTCAAAGATAGATATTTATTTTTCTAAAATATTACTAACACACAAAAATCGGGATGGACGGGGGTGAGTTTTCCTTTTTGTTGCTTTTGTGTTTGAATTCGTTTTAGCTTTTTCGGGGGCGGGTAATAAATTTTGTTGTTCTTTTTTTCTTTTTTTGGAAAATTGAAAAAGATGATTATTTTATAATTTATAGATGTTTTAGTTTTTTATTTATTTTTTTTTTTGGCGGGTGTGGTAAAAAATATGCGGGGTCACCAATGTCCCAATAATGTTTGTTTTAACCAGCGAAATGGTTTTTTGTTTTTATAAAAATTTTAATAGTTTAAATTCGAGTTTTATTTATATAAAAATAGCCGATCTGAGTAAAAAAAGTTTTACATCCAATTCGGGGATAACAAATTATAACCGGACAAAATAAAAATTTTCTTTGAAATATTTATTAAAAAAATGTTTTTTTTCGGTCCAGAATACTTTATCTTGATAAAAGACTTTGAAAACCTAAAATTCGCTTTCAATTTTATCATTTCACCATTTTATTTACGGTATTGAAGGCTCTGAAAAATTTTATTCAACTTGGTGACGCCATAAAATTAAAAAAATTTTTTTTCTCAAATGAAGCTTTGTGGAAGTGGTCAAAATTAGAGCAAATGGTTGAATTAGTGCCATTTGGAGGGGAACTTTTCATTTTTGATATCAAAATAGTGAAATTCATTTTAGAAATGTGATTGATTTGATAGAAGTCGTTTTTCTAATGGTCTCATATTTTAAATTTTGATAAAAATGAAAAAAAAAAGATTTTGAAAAACTATAGTTCGCTTTCAAATTCATCATCTTACCATTTTATTTACGGTTTTCAAGGTACTGGAAAATTTTATTAAACCTGACAATGCCATCAAATTAAAAAAATTATTTTTCGTCAGATCAAACCTTGTAGACGTGGTTTAAATTATTATGGAGTAAACTTTCCATTTTTACTATCAAAATAACGAAATTCCTTTTTGAAACCTAGCCCCCCACTAATTCCTCCACTGAACACACGCCAGGTCATAATGGGTTGAAGAATTTTTATTTTTATCATTTCACTGTAGATAATTTTTGTTTCATTTGTTGAAATTATCGTCGCCAACGGACCGGACATACAGACTCACTAGAGTGAAGCAGCCATCAGTAAAAATAATTCTGACAGATCCGTATATTTGTATTTTCTTTTTGTTTCAACGATTTATATTTATCAGTTATCAATAAATTCCTTTTATCTTGAATTTATTAAATAAATAATATTACTTTGAAGTTTTTTTTTTTTTTTTTAAAAATGAAATATACACCGAAAATGCATAAAGACATTTCGATATTATGATGTGCATTATATCATATTTCTGCATAATTCTACATAACAGGTACACCAAGGGTCAAATAAAGATTACAGACAATGTATAGTTAAGGCCATAGTATCATAGCAAATATTGTACTAGTAAAAAAAGATTTGTACAGAATAAGTGAAATTTGGAGAAAGAGTTTGGTCATTTTCACAACAAAAACTCAAACTTCATGGCCAACTTCCGTTCCAAAGTAAAATTTTTAAGAAAAAATTTGATGTGAAGGCGTCATTAGAAACATAAAAAATTTTCGAAACAGAAAAAATCGCAATTTTTCTGTAGAGGACTGAAAGTTTGAAATTAATCTTAAGTTTCTCATAAAAATTCAACCCTAAATTACTTTAATATGTCACGTTTGTAGGTAAAGTGTTACAAAAGGTTCCCAGTATTTTAAAAACTTTTTTTATAAGTCAAATTTTTTTTTATAAATATTGAATTTTTTAGATTTTTCCTCCGTAATTAGAATTAAAAAATTTTTGTAACGTTGCAATAAGTTAGGAGTCCCAGTATAACTTCGATCGGCGGTTCAAAATGGCGGTACAATAGATGCGGGAGCCTGGATAAGATTCTGAATTTCAATTTGTAGCAACTTTATTTCCGACAACTTCTCTTAAAAATGCACCCATCTATTCTTAAAAACGTAAAATTTCTTTTAATTGTTTATAGGCCTCGAACCAGAATCGTAAAATAAGTTCTTTAAAAATCCCCTCTCCTCCCAAGAAAGAATAGTGACGAGCAACAAAACCGATAGCTACGGGCCCCTCTTCAAGCTAGGTTCCCGGGGTTGCAACCCCGTCTACCTCACCCTCTAGTCGCGCCTGCTTTGAACAGAATGATCTTTTTCATTAGGACTTCTTTGCTATTATTCATAAATGCTTATGTATCAATCAATTATCGGTTTTTGACCTTAATCCCTACTCTTCAAAAAGTTTCAAATAAAAACTGGACGAAAAAGAAGTACAACTGTCTTGTCAGCTTTTTAACCCTAGAATCATACGTTGGTCTACAAGAAACGTTAATCATACATCGACGTCGTTTTGACGGATGGACTTTTTACGGAGAGTTTTAGAGTTTATTTGCAAAAAACATTCTTTTTACATAACAATACTACAAAAGCGAACAAAATATTTAAAAAAATTGGATTTGGAAAAATTTCTTAATGTAAATATTTATTAATTTTTTTAATCTTTTTATCAAAGCATATTTTCATTATAAAAATTAAAAAATAGATAAATACATCAATTGTATCATAAAACATGTGTTTCAAATAATTAATTTATGAACTATTATGAGGTAGTGAACATGTGTGACTTTACAGAATATGAAATTTCTCAGTCATAAATATTCCTATAGATATGTACTTATTTCCCCATTAGGCACATTTGTAAATTTTCTAAAATCTGTTAGTAATTTTTCGAATAAGATGTCAAAAAATAATAAAATTAAAATATTTTCCACGAAATAAATTGTTACTCTTTTATTAAGTCACTTGAAACGCATTCTTTAGTTTTCGATTCAATATATTAAAACTTCGGTATTATGTCGTCTCTATAAACAGCTGTAATCATCTTTCACATTATCATAATCATTGAATAAATTAATTATAACAGGCATATCTTTAATAAATTTTAGAGAAATTAGGAAAACTTTTATATGTGAAGTACAAAATCTTTAAAAAAAAACATCGCGTAATCATACATCGACGTCCTTTTAACGGACACTATTTCAATACAAACAAAACGACAATGACTATAAACAAAATAAATACGTCTTATGTGTTATAACAACAAATAAATTATATAACAGAAATCTCACAGCAAGCAGGTACCGACAAGTTGTAGTATTGGAGCAGGTAGAGAAGTTCGTTTGTCGTTTTGACGTGTACGTATGATTCTAGGATTAATTGAGTCCCATTCGATTGCTCTATAGCTAAACTATACGGAACTACATAATGACTCTCTTAGAGAATATTACTAACCATTCTCTTGTTAGTTGTTCGTTTATAGATGTCCTTTGATGTCTTAATTAAAACACGTTCCAAAAAAAGAAAAACAATTGATTGAAACACTGTAAATAGAATGAGACATGTATTAATAGGATATAAAAAAATAAACAGAGATAAAACATATATTATAGGCGCACACAATCGGTCAGTACATAATGATGGTCAGTGTCTATACAATATATTATACATAATATATTTAATACGATCAAACATTGTGATACACTAATCGTGGGTGACGGTCCAGCAAATCACAGATAAGTCACTAAATCTGACATAAATACTTTTAAATAATTCATCTATAAAATATTATTTGTCCGAGTCGGTCGGCCGGCAGCCAAGGCAGCCGGCGGTGTGACCAACGGATTATTTCCATTCGCTTTTTGTTTATATTCGGTTTTTTTGGTTTTTTGTTTTTTGTTTTTTTCGTAGACAGTTGAAATAATTTTTTTTTATTGATTTCTTTTATTGTATGAAACATTTATTGTTTTAAATGTTTAGTGTTGGAAATACAGGTACCGTAATTGCAAGACTAAATCTAAGGCCAAGACCAAAGACCATAGTCTTTGTCTTGGCCTTGACCGATCTTGTTCATTTTTGCATTTTTAAATTGTATCGGGATGCAAATATTTGATTCTTGGTTATTCTTGATCTTCTTTCTTACATTTAAGCAAGAGTCTATAGCCTTTTAGGATTCTGTACCTTTAAAGGAAAAACGGAACCCTTAAGACCGCTTTCATGAGCGTCCGTTCAACTGTCATAGAGGTCTTTTTTTGAGAACTATGTAACGTAGAAATTTGTAAGGCATAATGTTAGGTCCTAATAGGTTAGTCAATGATTCGAACAAGATTATTACGGATTCAAATGAGGGGTCAGTTTGGGTCAAGGGAAAAAAAGTTTTAATTGATATATAATGGTGAGGCATCATTTGGAAAGGTTATCTCTAAAGATTCTATAAATATTTTTTTATATATAGTTTTTGGTACCTTGGTCTTAATGATATAGTTCAAAATTTGCTAGAAATGACAGTTCTCTTCAGGATTTCGTAGGATTCTAAAGTAAAATTAATCAAATGCAATCGACTTCCTGCAAAACAGATCAATATGTTGATCGAAGAATAACAAGAATCTACATGTCAAAAGAAATAAAAGCAATCAAAAAAGTCAAAACTACTTGTTAATCGGACATGTTTCGGCCTTCAGGCCATCTTCCAGAGATTATGGCAAAATTATTATTTTATGAAAGAAACAAAAAAATAATTAGAAAAGTCAAAATATTTTCAATCAAATTGAATATCAAAAAAGTGAAGATACCACACCCAAAAAAAGGTATGGAATAACCAAAAACCGCCAGAACAAAAGCAATAATTGCTGAAAAAAATCATTTTAAATAACAAAGAGAAACACAGCAATAGACAAAGCATTTACCAATGTTTCAGTAAAATGTGGAAATTCATGCATTTTTTTTGTTATCACTTGATTTTGGTACTAATTTTGCTAGATAATGTATAGTATTGATCTGGGTCTTGAGCTAGCAAAAAAAATACAACAAAAAGCTGATTTGGTTCATCGCTCCCGTAAATTCATCCAACTATGATTCAAATCTTAACACTTCTTTTGTTCTTGGCTTATAAAAAGATAACACTTCTTTTGTTCTTGGCTTATAAAAAGATAACTTTCTACGATGTGACATAAATCTTTCGTACTATACATACCACGTGAGTTTTTTGAGAGTTGCCATTTCTATTACAACCAGATTTTTATGATAGAAATGGTACTGGAAAAGGTTCTTTTCCTGGATGTAATGGAAATGTAACCAAGAAAAACACTATCGGTTGAAGAAGCCTCAAGTAAATATGCATATTTTTACCGCCTAACTGATAAAGAAAGATTAAAAAATTAAACTTGGGTTAAAAAATTTTTTTTGGTAATTTATGTTGTTAATTAATGCATTACATCAGTTTTATCGAAAAATTAATATATAGTCTCATTTAAAAATCTATAAGTTTGTATCGTAGCTCGAAAACCATAAGAGCTATAAAGCTCCTGACAATAGCAATCGGTTGCCCCCGTCGATATCTACAACTCTTATTTGAACAATTTTTCGATTAAATCAGCGGTTTGGCTGTAATAAAAATGGCAACTCTCGAAAAACTCACACAGTATATGCATACCAGAAAGTCTGCAAAATTATATTCAGTTAAGTATTAAACTTTTTATATTTTCTTCTTAATTTTGGATTATATTTGTGTACGATATTTGTAACTATGATCAGATGGTCTAAATTTAATTTAATAAATTTATATAATTTTTTGTGACATGGATTCCGCTTTATCAACACGGGAAGTGAGAAAGGAAAATACAAACATATCAAAAACAAGCCAAGTGTGATTTAAAACCAGCACAAATTGATTCAAAATGAGCGCAAGCGGATTGGGTTTACGCCGATACGAATCGGCACATACATACATACCTACTTGGGAACATGCTCTATAGTTGTATGCATTTACGGTAAGAATAATTTATACAATCAAATATATATGATAATTTCTGTTTATTTGTTAGAAAGAAAAAAGTGGTATATCGTGATTTTAATTTATTTCTCTGTGTAGTGTAAATATAACCCTTTTACAATTGTTTTATTAAGTGGGAATTAACCCTGGCTATTCATTTATTGAGTGTACAATACTAACCCTTTCCTAACTGGACATAGGTACTTTAAAAAGTGTTGGCAATATAGGTTTAGACAATCGATAAAAAAAAATGTATGGAAAAACCTACAGACGATTTCAATAATGAAGCTCCCATCGGCATACGACAGTAAATTTATTTAACATAAAGACATGTTCAGGATTTTTTAGGAATTAATTTAGTGAATGTGATAATGGCTTCGAAGTTTTCATAAAAACTCGTATCAATTTGAATAAAATTTCATCTGTGTGGTTGGTGCTTTGGAAATTACACAAATAAAGATATAATTACTTATAGGTTAGGTAGGAATGTAATTTTGCATTTCAGTTGTCACGTAAAAAGTTCCCTTCTATTCAGTCATTTAAACGAAAAACAAAGATGAAGAAACTTATTTTTGAGAATATTTTAATAAAAAATTGGTTAAAAGCGAATTAAAATTTTTCACCGTAAACGGGATGAGGCAGTTTAAACATGTATATAAAATTTAAAAATAATTAGGAAAATTGTTAACTTAAAATCTGGTAACATCTGGAAAATTCAAAAGTAGAATGCAGTCATATTATATAGCTTCCGAAATAGCAGTTCAATTTTTTGAACTTGAAAAAAAATTTTTCAAAAAACACAAATTATTTTGCCGACTGTACAAACCCAACTATTTTAACCATATACAAGATCTAAATTTCCTATTTCATGACTACCGTGCCCGCTGTCGCGGGAAAATGACGTGGACACCGCTACCCCTACCAAACGATTATGATACATACAACAAAACACATCTACACAAACATGCGAATGTGTTTGTGGAATATGCTGTATGTATGACTGACTGGACACCTTGCATATATATAGTATATACTGTCATGGCCAACCTGTGTGACTAGCAACCAACAATTAAAAATAAATTTATTTACTTTTAGAAAGATATCCCTTTATTTTGAGAATTTTTTTGTTCAATAGAATCTTTATACTTAAATACGACGTACTTCATATTTTTTTCTGTTTAAATTTCACGAGTTGATTAAAAAAAAATGACACTAAGAACGATGTGACCCTTATGACGAACAATAACAGACTAAATCAGAAGCGGTGTAAATTCACACAACATTACACCTTACGAACGACAGATTTTTATATGTACACTGGTTCTACAATGTTCTGTGATTTTAACACAAAGGTCAACATAAATGAAACTTGACTTACGTAACGAATTAAAATACGAAACTTTTGCGTTCGCTTCTTCATTACATATTGAAACAGAGCTTCATTTGACCAACTCCACCTCATATGTATATTTGTATGCACAAAGCTTTCTGGGAACACGGTAATCATTTCCCCATACTCCCCTCCCCCACCTTTCCCAACCTACCAATGTCTAGTACTATTATAAAATTCTCAATGCATCAAAGAGATTGAAAACTTGATTTCTCTTTTGTGATACGTCACACCTCTAAAACATACCAAACCGTTGGACAATATATTTGACCGGAGGAAACTTCTAATAAATGTTGTAGTAGGTAAATAGAGAGTTTTTAGTTTTCTGTGTTGTAGTGGACGAGTCGGACGAATTTAGACTGACTCGGCAGTTAAATTCGACTCGACCCTATGTACCTATGTAATACAGATACGGCAGTCAAGATGAAAATAAACGTTTGCTTGTTAACCATTACAATGTGAAAGTACAGTAGTGTACAGTGAAATTATAACATTGGTGGACAAATTTCTTTATTGTGTTAGGAAGTCAAAATATTCCAATTGGACATAGTGAATTTCTAAATCTAAAAAAAAAGAAAATAGGATTCGATAAGTACAGTAACGTTGATTAACTGACGAAAAAGTTTTGAAATGTGAAAACAAGAGTCTTTTATATTTTTTATTTCACATTTAAATTCTAACCTCTCATTTTGCACCCCTTTTCCAATAAAAATGAAAATATTTCGGCTTTACCCTAGAATATTGGGGCACTTTATGATTATCATAAAATCTTTGAAAAATTTTTAAAAACGAAAAAAAAGGTCATTTATGACGGTTTTATTGACATGTGTACTTATATATTACATTATTATGTTCGTGTATGTACCAGGTGTTACAAGTTGTTCATTCATTAAAAAATAAAATATTTCTAGTCTTTATGTTTAGTCAATTTTTTAGTGATATGATTATAACTAAACATTGTAAACTATTATAAGTATTTTATTTAATTAAATATTTCAAGTACTTGATTTAATTAAAATATTAACCAATTTATTATTGACCTGAATACGTCTTATAAATCAGTTTGACAAAATAATGTAAAATGCGTCAGGAAAGTAAGAAAGATTTTAACCCTATATTATATAAATATTTTTTATTTTGTGCAATATTTCCTGTCTACCATTTACATGTTAATAAAAATTAACTTACAATACCCGTTTTACGCGAAATTTGTGGCAGGTAGACACCATTTGTAAGTACAAAAGTTGGAATTTCCACTTTTGGAGCAGTAATAAAATATTATCAATCCTTTTGTGATACACAACAGTATCTACTTAAAAATAATTTAAATACTAACTTGAGGTACCATCACAGTGTGATTCTGCGTTTTGATTCTGATTTTTCACCAGGAATAGAAGCGGGCAGACGATAGCTACCAGTGTGCCAAATTTCAATTCGATATCAGTAATACATAGCAAATCCCCATGATGCACGCTCTCATTTAACAATTAAGTCATCACACAAGATGTGTATAATAGCACCTCTCTGTGTTTCAAGACAAATATGTTTGAGTGTGTATGAATAGGTATATTCCTATTTCGCCTGTTTTCGTTTCGCCTGGTACGAAAATTTAGTACGCTTTGGTTGCGTTTTGCCTGGCCACATGTTAGACGGACATAAATAGTTGTGATTCGCCTGATCTACTAGGTAAATAAAAGAATAAGACCAATTCAAGAAAGCTACTTAAATGGGAAGATGTTGAGAAAAAATAGCTTAAGATAAATTAATTTTATTAGTTCAAATTAATGTAAATATGTATATATGTATGTATATTATTTTAAATTTTTTTTTAAATTGACGAAACACCAGTAGTTTTTGCACCTATCAAACATTACTGCCAGTCCTAAGTCTAGAAAAAAAAGGAAAGTTGCTACATTTTCTTCGAATTTTCCTTAAAATCTCTTATGGTGTTATTTTAACATTATAATATAAAAAGGCACCCATCGTCCAATTTATGGTCAGGCGAAACGATACCACAATTTGAATCGTCAGGCGAATCGGGAAATTTTAATTGGTCAGGCGAAACGGGAACAGCCGAATCAGGCATAAATCGTATGAATGTTGTTTACAATTTAACTCTTGTGCGTCTTTTCTATTTTTTTTTACCTGCTGTTATCTTGTGTTAAAAAAAAATAAATAAAAATAAAAATTTATGTATTGAAGTTTTGTTATCTAATTAATAGTCAACAATAGTTAACATATATCTCAGTAACTGACGCCCATGACTTTTGACTTTCTCATTTAACAATTTCTCCTCCAACGGCCCCATTGGATTGCGTAATGGGAGAGTGTTATATACTTAGTTACCTACTGAGAAAAGAGGCTATTATATGAACGCACGAATATTTATATGTTTATTTTTTATGTACACTACTGTACCTAAATATACATATATGTCGACTATAAATACAGTGAAATAACTCATTGAAACAAGAGACATATTTAATTAACGCCTTTTACTGTACGTTATATAAAAGAGCGTTTGATATAAAGTTTTGTTTTGCTATGACGAAGTGTGATTGTGTTGATCAGCCTGCAGTGCCCTCTATCGAACTGCCAAAAACAGTGATTATTTCAGTGAAAAGTCACACAATAAAATTACGCTAGATATATTTTATACATTGTAATATAACGCAGTTAACAAAAAATACCATTAAACAAACAAACAAATACACTGGACGAATTGACTATCAATTGAAAGTTTCGGGGAACCCCAGTACACCCATAAGTGTATAATTATCAACAAACAGTGTGTGTAGTCTCAAAAGAATCAATTCTGTTAGAAAAAGAGATATATTTATGTACCTAAGTTCTTTTCTTTAAAAAAATATTGTTTTTGGAATATTATTGAAGAGCCCCTCTGTAGTGATGAGCAAAATTAGTCTTGGTCTTGCAGTCTTGTCTTGGTCTTGCATTTTTTGCAAGACCAAGACCAAGACCAAGACTGCATTCTGCAAGACCAAGACCAAGACCAAGACTATAAGTATGGCTGCAAGACCAATACCAAGACTCAAGTGAGCAAGACCAAGACTATAGCAAGAAAAAAGCAAGACTCTTGCTAAATTATTTAAATAGTTTAAAAGTATAATTAATACCGTAAAGAGAGAAATTCTGATTTTAGAAGGAAAAAATTCGCTAATAAAAAAATGCAAGAAAGTGCAAGATTTTTAGCAATACCAAGACCAAGACCAATACCAAGACTGCATTTTGCAAGACCAAGACCAAGACCAAGACTCAAACTGCTCTAGCAAGACCAAGACCAAGATTCTTAATGCAAGAACAAGACCAAGACCAAGACTGCCAAGTCTTGGTCTTGGTCTTGCATTTGCTCATCACTACCCCTCTGTATTCCATGATATATTTATGTACCTAAGTTCTTTTCTTTAAAAAAATATTGTTTTTGGAATATTATTGAAGAGCCCCTCTGTATTCCATGCAACTTTCGCAATTGAGACAGCTTTAAAGAAACAGACATACATACAGCCATAGTGGGGACTTAGGGGGGCAAGGGGGCGGGGGCAATCTAGCCCAATATTTGTACGAATAAAAAAATTAAAAACTTGGAAAGATTTGTTAAAATGATATAGCAGAAGAAAAGGAGTGAGGATGCAGAAATTAAGTCAAACATTTGTTAACCTGAACTGGTTTGCTAACTTTCTAATAATCTCCGAAGCTGTGGTTTTTATATTAAATATATTCCTTGCCCCCCCTTTCTTCTAGGGTAGTCAGATAATAATTACTGTATTATACATTCACAAAAAATTTCTTTGTTCAGACATTAGAAATTTGTCTGAAATTCTTTCTTTGAATCAAAAATATATTTCTTTAAATAAAAAAAAAATTTTCTTGATACAAAAAAATCTTTTAAGTTTTTTTTCTTTTAATAATTAAAGATATATTTTTCTGAACCAACAAAATAATTTTTTGGTAGTGATGAACAAATGCAAGACCAAGACCAAGACTTGGCAGTCTTGGTCTTGGTCTTGTTCTTGCATTAAGAATCTTGGTCTTGGTCTTACTAGAGCAGTTTGAGTCTTGGTCTTGGTCTTGGTCTTGCAGAATGCAGTCTTGGTCTTGGTCTTGGTCTTGGTATTGCTAAATAATCTTGCACTTTCTTGCATTTTTTATTAGCGAATTTTTTCCTTCTAAAATCAGAATTTTCTCTCTTTACGGTATTAATTATACTTTCAAATTATTTAAATAGTTTAGCAAGAGTCTTGCTTTTTTCTTGCTTTTGTCTTGGTCTTGTTCACTTGAGTCTTGGTATTGGTCTTGCAGCCATACTTATAGTATTGGTCTTGGTCTTGCTCTTGGTATACATAGTCTTGGTCTTAGTCTTGGTCTTGCAAAAAATGCAAGACCAAGACAAGACTGCAAAACCAAGACTAATTTTGCTCATCACTATTTCTTGGGTTCAAAGAAAAAAAATTCAAAGAAATTTTCATTTTTTGAACAAAGAAATCGTTTTGAGAGTGTATTAATAACATTGTTGGTCACATTTAATATTTAAACTACGGTTTTTCTAACGATGTGCTTAAAATTTCAACTCAATTTGTCAATTACATTTAGAGATTGTGTGCACCGTTTTGAAAAATTGAGTTTAATGAAAAAAACGGATTTAAAATATGTTGACAGGTTTTAGAAAAACTAGTCTTGCAATCTATGTATAAATAAATAGGTATTTGAAAGTTACGAGTGGGTTGTTTGCTGTAACAGCACGATTTTTGCGTTCGTTGAAACAGAGCACGCGCTGTACGAGCACGTAATTATATTTTAAATGCAAATTCATTTATGCTTGAAATATTTAGGCAAAATTTTTTGAAAAATTTCCCCTTAAAGAACATTATTTACAAATATTTACGTATTAATAGAGGTTTCCAGAATATGTATATTATCGTAACACCTAAATATTTATCGTTTCGAGTTAAAACTGCAAATATACACATTCCTCAAAAAAGGGGTTAGAAACAAATAATCACAGTTACGTTTCAAATGAGTGAGCATCACTGCACCATCTATACATAGAAAGACACAACAAACAACGCAATAAAATAAGTGTGAAGCGAGCGTATTTGAGTGTCAATTTACAAACAAACGGACCCGTTCAGGTAAAAAGTTGAGTGAGCACAATTACCTGTCTAACGTACCGCATACACCGCACCCGTGCACCATACCATCACCCTTCCATCACCACCACCTCACCTTCTTCTCTACCACCCCCCCCCCCCGTCAACCTGCCGCTCGCTGTGTGTATATATCAACAATTTACAATTTTAACCCCTTTCATTTGTCAGAGCGGATAAATAAGTGAAAAAAAAGAATGTTTATTAGAACGCACGAACGGTCAGTCAATTAAATATGTCGAAACGTTCGAATACGTCGGTAGGTACCTAGAAAATAATTATTAAAATGGAAAACATTCCTTTTGAATGAGTTAATTTGAAATTTTTCGAATGGTTTCTTCGATTTTGTTTTGTTTTATTGTGTTTTTTTTTTTTTTTTATATCCTCTTTTTGCTATTGTTGATGTATTTTGTTTTTCCGCATTCATTTATTTCCACCAAAAAAGAAAAACAAAATCTCGGAACCCTTACAATTCTAACAAATCGGCCCGTTCGACCGTCTCACCCTTATTGAGTCCTATGGCATGTGAAATTTTGCACGTAGGTACCAGGTATACCTAGGGGTCAAATTGCCACTTCTTGCGATACTTTTCCGTAGGTACTGGTAAATCTACTAAAGGTGCTACAATAAATTTTGAAACTATCTAATGGGATAACCTGGGAAGTGCTGAAAAAATTTTTCTCCAAGAGTATATTAAGATATCAAAGGAAAATCTATTAAAGCCACAGACCAATGAACACTATTATATTATACTACTATATTAAGCGTAAAGGCAGTTTGTATAGGCATTTTTTTGAAGCAGGTAACAGGGGAGACGGGTGAGATTTAAGGAATATAATATAATGTCAATTTTTGAGTAAATGCGAGTATAATTGAATCGGTGAGTGCAGAAGCCACATAAGTCAATAAAATTTGAAAATTCACTTTTTAATTGGTCTGTGATTAAAGCACAAGAATTCAGTAATATATTAAATTTATTCGTTAGAGGAGGCACTCCCAAAAATTTCTGTTCTCGACCCTTATCATCGGAGGGATCGCTCAGAAAAATTTTAAACCCCTTTTGTGAAATATTTCACTTTAAAGCGTGCGGTATTTTGCCGCCTCCCCTCAGGTAACTTTTCAATTGTCGCCCCAAAAAAAAGTTTTATATCACTATTTGGTAAAAATACCAACTATTTGGTAAAAATACCAAATTAAAATTATTTCGATTAAATTGTAAAAATACGGCGACTAAATTTTCGAAAATCCAAAAAAGTAGGGCGAATTTTGATCAAATTTTACTAATCAGAAATTGACGTCCATTTGAATGTTACTTTAAAATTGTTCTCTAAAAATCTGGCCTCCCAAAAAAGGTCCAAAACTGAAATATTCCAAAAACTATCAATATATGGGTATCTACGGAAAGGATTCAAAGTATGAAAATTATATATTCTATTAACCCTAAAATATTTTAATTTTTATTATTTTTTGAGATGTTATTCGAAAAATTACTAACAAATTTTAGAAAATTTACAAATGTGCCTAATGAGGAAATAATTACATATCTATAGGAATATTTATGACTGAGAAATTTCACATTCTGTAAAGTCACACATGTCCACTGACTCATAATAGTTCATAAATTAATTATTTGAAACACATGTTTTATGATACAATTGATGTATTTATCTATTTCTTAATTTTTATAATGAAAATATGCTTTGATAAAAAGATTAAAAAAATTAATAAATATTTTAAAATACTGATACGGCTACTTTGGACTTATTTGCCGAACATCAAAACTACATCAACCATTCAAAATGAAAAATAATGCGAAAAAAGAGAGTGGTGAAGTGGTGAAGTGGTGAAGAGTTGCAAAGGGGGTGCGTATAATAAAATAAACAATAAATAAAATATCGATACTGTTTACCGATAATTCTATTTGTCTGTTAAGTGCAATTAAAATCACAACAATCAGATATTAATTAAATTTTAATATTATTAATAATGTTAAACTATGTATGTATGTGTATACATTGGGTAACACATACAGTCATATAATAATCAATATGTACAAACAAATACAAAACCCACTTATTGGAACCAAACCAAACCCAACCAAACCCAACCCAACCCAACCCGTGCAATGGACACATTGGTCATGCACTACGTCATAATATTATAGTCGTTCAAATAACAGCATTATCAATAAAATAATAATAGATTAATAAGTGTAGTGCATGATGCACCCATAGTGCATAACACTGTCCACTGTCCAGTGCAGTCCAGTGGTCAAAACGTAGGAGGTGGTCCACACACCCACATGTGAGTGTTTATGATTTTCAATATTATTATTATTATTATAATACAAATATAGTATTTACAGTTCCGCGCAAAATTACTGAGAAAGATCTCACTTTTATTTTTGGGGCTCAACTTAAAACTTAATCAAAAAAATTGTTTGAATAACAATTGAAGACTGGACTTCAATAACAGGTTAAGCGCAAAAAACAATTGAGTTAGACCTGACAAAACAATCTAACAAGGAAAGGTATCCAACTGTATCTCTCAAAAATTTTTGAAACTTTGGTGGATTGTAGATCTTACTAAAAGTAATCACGAGCCATATTTCGTTCGTGCCCATAAGCGGTTTAAGGGGGTGAAATTCACCCCTGAAAATTTGAGTTTTTTTCAATTTTCTTAAATATCTTGGAGATGGTAAGAGCTTTGGTAGGGAAACTATATATATTTGTAAATGACATTTTAAGATCTTCATTATGATACCAAAATTAAAGTTATAAAAATATTGGGGTTTCATCCCCCATCCCCAACCCTTAATTTTATCAGGTATATTTTGGTAAAAGAGGACGCTGTTATGTGTCAATAATAGAATTTTTAATTAATATATTTTACATCACACCAGTTTATTTCTTTCTGCATAAATACACCCTTTGCTAATATTAACTTGGGAAAAATTTTAACTTTTTGATTTAATAATTGGCAAAAATGTGGTCAAATAATCTCGTATTTTAGTAATAAATTGTTACAAACTTACATCGCCGTAACAATATTCTCTAGCTCGCAATCAGTTTTCGTCGCGTCGTTTTCAAAATTTGTTCAAGTATGGATGGTATAAAAGTGAATATATTGACTAACGACCAGAAAGATTTGAAAATCCTGTAACATATTGCTTTTTAGCCTCCTCTTTTACCAAAATATACCTGATAAAATTAGGGTTTGGGGGTGGCGTTGAAAACCCAGTGATGTTATAACTTTACTTTGGTATCATAATAAAGACCTTAAAGTGCCATTTACAAATATATATAGTTTCCCTACCAAAGCTCTTACCATTTCCAAGATATTTAAGAAAATTGAAAAAAACTCAAATTTTTAGGGGTGAATTTTACCCCCTTAAACCGCCTATAGGCACGAACGAAATATGGCTCGTGATTACTTTTAGTAAGATCTACAATCCATCAAAGTTTCAAAAGAGAGATACAGTTGGATACCTTCCCTTGTAAATGCCACTGCCAACAAACTAGACACTGGACAGCATACTAAAATTTTTTTGGGACTTAGCCTGTTTTTGAGGTCCAGTCTTGAATTGTAGATACCGTTGGGAGTAATTGATTGCTATAACCGGGATTCTTGTAGCTCCTTCAGTTTTGGAGCTATGACAAAAAACTTTTATTTTGATTAATGTAACTATATATTAATTTGTTGATAAAACTGATCCAGTACATCAAAAGAAAACATAAATAGAAGAAAAAAATTTATTTTCTTAATTTATTATCTGAATTTTTCAAACATTTGTGAATTTTGCAACATTATTCAATCGGGTTAATTTTCTTTACCCAATAAACGAACCACCAATTATCGATACCAAAACAGGTAGTTTATCTTTTAATATATAGATGTCAACCTGCCACATTTAGCGGTTTCAATTTTTTTTTTAAAGTAAACTTTTACAAGCTACTTTAATACATACAATAGTATGGATCCATATTTATTAATTTACTGAAAATTATTTACATTTTTTATTTCCATACTTCAGTAAATATTTTATGTATTTCCTTGTCCAAATAATTTTGTGAGGCATTGTATATTGTTGTGATTTTGTTGGGTGGTCACTTGGCCACTATACTCATGGTCAATGCGTAAAATAAAAGCCACTGTCACCCCCCTCCCTCTCATTTGTACAGAGGACATGTAAATTGTAAATAATTATATACGATAATTGTATCCACATTGTACCGATTAGTCTATCAGTGTCATCATAAAGAATAATTCGTTTGATTTGGAGACATAATTCGTTTTTCCCAGTGTCCCTATTAAGTTAGTTGGTCGGTTAAACGATTTTTTCAAAGGAATTTAACGAAACTTCTCTAGATATTTATTTAATTCAACACCAATAATATAATACGAGCCTATTCCGATTAAAATTGACTACCCCAATTTTGAGAAAAGCGATTTCAAAGTTTTGTAATTTTAATACGGTCTCTTATGGAAAACTCTATTTTTTTTTAGTCGAATTTTCTCCGAAAAATTAGACTTATACAGTCTATACGATAAGAACTGCGAGAGGCGAGAGTAGGGGCGCTATCCGTTTTCGGACCCGTAGAACACGAATATGTAGAAAAAAAATGTCTGATATATATATATATATATATATATATATATATATATATATATATATATATATATATATATATATATTCCCGCCACCTTTTAATTTGTGTAGGGCCCGCCTATGGAAGTTAAGAGATGAAATTTGGTAAATGGGGCTCATTTTCGAGGCACCTCAAACTATCAAAGTGGGGTCAAATTTTGGGCAAATTTTTTTTCTGACCCGACCTTTAAGGGGGTGGTGGGGGACGGAAAAGCAATAAAACTTTTCCAAACCGGTTTTAAATAATGTTTCGGTCAATTATCTACAACATATCCAAAATTCAGCTTCCTAGGATGATATGGTGGGAGTAGAGGGGGGAAAAACGATTTTTGCTGGATCTAACAGGCCCCCAGCCCCCCAGTATTAACGTAGAGGGTTGAAATTTGGTGTGTTGATAAAGTTCGTACCTAGGTTGTGCTTTTTGGAGGTTTTAATATTTTACCCCCACCCCCCTCATTTTTAAACTACAATTTCATGAGTTTTCGACGTTTTCGAAGTTTGTACCACTCGCACAGGTCACCCGAATAAACCTAGAGGGCTGAAATTTTGTATTCGGATTGAGTTAGTATCAAGGGGGTGCCTTTCGGTGGTCTCGACTTTTAACCGCTACCCCCACCATTTTTATACCCAAAAGAACATGATTTTTCTTGTTTTTTAACAGTTTCGTTCGGGTCAAAATCTCCCCAAATAAACCTAGAGGGCTGAAATTTGGTGTACAGGTTAAGCTAATAGCCAGACACTCTTTTTTGGAGGTTTCAACTTTTAACCCTTACCCCCACGATTTTTACGCCAATATTTCCTTAATTTTTTTGCTTGTTTTCTAACACGTCTATAGAGACTCCATAAGGAAACCTAGAGGGCTGAAATTTTGTACGTGTATTCAGTTAGTATCCAGCTAGTACCTTGTAGGGAGTGCACATCACTTTTCCCCCCACTTCTCCCATTTTTACATCGGAATTGAATGCTATTGTTAAATGTGTTTTAAAAGCATTATGTTTATTCTAAATACAAGTAGGCGAATAGTAATTTTAAAAAATTTAAAAAAAAGTGAACTTTCTTTTATGACAAATGAAATACATACATATTAAGTAATTTAAAAATGTTATTAAAGTCACTGTTTATTTATAAATTAGGAATTTTGGATTTTTAGTATTTATAAAATAGAAATTTTGGATTTTTTTGGAAAGAAAAAATATCTTTATAAAGGCCTTCCAGTTTACTATTTAAGGTCCTTTTTTAATATTTAAAACTAAAACATAAAGGCAATTAGCAGATAAACATGGGTAGGAATGTCCTCGTACGAATTGTGTTGGCTTTTTTTCTGCTACCTGTTTTCGGCACAAAATTGAAATTTACTGAGATACAGCCCTTAAATACTTAAAACCTTTTTTTAAAGCCTCGATCAGCCGAACACTCATCACCAGTTTTGAAACCAACAAAATGACAATTCGGTTGTAGACTTTCAATCACATTTCTCTTGTAGACATTCAATACCAAAGATGAAGGGGAAAATTCGACTACCGTGATGGGGCCCCGCTGCTCACGGCGTTTTTTTAAATAAAATGAAAACGTGTCAACGTAATTTGATAAAAATTTAATATGTTATATAATACAAAGTTACAAACCATGTTTAATAAGAAATTAAAATTATTTAACACTCCGTCTTTGAAATATAATTTATAAACATCATTTTACAACGTTTTTACAACGCTTTTTTAACAATGCTTCTAAATTACTACAGCATAAGCGCGCGGAGATTAAAAAAAAAAGTTGTATACAAATATAATAATTGAAGAATTATACATTATTTAATTTTTGATAAAAGAAAATTTTTTCGCTGAGATATACTTTTGTACCTGACTATGTCGGAGCAACTACGTTAAAGATTTATTCAAGAAAAGTTGAATATTGGCATTTCCCTCTCCCTCACATAGCTCAGTATAGCTTTTCTCCGGCCATGAAAGCTACGTAATAGCTTATGGGCGGACGCTCCGTGAGCAAAACATTTTCGAAAATATTGCCAGGCTATAGTTTTCAGAAATGTTTTCAACAATCTGTAAATTATATTTGGCGCTCATTTGCGAACCTTTTTAACCGACTCTGTATTTATAAATGAATGACGCTGTCATACATAGGGCGCGAGCAAACAAGTAAACAGATTAAGACCAATTTTTTGTGGGTCCTTAAGGGGAAAATTTTATTATTATGTATAATCCAGCCCACAGTACGGCTCAATATAGTGATTAGATTAAGACCCGAGAAATTCACCAAAAACATTACACTATTATATAATAATTAAATTAAAAAATGAGTCAAAGTAAAATTGGAGGTATTCGAAGGTTGGCGGAATAGACCCGCCAACGAACGATCTCGCGTCAATGAAGCTTGTTGACGCGTCCAACCAAAACAATATGCAACGCGCCAATTTCATGTAATCAAATGCAGGGTTGAAAAAACTGACGCGTCCAGACGCAATTACTCCCAAACTGTCGTCACATCTCGCTCATCTGTACATGGTGGAATGTCATTTATTTTATCTATTACTAGTAATTATGTAGTTGTTTTCGGGGACATGTACATTTGTAAATAATAATTAATGACATTATTATTAATTAAATAATAGTGTGTGGTGATCCCATTTTAATATACTCTAGCGCCATCTCTCTAAATATTAATTACCTCTCTGTCTCGCACACACACACACACTCAATCAACATAAATGTTTGAGTGCAAATGAGAACGATATATATGAGATAGCGATATAATATTAGTATTTGATAATCAAAAGTTATAATGTTGCTATTAATTTTATTAATTCACTCGTATTCAATAACTAAATGTATATGTATATAGGATTGAATTAAATTCATTGCATTATATCTAGTGGATGAAAGAGTTGATTGGTTAAAAATTTTTTGTTCTGTATATAAAATAATTTAAATAATAAATATGTTTATTAAAGTCATTTGAAATTAATAAATAAATTTATTAGTGTAAAAGGAGGTTGCAGTTTTGAATGAGATTTTTTAGGCTGGCGAAACTAAAAATTGATAAGAATTAAGTAGAAAATCAAAACATGGGATCGTTGCTTTGTTACTTTTCGCAACAAAATCGTAGAAAAAACACGAGTCGACTTTCGGATTTTACACCATCATCAAGTGTAAAACATAACTAAAAATTCTCTTATATTAAGCCTAGAATCATACGTTGGTCTACGAGTCAAGTTAATCATACATCGGCGTCGTTTCGACGAATAGACTTTTTACGGGGAGTTTTAGAGTTTATTTGCAAAAAACATTGTTTTTACATAACAATAGTACAAAAGCGAACAAAATATTTAAAAAAAATTGGATTTGGAAAAATTTCTTAATGTAAATATTTATTAATTTTTTTAATCTTTTTATCAAAGCATATTTTCATTATAAAAATTAAAAAATAGATAAATACATCAATTGTATCATAAAACATGTGTTTCAAATAATTAATTTATGAACTATTATGAGTCAGTGGACATGAGTGACTTTACAGAATGTGAAATTTCTCAGTCATAAATATTCCTATAGATATTATATAGTTATTTCCCCATTAGGCACATTTGTAAATTTTCTAAAATTTGTTAATAATTTTTCGAATAAGACCTCAAAATATAATAAAAATTAAAATATTTTCCACAAAATAAATTGTTAATCTTTTATTTAGTCATTCGAAACGCATTCTTTAGTTTTCGATTCAATATATTCAAACTTCAGTATTAAGTCGTCTCTATAAGTCAAACAGCTGTAATCATCTTTCACATTATCATAATCATTGAATAAATTAATTATAACATCCATATCTTTAATAAATTTTAGAAAAATTAGGAAAACTTTTATATGTGGGGTACAAAATCTTTAAAAAAAATATAGGTTAATCATATCGTCCTTTTGACGCACACTATTTCAGTATAAAAAAAACGATAATAGCTATAAACAAAATTTATATGTCTTATGTGTTATAATAACAAATAAATTAGATAACAGAAGTTTCACAGCAAGCAGGTACCGACAAGTTGTAGTATTGGAGCAGAAATTCGTTCGTCGTTTTGACGACTACGTATGATTCTAGGGTTAATTATTTAAGTAGAATATAATCTACTATTAATTATTTAATTGTCTAATATTAATTATTTAAGTAGAAAATGTTTTCAGCGAGTTATCTGCACTTGTACTTTGAAAATACAGCAGAATTTCACTTGATATCCTTTTTTTGGTTTTAATTAATCATTTAATTAATCTTTGTTATAAAAAACACTGAAAAACGAAAATTTTACAGTCTTAGTTGGAAAACATCTGCAACAATCAGAAATTACACTTGAGTTCACTTTTCGTAAAGGAGATTTGCTAAAAAGAAAATTTTTCCTTCATAATTATGTTTCTTAAGGTGTTAGAAACATTCCCTAAAATTTTATTTTAAAAAAATGAAAAATCAAAAAGTTATGGGCATTTTACTGCACGCACTTTACTATACACATAAAAAAAAAAAACAAACTTTAAATGCTATTTTCTCAAAAGTACGTTTTTTGACATGGTTTCTCATGTATCTCAAAAAGCATTTGTGATATCGACATAAATCAAAGTGCATATTATTCCTCGATATCGTCATTTTGATAGGTACTAGGTAGGATCTTTTGGTTCTGTAATATATTTTCAAAATAGAGGCTGTT
This sequence comes from Brachynemurus nebulosus, assembly GCA_035578155.1. Taxonomy (NCBI): domain Eukaryota; kingdom Metazoa; phylum Arthropoda; class Insecta; order Neuroptera; family Myrmeleontidae; genus Brachynemurus; species Brachynemurus nebulosus. Next base: position 12,016,736 of record JAPWDM010000012.1, on the reverse strand, counting down.
TGCAGTCGAGAAAAAGCAGTGATTTTTGAAAATTTATTTTCAAAATGCGATTTCTTGCTGGTTTTTATTTTTTTATTTATTATTTTTTTTTTAGATCCTAGTTAGTGCCATAACTGTCGTTATATGTAAATTTTCAGAAAATTCTTGATTTTTTGATTTTGGTTCATTGGAGATTTGAGAACGTGAGGAACCATCAAAGTGGAAAAAGCTTGTAGTGTCGACTTCAAAGCTAATTCACACTAAGCTAATTTTTGAATTTTTTTAAAAAAAAAAACTTTTTTTGTAATCTCAAGACATGTAGAAACAATGTTGTATATTTAGATTTTTAATAAAATATTTAACTATTTGTATAAAGAAAAAAAATTAATAATAAAAATAGTCGATTTTTGATATTTTTTGGCGGGTCTCCCTATAAATGCATATAACTTTTAGACTTTGGTACCTTAAAAGAAAAAACGAAACCCTCGTAAGTCACCTTCGTGTCCATCTGTCATGGGGATACTTCTCAAAAATTAGGTGACGTATGTGGCGACAACACATACATACACATAGAAGCGCAATAGAAAACTCTGGAAACAACGCGTATAGCAACAACAAAACAACACACATGTACAACGTAATAAAATTCCGTTAACCGTACCTACAAATACAACATACACCCATTCAACACTGCGACGACAAATATACACATATACTCGCCAAACAACCGAATATTCCAGAATCAGAACCTTCCAGCAACGTACATGCATACAACATCAACAATATAAATTCGTTCAATACCACGACGACAATACGCATACACACACAACCAATCGAACTTTCCAGAAAAGATACACAATACCACAACAACCCCCGTACGTTATACGAATATTCTAGCATTGGAACTTTCTAATAAACCACGCATCTCGCTATAAATACACCAGTGCAGTGCCAGTGGAGTCAGTCAGTGGACAACCGTCTATACGAACGCATCAGTGTCAGTGCTAAACGTTCAACGCCATCAACCAATTACCGTGCGAACCAGTTGTCAGTGCAAGTCGGACTACCCCTTCACGATACGGAACGAACAAGCGACAACCAGTGAGAGAAGAACCGACATCACCACCTCTTCGATACACCACGACATTCGGAAGTGGACATTACGCAAACATCATACATCCAACATCCCAACATACTGTATACAGTAATTCAGTAAATAAAGTTTATTCTACCAAACCAACAAGGAGTTTAATTGAACAAGCTATACCTCTTCCATACCTATTCCCATACGTATAGGAATTTTGAATTTGGCACAGCTTGGAAAAACGTAAATGACAAACTTTTGACTAAAAACACAAATGATTAACAACTTGAAATTCTGTCACGTTACTCGACTTGGTTACTATTCCCACTGAAAATAGCTTTTTACTTTTCCTGGGACACCCTGTAGGTATACATCAACAAAATATTAATTGAAATAAAAATTCTTTCCAACGACAAAAACATGTGAAGAAATATATAATGAAAGTACATAATATATTCTTCGTTATGGTATGCAACGAGCAACATATTTGAATTTTATTAATTCCTTTGAATCCTTTGAAATCTTTATTATTATCCTCACATACATACATGACAGCGAGCAGAGATACATATATATAGGGTTCATACATATTTTTCTATCCATGTTTTTGCCTTACTAACAACATAGTCAACTAGCAGCATCTTACCATTCTCATTTTCGAGTAAAACATATTTTTCTCGAATGTTATTTTCTTATAGTATTTTCTTTATTCTCGCTTAGTATGTGTGTCGAGCTAGAAAATATTTCCTTACATCTCTCTTTATATGCGATCAAAAATATTCATTTTTCCCGGAATATTTATTAAAGTAGAGATTGCGAGGATGATGATATTTAAAGTATTTAAATGTTTTTTGAAAAGTCTTGTTTTAGCAAATTTCCATTCTTGAGTGCGTGAGAGAAATTTGTTCTCAGGCCTCTAACTAGAAACCAAAAATGACCTTCACCAAAAATTTGTATCCAAATAATTATACATATATATATGTAGGAATGTGTTTCCGCGATAACTCGCGAAAGAAGCATCCAATTTTTACGAAATTTGATTGAAAGGTCAAAAGTTTCAAACCCTTAGAGTTGAGTTTATCAGCCTGACACGTTTGATTTTTAGAAGTTAAAATTTTGGTCAATTTTTGCCATTTGATGTTTTTTTGTAAAAATTGGACATAAAATTTTTTTAAATTTTTTTTTTCTTACAGCATCGAAAAATCTAAAAGCATAAAGAATTACCTAAGATTAGCTTTTGAACGATTGTTCTAGGTGAACTGGTTTTTGAAAACAATTAGAATTATTAGGAAAATCACCGATTTTGAACGTTCTTTTACCTGTCGTAGCTGAATTTTTTATTCGAAAATTTGCCAATAAAAATAACTTTTCTTCCATTATGATTACATATCAGACAAGTCCTAATTTCGAATCCATACGAGAAATTTCAATCCTGTTGTTTTAAAGACACTTATAATTTTTTTAGCGAATTTCCAGAATGAAATTCAGCTATTCAAGCCACTGTCATGACGCGACTTGAGCCCGGGACTATGGCAGAAATTTGTTTTGAGGTCCCTACACGGAGAGAAAATTCCTATAAAAATTACTGTGCTTATACTACAATCGACGTGTAACAGGCGAACATATCCAATTTTTGTACGGTAAAATTGGATATGTTCGCCTGTTACACGTCGATTGTAGTATGAGCACAGTAATTTTTATAGGAATTTTCTCTCTCCGTGTAGAAATCGAAAATAATATTCACTAAAATTTGTCACAATCTTTACGAAATATGGTGAAGACATTGGATGTCCCAAACCCTTGGGGATGAGTTCGTCAGCCAGAGACGTCGGATGCCAGGAACATGGTTTTTGTTCTTGTAAAAAATTAGTTTTTTGCCAAAATTTCCACTAACTTAAACATTTTTGCGAAATTTTTTGACACCATTTAAAAGAGGAGAAAAAATTACATAAAAAAGGTCTTTAAACTGTTATTCTATGTCAACTAGTTCCCGAGAAAAACTAATTTTTATAAACGGAAATTCACTATGTTATGCAGGATGCCGGGACAGGGATATTTTTCTTTAAAATAATTTTCAGGTTGAAAAGTATTAAGTGTACTAAAACAACAGTGAAACCATTTAATAAAGTCATTTAACTAATTGAAAAAAGTCATTAATTTTATCAGTGTATAAGCAATTATTTACTTATTAAATTCGCAATCGTAATAATTCCAATTAAATAAAATTAATTAAGTAGAAAGATAATAAAGCTGCCCATTTACGAAGGATATTAAGCACATACTGGAAAAAAAAATATAAATAAAAAACAAATAAAAAATAAAAAATGGGAAATATTTCCGGTCCATTTATGAGAAATTCATTTGAATACCACAACAGTACAATGTGCCTTAAAAATTACTTAGGATCTTCAAAAAATAAAATTTAAATAAAACGAGGTAGTGTAGAGGACAAATCGAATTAAAAATAATCGATAATCAGGTTTTTTCCTTTTTTATGTAAATAATTCGATTTTTTTAGTAAATTAGATAAAAATATATGTTAGGAATGTAGTATGTGAAATAAATTAAGGTTGTTGATTTTTTCTAAAATATTATTATTATTATTAAACTACACAGAAAAATACACAATTTTTAAGGAATCTCAAGTAAACCTCCCCTTAAATTCCTTTACTATGACTTGACACTTTTGATACACACGGTACAACATCACCTTACCCCAATCCATCTAATATGTAGCTATATATGAATTCCTGATTACATTTGTAAATAGCTTACATATCATGCGTTAATTTTTTTTTCGAAGCAATTTCATTTTTTATTTTTAAATCATTTTTTCATTAACCATCCTTCAGGAGTGCCTAACGGAATGTACGTAAACAAAAAATGAACAACAGGATTTTGGACGGCATGGAGGGGTGAGAGATGAGGATACGACGGTCAGTTCTAGAATATGATTTACGTATACTCTTTCTGTTTTGATACGTATATTTTCTAATGCCCTGTGGTATTATAAATTTAACTGTACGTACATATTCGAAACGATTATCAGTTTGCGAAATGGTGGGGGGGGATAGGTACTGTGTGGTTTACGGTCATATTATGGACGATATGTGTCAAGTGAGGCGAAAGAAACAAACATCCCTCATTTTTTGCGATACATCTCAAATCTGAGATAATAAATAACCTGCTTACTAAGTGGTATGCATAAGGTTGAGCATTGTGAGATTTGCTCAAGTAAATATGAATATGTTGTTATATACACACACACAAATACACATCTCGTATACACGCAGTACATATGTGTATATAACAACATATTCATATTTACATACTTGTGCAGTCTCTCAATCTTATGCATACCACTTAATTATTTTGCCTTTCTTGTAATTTTTTTTTATGTAGTTATATAAAAAAAAAGATAATTTTTTCAATCATATTTAAAACATAAGTAGTTGTTTACATAGTAGGTAACTTGACGTGTCAGTATCTATTTTCTGGTTACTATAATTTCAAAAGATACATTGAAAAGTTTTAGTTTTGATAACCAAAAAAATGCTAGAATTTTTAATGAAATCCAATTTAAATATATTTAGTTGTCGCAAGTTATTATGGAAACATTGGGCAAAATTTTCAATGCTACCAAATTTTATATTACTTAAAGTTTTAAAAGATCTAAAGCTTTCGGGCAAAAAAAATGGAATTTTTTTGCATAATTAATCTGAAAATGAAAAGCATAAATATTTATAAATTCATTTTATAGAAAAATAATTATTAATTGAAGCGTAAACATATGAAAATTAAATAAAATTTAGAAAAAAAAAACAGAATTAAAAACATTTGGCCAGTGCTCAGATATTTTATTAAATTTGATTACGGGAATGTTATTTTTATTAATTTTTTTTACGCTTGTTCTAACATAAAAAATTTTTTGTAATCAAATTTGGATGAAAATATATTTACAAGAAAATATTTGGATATCTACTATACGGTTTTCGAATGAGAAAAACCTGCAAAATACCGGGTGTTAATTTTGTTCAGACCAACTATTTAAAATAAAAATTTCAGGGCCTGATTAAACTGAAAAGTAAGGTTTTACAGTTTTGGATACTCAAAGTGATCTACTTATAAAAGCTAAAAGAAACCTAGTGAAAAAGACCATTCCGTTCAAAGGCTACAAAGAATCTCAAAACTTGTTGGTTTTTTGCTCGCTGAAATTTTTAAAAATTATATTTTATAAATTTCTTCATATTTTTGAGTGAAAGTTAGGCGAAAAAGTTCATATTTCAAATCACCCCACACCCACTGTAAAACTATTTAAAAAAAAAACTGAGTATCGATTGAAAGTAAACTACTAGCCTTACGTTAAAAAGGTAAAATTGAAAAAAAAGAAAATTCTCCTTTGACACATTCTCCTTTGAGACATTTGAAAAAAATTTTGCTCTTAAAATAATGCCGGCCATTTGTATCAACTTTCATCTAAATGTAGAAAAACCAAATTATTTTGATCTTCCAAAATGTTAAAAGTGGTCATAACTCCAGAACTACAAGACAAAATATAAATTTTGAGCCTACGATTTCATATTCGTAGCCCTAGCAGATGTAGAAATATTTATTAACACATCAACATCCGAAAAATTTCCATTTTTTTTGTCAAAACGTCAAAATCCGACGAAAACTGCATATGCCCATATGGATCTGGTTACCATATTTTCCTTTCTCATAGCTTCGCTATAGTTTTATGGGGGGGAGGAGGAAACGATCCACATTTTTGTTGGACTTAAGGGGAGGTTTACTTGAGAGTCCTTAAAAATTATGTATTTTTCCGGAATTTTTTTCTCAAGAACGGAAGTAAATATCAATTTCAAATTTAGTACACATATTTATTAAGTATTAAGCTATACAAAAAAGTAAAAATATAAAATATAAAATATAAAATATTGTCCATTTTATAGATAGTGCAGTGTGACGATCCGAAAATCCGATACGTTGTTGGTCGACATCCTAGCGCCGGTAATAAACCACTAAAATCCAAAAACAAAAAAGATTTATAAAATATATGAAGAGTACCGGCACCTCTACCTATAATATCAATAAACTGCTGAAAGAAAAAAAAATGGCGGATGTGTGAATTTTTGATTACGATTTTTGTCTTATTTTTCGCTCTTTAAAGTAAATTTAAAAAAATAAAAAATATTGAAAGTGTATCGGACTTAGGTATAGGTGTCGGAGAATTGAATTATCTTTAAAATAAAAAATTTAAAAAAAGAATCCATCGAATAGTTTTTGAGTTACCGTGTCAACCAGTTCCAAAAATGTGGTTCCGAGATATTATAAAATATATATATAAAGAAACGTATTTTCAAAATTTTATATTTAATACTCATTATTGCGTGAACTACGTTTTTTGAGTTCTTTTTTATAGAAAGCTGGATTCGGTTAATGTGAAATTTTTTTTTTAAATTATTTTCAGCAAAATCACTTTGGGAACTTATTCTACACATAATTTGCTGTCAATTTCGGCAAACAAAAAATCGATTTTTTGATCAAATCTCAAGTAAACCTTCCCTTAAATTACTTTTAGCAAAATCACTTTGAGAACATATTCTACACATAATTAACTACCAATTTCGCAAAAAAAAAAATCGATTTTTTTTAACGACGCTCAAGTAAACCTCCCCTTAACCAAAAAAATTAATATAAAACTGTGTTTCCCGAACCTTCCGAACAAATTCAAAAATAAATCGTTGAAACAAAATCGACACACACGAACGGGATGGCGTAACGGTTTAAATGAAATTACTAAACTATGACGTTGGAGTGGGGGGGGGGGGTTAAATAGGAAAGCGGGTTATTTTTTAAGACCCCTTAAATATACTGTACGACAATATACGTATGTGCATACATGCTTTAGTTATTGTATCTAAATACATATATCTACATATGTACGTTGATGTTTATTATAAGGTTGATCGCCTCAATACCTGGGGCCAATTCAACTTGAATACTTATCCACGCTTCTACGAATCCATTCATCCATTCCGTTACGTTGCCGACCTACCTATCTCGATGGTGGAAGCATCGATCATCGATCTGTAAACAATGATGATGATGGTTCAAGTATTAATTCATTCGCCACAAGCGTCGAATTGGTTATTCATAAATATTACTGGCACAAATGAAAACATTTACGGGAAAACAACAAGGTTGAAGCAGCGTAATATTGAGTTAGTGTTTGTAGTAAGATAGTTCAATTATTCAGACATTTCGAGATTATTCACTGCTGGTTGTAGTTAAGTTTGACGAGGGAATTAAATGCAAATTAAAAATCACAAAGTGATTGAAAAAATTATTCGGATCGGCCGGGAATCGAACCCAGGATCTCCTGGCAACTAGTCAGGTGTGCTATCCATTACACCATCGATCCTTTGCTCGACAGGCGGCCGATACAGACAACATTCTATCACTTATGTGTATGTACTCTCTACACGGAGAGAAAATTCCTATAAAAATTACTGTGCTCATACTACAATCGATGTGTAACAGGCGAACATGTTCAATCTTGTACGGTAAAATTATAAAAATTATAGTTATATTATTGTAATTTTTATAATTTTACCGTACAAAAATTGGATATGTTCGCCTGTTACACGTCGATTGTAGTATGAGCACAGTAATTTTTATAGGAATTTTCTCTATAGGTATAATGCGAGAAGCAGTTACAATTTTTCAATTTCAAATATTATCGAGTGCTTGTGAAACACTACTACGTATGACAGACTTTTGTCTGCATTTAAACACACATGGTATTCATATGTTCACGATATGTGAACATATCTGAACGATAAGTGAACATACGCATACTACGTGTGTTTAAATGCAGACAAAAGTCTGTCATACGTAGTAGTGTTTCACAAGCACTCGATAATATTTGAAATTGAAAAATTCTAACTGCTTCTCGCATTATAGAGAGTACATACACATAAGTGATTGAATGTTGTCTGTATCGGCCGCCTGTCGAACAAAGGATCGATGGTGTAATGGATAGTACACCTGGCTAGTTACCAGGAGATCGTGGATTCAATTCCCGGCCGATCCGGATCATTTTTTCAATCACTTTGTGACTTTTCATTTGCATATGTGGTTTTGGTCATGTTAACCAAGGAAATTGAGTGCTTAAAAGTTTCAGTGTAGCGGAACGATAAGTGAACATATGAATACTACGTGTGTTTAAATGCAGACAAAAGTCTGTCATACGTAGTAGTGTTTCACATGCACTCGATAATATTTGAAATTGAAAAATTAAGGGAATTAAAGAAAATTAGCTAAATCAAAAATTAAAACCGAAAATGCTTGCTGAAATTTAAGATCTTAAAAGATTTCAAGTGTAAAAAGAAATAGTAACCATATGGTTACGTATCCATGCGAAACTAGATTGCAGTCAAGGCCGGCAAGCGGACAGGGCAGGTGAGGCAATTGCCCGGGGGCCCGGACCTAAACGGGGGCCTCGGAGGCGTGATTAGGAGCTCGGCAAGAATGGGGGGCCTAGTAAAAGGCCGACGAGGTTTTTTTTGTTCATTAATCGTATTTTGTTTGGGGAAATGTGAGACGCCAAGAAAGGGGCCCGGAAAATAAATTGAGGGACCAGGAAAAAGTCGATGAGCTTTTTTTTTCTTATTTGCTCGCCAACCTATTTTTAGGGGTAAAAATGAAAAAATGTGTTAAACTATTGAACACAAATTTTCGTCTGCCCGGGGGCCCGACATCGCTCTCGCCGGCCCTGATTGCATTAGATGTAGTGACACTATAGAGAACTGGTAGCAAACTCTTCACCTGAGAGTCAGAATCCAAAAGACCGAATCCAAAAAGCTGAATTCCTAAAAACAATCGTTTTTCACAATAGACAAGTTACTTGCTGCGTATTTTGTCTATTTTCGACCAAAGCTCAGAAAAAGTTTTTCGTAAAACTATTTTCTTAAGTTTTCAAAGAAATCTTTGAAGATAGATGTGACATATAGATAGAAAGAGGTAAAAAAAAATGAAAGATTTCAAGTGTAAAAAAAGTTAGTAACCATATGGTTACGTATCCATACGAAACTAGCTTGCAGTAGGTATAGTAACTCTATAGAGAATTAGTAGTAAACTGTCCACCTAAGAGTTGGAAGCCGAAAGACCCAATCCAAAAAGGTGAATTCCTAAAGACACTCGTTTTTCGCTACTTGTTGCGTAATTTGTCTATATTTCTCGATCAAAGCTCATAGAAGAATTTTCGTAATACAGTTTTAGAGGAAACTTTCGAAGATAAATATATGAGACTTAGATAGAAAGAGAAAAAAATGCCATTTGACTCTATACCAAGGAAAAGCTTCGAGTTATAAAACAGGATAGTTATAGAAAAATTCTTACTAATCAGATACTATTGTCAGATAAAGAAATTTGGAATTATGGGTTTTTTGGCTACAGTTCCTAAACTACATGGAATTTGGGAAGAAAACATCTGTTGCGTCTAACTTAACTGTATCTTTCACCATTTACGAAATTCTCCTGCTGGAAATTTTATTAGGAACATCCTGTATAAGAATATTATTTGTTTTGTACTACCCCTTTTACGAGAGCAAATGGTGATTTCGATATATCAAATATCATATTTAGACATTAATCTGCGTTAGATTACATTCAAATAAAATTAATGTGTTCATTTTTTTTCACTTATAAATTAACGAAGTCAAATTACATTAAAAATATTAATAACTTCCCAAAAAATTGAATTTTGCTTTAAAAATTATTGGAGTTGTAGAGTAAAACTGGTTGTTACAACAGAATTCAAGTCATCTGAAACTCGATCATAGTGTTTTGTAACCGATGATCTACGCATCGGCACTGGACTCTGAAAAGACTTGATCTCACTAACACGGACGTCCGGTCCATTGTCCACAGGTGTTATAAAATTTACTTAACCCTAGAATCATACGTTGGTCTACGAGAAACGTTAATCATACATCAACGTCGTTTTGACGGATGGAATTTTTACGCAGAGTTTTAGAGTTTATTTGCAAAAAACATTTTTTTTACATAACAATACTACAAAAGCGAACAAAATATTTAAAAAAATTGGATTTGGAAAAATTTCTTAATTTAAATATTTACTAATTTTTTTATCAAAGCATATTTTCATTATAAAAATTAAAAAATAGATACATACATCAATTGTATCATAAAATATGTGTTTCAAGTAATTAATTTATGAACTATTATGAGTCAGTGGACATGTGTGACTTTCCAGAATGTGAAATTTCTCAGTCATAAATATTCCTATAGATATGTAGTTATTTCCCCATTAGGCACATTTGTAAATTTTCTAAAATTTGTTAGTAATTTTTGGAATAAGATCTCAAAAAATAATAAAATTTAAAATATTTTCCACAAAATAAATTGTTAATCTTTAATTAAGTCACTTCAAACGCATTCTTTAGTTTTCGATTCAATATATTAAAACTTCAGTATTATGTCGTCTCTATAAGTCAAACAGCTGTAATCATTTTTCACATTATCATAATCATTAAATAAATTAATTATAACATGCATATCTTTAATAAATTTTAGAAAAATTAGGAAAACTTTTATATGTGAAGTATAAAATCTTTAAAAAAAAAAAACATCGGGTAATAATACATCGACGTCCTTTTGACGGACACTATTTCAATACAAACAAAACGACAATGACGCCCCTGTACTTCTGACGCACACTATTTCAATATAAAAAAAAAAAACGACGATAGCTATAAACAAAATTTATACGTCTTATGTGTTATAACAACAAATAAATTAGATAACAGAAATCTCACAGCAAGCAGGTATCGACAAGTTGTAGTATTGGAGCAGGTAGAGAAGTTCGTTCGTCGTTTTGACGTGTACGTATGATTCTAGGGTTAACCTTTAATGTATTTAACATAATTTCACTGTCAAAGTCACTGATTCAAGTTTTTTCTAAGCCGACTAAACCCTTGAAAAAAATCACGTGTACACTCCATATTCAGGATGCAAAGCAATATTAATGCAACTAAAACATCTAGCCTTACATATAGAGAAGTTAGTATAGTTAGAACATGGCTAGTAGATATTTTGATATTGTGCTGTGTGTTGATTTATAAATGAAGAACCCTCGGGAACTAATTACGTACGCGACAATATACCCTATTTGTGTACATTTACAATTATATACAGGAATCACACAGGATAGTTAATGATGCTTGTGTACATAAATCTACAATTTAGGGATCTACCTTAGATATGATATTTATGCAAATACACTATATGATATGCGCTTAATATATGTACACGCTGTAGTATAAACAATAAGAGGTACTCGAATATTTCTGGGAAATGATTTAAAAGTCAAACTTTTACAATTCAATACAGCAAGAGTCGCCCCGCCCCCGCCCCTTCCAAAAGAAATTTGAAATTTGTCCGTTGGTATACTGTTTAACGACGATAATTACAATGGAACTTTCTGCACACTCCAAAAGTGCAACAAAAACATCAAGTGAGAGGGGCCAACACAATTATACTACTTTCTTAAGTATGTGTGTGTTGTTCAGATAACTTGATCGTCATAGACGATTTGTGTGCCTTCAAGTTAATTATACGTACGTGCAATTTACTTACATAGGTACTGTTATAATTACAACAAGTTTTAGTCGGATTGTTGTCATTGCTATACATTGTTAAAGTATTTTATTGCAATTTATTACGTTAATGTACATTATTGTCAAAACAATATAACATTTAAGACCTATTATGGCGTATTGTTGTTACTATTATTAGTATTTTTTATTCAAATAAAGTTTATAAAACTTACTTTCTAATTTTTGTTGAATTAGATGTAATTTTATTTAGTAAGTAGCCTGGGATAATTACTGATTTCATTTAAATATTCAAATTTATAGTAATCTGAAATTAAACTGACACAGAAAACCGAACTAGTTTTAAAAATTGTCAGTAATTTATTGCTCGTGTGATATTTAAAATCATAGCGTTAAGACAAAGCTCGACGTTAACAACAAAAACGGGACCTCTATAAGGACACTCTCAGAGGTTTTTCTCGAAAACTCTGTAATACAGAAATTTGAAATTTGCCACAATTTGTCTTGGATCACATGCACATCTGCACATTACCAATTAACAATTAGAAAGAATTGTGTTTGGATTAAAATAGGGGGTTAGTTTGGTCCAAAATAAAAAAAGGTTTTGATTAATAGGTATATCGTGTGGGGTACTACTTGAAAGGGCTCCCTCTAAGGATTCTAAATTCTAAATTGATTTTTGGCCCAGTAGTCTTAATTGATTCAAAATTGATTTTTGGCCCAGTAGTCTTAAGGATATATAATTCAATATTTGCTAGAAATGACCGCTCCCTCTCCTCTGATCTCCTAGCTTTTTAAAGCTAAGATTTTGGTTTTAGTAGGATAGGTGGATTTTGAATCACAGATTATCGGAAAACTAAAGATTTTTTCGGCAGTGTAATAGTTCCTGACAAAAAGATTTTAAGAAACAAGAGGGCACACATGAGGCAGTTATCACAAGCGATTATAGCAACCATTAACTATAGGCTGGGTGCGTGATGGCAACGACATCTATAATAATATATATTTTTCCGGGCTCATTAACGAATATAAATAATGGTAACCGTGGAAATAAATAAATTTAAAATATTTTTAAACAAACCGTAAAATCTGGATACAAATGTTTGCTATTTACAATTAATTTTTTTATAAATAAATTTGAACAATTTGATTTGTTCAGTTTGAAAAATAAAATACTGAATGAAGTATAACAGTTATATTAAAAAAGAAATTAAAGAATTTTCGACGTTAATATGGATACAATTATCAAGACAGTATTTCCTTCTAACCTCGGACTATGCAGAAGAAAAAGTTGCTGATGCCGGTGAAGTACGTCAGGGAAATTCGAGAATTAAGAAATGCTGGCATAAGTCATTTAGTTTAATGTAGAGTCATAAGACAAACATCAATAACTTTAACTCCTTATGAAACATTATTTCATGTGACTATGTGAGTTAAAATACATCAAATATTTTTAATTCTGTATTTATGGATTGACGTGTAGACGTTAATACTTTTGACAGATAAATAAGGAATGACATATTAGTTGCAACTGCGTTTATAATCAAAGTGAATCAATGTAAATATTTTTATTTAATATTTTTTACTATATAGTATAAACACATATGAGCCCGTATTAATGCTTTTGCTACTCACGCTGCAATCGATTTAATTGTCCCCACCATATATGTACTTCACACGCTGCCTATAATCCCAAACTTTTGAATCTGATTGTACCATTACCGGAATCTTCCTAAATCCACTTTAATTTTTTACATCTTAACTGCAGTCTCTAGAATTGATAACACGAAATATTATATAAGAAAAAAATATAATATACAATTTCAATAAGTGTTGTATTTACAAAAAATGTGCTGAAGTAAATTTTTTATTAAAACGGCACGAATATTAAGTCATTCAACCATCCATCACCTCACCCTCCGTTTAGCGCATGCCACCCGAAGCGGGTGAGTTGTCAAGGTATTACCGGGTAAATACTTTAAACTTTGATCCATACGGATTTGACACTGTAATATTAAAATAAATATATAAATAAATTCAATTTCTTTTCAAATGTCACATCTATTCGGTGTTTCTCGTTCCAACACTTTTTTCCTTCTTTCCACCCAACCAAGGAGGGTGAGTTTGGGTGCGGTTTGGGTGGATTCTATTTTTATGCTAATTTAAATTTAAATCCACTGTTAAATTTGACGCGTCACATGAGATTGTAATATTAAATTGAGAGGAATATTATTATTAGTATTTTTCTTCTTTTTTTTTTTGACTTTCCGTCACAAGTATATAGGAAAAAATTTAATAAATTTATATTTTTGAAATAGAAAATGTTTGATTAAAAGTCTGGCTAGAAATTAAAATGGAACTATAGCTAGAAATTCGGAGTACAATCTAGTTTTTTTTACAGTGTACCAAAAATATTAAGTTAATTTTGGTTGGACTATAAACCATTTATAATAGTGGGAAAGAAAATTTTGGATTTTCGCAAAGCGAAGAAAAAATTTCGAAATTCCTGTAATTTGGTCATGTCTGAAAACGATAAAGACTTTTCTCAATTTTTTGAGGTATTTTCCAAATGAGAGTGTGTGTTATCACTGGGAAGGATTTTTAAAAGGAAGTTGAGATTGCTTCCATCACTTTTCATTTTTGAGCCCCATTTGCAAAATATTGAATGTCAAAGTGAGGTTATTTTTGTTCTAATTCCATTTCCTTCCCCGTTATTTTTTGTTATCCTCGTGAATTCAAGAAATTCGAAGAAAACACAGATATTTGCGGTTGCTAAGAACACTCATTTCGGTTCAGTTGTGTCAGTAGCTTGTGAAAATTTCAGTATTAGAAAATATTTCCCAAAAGTTCAAGTATAAATCGTTAAGAAAAATGCTGGATAAATGGACGAAACAATTCCACGTATTTTATCGTAGTATTTGTGAAAAACTAAGTTTTTACTCACTGAAAAACTCTGAAAAACTCTAGCTGCTGAGGAACCCTAACAAAATATGAACCCACCCACGTACTTATTGAACTTTTGTTGCCAAGCAATTCATTTCCAACAGTTACGTAAATTTCTTACAAAATTTCTAGCACAAGAGCTTGGTTTCAAAGAAGATTTCTTTAGAAACTTTCTTTGAAACCAAGCTCTAAGGTCAGAATGCGTTAAAATACTATACACTAAAATTCATTTTTTATCATAATTGCTGATCCCATCACGGTCCCACTTTGAAATTTTTATGGTACATTCTCCAAGTCACTATTATAAATATATATTATTTTCAAAAAACACTATCTCAAAAAAATTTTCAAAAACAAGTTTTGAGGTTTTTCAAAAAAAATATTTTTCCCAAGAGGTGTTCAAGATTAGTATCAAATTAAAGCCCATTAATTTCTCTCATACAACTCTCTATGACTTATAGAACTGAAATTAGAACATTTTACAGTGCTGGGATTGAGTAACAAAAAACTAAAAAAGGGTATTTTGCAATTTTCAAACGTATATAACTCAAAAACTATAAGTCAAAATTTTTAAAAAATTATATTTGAATTCAGGATGTTAAAGAGTATAAATAACCAAAGTTTCAAAAACATCTGTGATAGTCAGGTTGAAAATCATTTATTTTTGGTTGATTTTAAAAAGAATGGCCCACAAGTAGACTACTACTTCTAATAAAAACTACTATTGTCGAAAAACAGTACTTTTTGGGAATCCCCTTGCTTCACGATCATCTAAACTACTCCGGCTAAACAATGTATTATAAATGTCTGATACCAAATGAAATATGTGACCATATTTTCGGTATTAGATATATATGAAATAACAAAATACAACACCGCTGTTATATTTTGACACGTTCAAAACCCAATCAGTGCAATAGCACCAACACAATACGATGCCAGTGACGTCAGAGCGTCCGTCCAGGCGCTAGTGTTAAATGTTCTCATATAACATGGCATCATAAATCACCATATTGTATTACTCTTACTCACTGACTATTTGGCCGGTTAACTATATAGACAACGATGAACGGCGATTTAAACCTAACAATAATAATTCGTGTATTCTCTATGTATATGATATAGAGTATATGGTGTAATATACAAAGCTTCATTCGATCAGGCTAGTCGAACTTAACGAAGCTCGCTTAGCTGATGTATTTGCTGGTGATGCTAGAATATATTTTTTTGAGAGATCGTCAATGGAAAAAGATTCAGTTTTTATAATAGTATTTTTTAATTGACTTGGGTACGTTAAATATCAAGACGAACTCGATGTCCTTGTTTGGCAGAAAAAACATTTTATAAATATTTTCTCTCTGGTATCTCTGAGGCAGAGTTTATCTCCTATCTCAATTAGAGGTACTATACATCATCTTGATACACTCAAAAAATACTGCCTACTGCACGGAGAGAAAATTCCTATAGAAATTACTGTGCTCAGCACTACAATCGATGTGTAAAAGACGAACATATTCGATTCTGTAAGGTAAAAATATAAAAATTATAATTAATCATAGAAAATTTAAAGGATAGAATGTTCTTTCCGTAATATTATCTCCGTAAAATTTGTAAAACAGCACAGTAAAAAGTACCACTGCCGACAAAAAAATAATTTTTAATTGTTTTTATTAAAAAAATTACCATGCTATTAACAGAAAGAAGGTTGGTTGTGTTGGGAACGCTGTTGCAATATACCTCACTCAAAGCGAGTTACATGCGAACCATAGGTGTGGCCTGTGGAAGACCAACTTAGTCGTAGGTACGGGTCGCAGCAAGCACCTTGATTTATCAGACTGTGTTAGAAGCAGCTAGCAGTCAGTTTCCTTTTGACTCTCTCAGGACGATGTCAGCGTTTAATTCATCTTTTTGTTATTTCACTATTTTTAGTATTAATTAGAATATATTGTTGGCAATCATTTTTGTATGCCTGTTTTTACAGGTACAGCGCAACCAACATAAGGTCGCGAGTCAGATGCGCAAATGAAAGAGTACGACAACAGGAATTAAACTATAATATATATGCATAAGAGTGTGATACAAATTGTGTTAGCACCACATTAAATTTTACCATGCTAGCACATATTTTTTATTTTGGTCGTCGATCGCGTACGGATTATAGGGGAGCATGGTAATTTTTCTGAAATTTTCTCTACAAAAATTATAGGATTTTTCTCTCCGTGTGGTATTTATAAGAATCATATACAACATAATTCTCAATTTGGGAGAATTTAGGGTGAATGCGGGACAGATGCCGCACATTTTGAAAACGCTTGATAATTCTTAAAGTATGCAATTAATTGATTTGCAATTTGATACACAATAAATGCAAACATTCTTCTTTAAAATTATTTATAAATAATTTTAAATTTTGAGTCATAAAGGATTCATAATTAACATTTTTGTAGAGCCTGCAAAGCGGCGTCTCTCCCACACCTATGGGAGAGATGCCGCATCAAAGAAGGTGACACGCCGCATAGTTCATATTAAAAAATTTTGCATTTTATACACATCTCCATACATGATGCATGCCATATGTAACCATTTTTGGCACTTTATGCATCTTAACCAGTCAACTTTTTTTTGTTTCTGAGTACCTTTCAAAACATTCAATACACAGGCAATCATCATTATTTTCGTTATCTTCACTAATATAAGGGCTCTTCCTGATCCATTAATGTATCTTTTATATTTACGTGGCATATAATTTACAGTCCAAAAAAAAAGAATTGCATTATTAAGGTATATATGTAAGTCTGTGTTTTTAACATGTAATATGATGCGGCATCTATACCAACTTTAAATGCGGCATCTCTCCTTTTTGTTGGGATAGATGCCGCATGTTGCTATAGCAAACATAGTGCGGAATTTCAACCTAAAATTTTATACAGTACTTTAAAAATATACCTAAATTAATAACAAAACTCATTTTCATTAAAACAAGGAAATATTCTTAAATTCTAATGAATTAAATGCTTGATAAAATATTATGTTAAAAATTTTACTTTTCAATAATAGTTTTTCAAAAACAGCGTTCCAGTATCTACCTGAAATTTTACAATGGAGCCCTGGAGCTTTCTAATTTACCTATAAAGACACCCAAGTAATTTGTCCACACTCTCAAAACGAATTCGTTGTTCAAAAATTAAAAAATTCTTTGGATTTTTCTTTACCAAAAAAAAAAAAAAAAATTAAATAATACGTTTTAAATGTTATATTGCTTTAATAATAATTAATGAGCATTAACTTAATAAATTGCAATAAAATACTTCAACAATGTATAGCAATGACAACAATCCGGCCAAAACCGCCTGTTGTAATTATAACAATATATAGATAAATTACATGTACATACGTATAATTAACTCGAAGGTGCACGAACCATCTTTGATGAGAAAATGTTCCGAACACACACACACACACACATGCTTAATAAAGTAGTGTAGGTGTGTACACAATGTGTGGCTCACCCCTCTCACTTGATGTTTTTGTTGTAAAAAGTGAATTTTTTCTATATTTGGTTTGCAAGCAGATCTCTTGAATATGAGGATCACTACACAGTATTTGTAAACCAATAGTGGTTGGACGCGAATAGACGGAAGATGAGGTGTGACGCGCGAAATGAATATACTCACTGTCAGGCAATAAATAATAATGTAATGTCTATATTATTTTTATTATTATTATTATTATTATTTGCTTTGCTGTCTAATACAAAATTAGTTACATAGTTACATGTACATAAAGTATTTAAATTAGAAGTTATATAACTTTAGATAATTTTTTATTCCTCTGATTTTGTCAAAAATTGAAATTTCATGTTTCAAGCATCAAAATTACGGTTCTTGGAGCATTTTAAAAAAATTCATATACGTGATGACGTCATCAAGTTAATTTTTTTTTAATTTATAGTTATAAAAGTAATTTGAGTTACATCCAGAGCCGGATTGATTCTAAGTGGCACTCTGGGCTCCATGAAAAATGTCGCCTCAATCATGAAAATTGTCGCCCCATTACCGAAATCTAAAGCCAAGAAAAATTTCGGACCTCTGGGAAAAATCATATTTTTTTAAAAACTTTTCCCTAACAAAATAAGCGATGAGAAAACTAGGTTTTATTTTATTTTCTTTTCAGGCCCTTTAATCTCATTTCTTACAAATGTTTCCCTAAACAAATAAGTGACGAGCCAAAAAAAGCTTTCTATTTCCGCTAGGTTCTCACGTTTCAAATTTGCCACTCTGAGCACTAGCACCTAGTGCCGTTAGCATAACGGGATTTGGGGGTGGGGAGGCGCAACTGCCCCCTTCCCCAATATTCGTGTGAAGAAAAGGGGTGAGGATACAGAAATTAAGTTAAACATTTGTCGACCTGAACTGGTTTGCTATCCTAAGAATCTCATAAGGTAGCTTTTATATTAAATATCTTCTTTGTTCAGGAAATTTGATTGATTTTCCGGATGCGATGAAATCCGGATGTGATTGATTTCTGCTGGGCTATAACCGTATTTTTTAGTCGTTATATATAGTTTGTTCATCGAAACTATGGAGTTTCAGTAAGAAAACACATTTTTCCTTAGTGTCCTTGCTTATTTTAAAATTTTTTCTTGGTTCGCGAAATATCTTGGTACTTACCATTTGGCCTGGCGCCCCTGGCTTCAAGTAACGCTCAAATCGATGAATATAATATTCACTCTATTCCTTAATTATAATGTATAGTGTCTGACGTGGGAACAAAATGAAAAATTTGATTGACTATGACAAATTTGCATTTCCACGTACGTACCTGTACCCAAACATACTCCCTTCCCTCCCCCTTACCCCTCGCCCTAACAAATGATAAATTCACTTGTTAACTAGCAACACTACGTAAAATACACGCGCAGTGGGAATGGCATTGCATGCAGTTATGTATGGAACAAAACAATAATTCAATACAGTCATAAATTAATTAAGTAATACCTACGGTTTACGGTTTGTGTCAGGTTGTATCATGTTACCTTAATACTTTACACCTTGGGTGTCGGGTTTGACTCGTGAGCCTCACATTCATACATATAATACAAATAAATGTTATGTCATTAAATCTCAATGACGTCACACCCCGTAGTGGGGGGTGAGAGTGTACTAGAGGGTTGTTGCCAACCTAACAATTACATGTAATTTGCACGCAAATGTCACAATAAATGCATTGTGTTTTATTAGATATAAAATATATCATCACTACAGTACAGCTTAAGGAATATTCCCTTGTGTACTGAAATTTTTGTGGTCTTCGCAAGCAGGCACGGCGTCTACTGACAGCGGAAGTTTGATTTTTGTATACAGTTTGAAAATATTTCCGCAATCATGAGAAAGTTTAAGAATATTCAATGCGTCAAGAATATTCAAGACGTGGGTGGCTTCAGGTCCGTGGAAACTATTTCCAGCATTTATTATTATAATAGCTTAATTTTTTTAGCTTAAAATAATTTACATTTTTTTTATTATTTGAGTAGTTTGATTAATAATATTATAATTATGTACATAGTGTAAATAATAGAAAATATGTAATATCCGCGCAAGCCAAAAGGAACCTTTTTATCTACATCTGTGTGTTTATCTTTGTCTATCATATTATTAAACAGAAGTTTTTCCGCACTCATTTAAAAACATGATTATGTAACTATGTAAATAAATACAAAATGACTTCCCCTCACCGTAATTTCTGAAGATCTTTTTGATTTGCGTCCATCATAGTACAATCGCAACAGTTATCTCACTTTTGAAATGTGAGTAATATTCAAGCGGGGAAATTCCACCTAAAGGAGAAACCGTTAAAAAAATGCGCCTTTTGTTTGTGCCTCTTGGGTGGTGTGGAAAATAATAAAATCTGAGACATAAAATGGTACCAATAACTATTTTATAATTATTTTATAGTCAAAAATTATGAAGAAGTTTTGTCCGATTTTAGCTGTGAGTCACTGTTCATATTTATGTTTGTAATAAATAGTAACTACACGGAGAGAAATATCATATAATTTTTGTAGATAAAAATTCAGAAAAATTACCATGCTCTCTTATAATGCGTGCGCGATCGACGACCAAAGTAAAAAATATTTTACGATCATTTAAATATTATTAAATTGAAACGTAAAAAGTATTAGTCATGGCTTCAAAAAAATTGTTGTGCTAGCATGGTAAAATTTAATGTGCTGACACAACTTCTATCACACTCTTATGCATATATATGTTATAGTTTAATTCTTGTTGTCGTACTCTTTCATTTGCGCATCTGACCCGCAACCTTATGTTGGTTAGGCTGTACGCACTGAGGAACAATATACGTATTCAAACCTGCTTCGAAAAATTTCGAGGATGCCCGATCTTTTCCGACCTTCGATTCTTTATGATGCATACAAAAATGATTGACAACAATAAATTCTAATACTGAAGATAGTGAAGTAACAAAATGATAAATTAAACGGTGACAGTCCGTCCTGTAAGACAGTGTAATGAATAGTGCTTGCTGCTTGTAAGACAGTCTAATGAATCAAGGTGCTTGGTCCGACCAAGTTGGTCGTCACACCACTCACCAGCCTGGCCATATGACTTGCATGTATGAGTGGGGTACATTTCAACAGCGTTGATACCTTCTTTCTCTTTCTTTCTTTCTACTATTAGCAGATAGCATTTGAATAATTATAAGACGGCATGGTAATTTTTGTAAGAATATTTTTCTGTCGGGAATGGAACATTTTACTGTGCTGTTCTACAAATTTTACGGAGCTAATATTACGGAAAGAATATTCTGTGCTTTAGATTTTCTATGATTAATTATAATTTTTATATTTTTACCATACAAAATTGAATATGTTCGCCTTTTACACGTCGATTGTAGTGCTGAGCACAGTAATTTTTCTATGAATTTTCTCTCCGTGTAGAAGTAAACATATTTGTAAAATTTTATTGAAATTTAATCAATAAAATTGTTTTGTACATTTGATAGTAAGAAGGTATTTATGCATAATTTGGTCAGAGTCGTACTTAGACAAAATTGGGAAAATCATGAAGCCAGTTAATTGGCGATCATCATTATTTTCGTAAAGTTCCATCCTCCTTAATGTTTACTAAACCGTCACAGACTATTAGACAATGTAAACGAATTTTTTTGTATCCGTACTGTACAAATGTACATACATATATGTAATAAAATTTAATAAAATAAATAACAACATAGATAGCCAATCATACTAATTCCTATTTTTATAAACATTTGTCAGTTATCTATGTAGTTCCTTGTCTAACACACTGCGCTACAAACAAGGATAAACAATAAAATGTACAAAAGAGATAACGATACATATCATAGATATCATGTAACTTGTGTGTCACTGTACCTATCATTTGTTAATTTGTTTTGAATTTAATTATCTTGTTTGTGCGTTGAATACATTAAGTAAATTAAATTCAATTATAAAATTATAGTATTAAATACCTGAAACAGGTAAGGTACAAACTTCTGTAATAATAACATAATTAATTAAATAAAACAATACATATTTTTATTTTTATTTTTAATTACGTTGTTTTCAAAAATTTCAAAAGTAAGATACAAAATTCGATCTGTTCGCATATTTCTGTCTAACGCAGACACCATAAGTATTACCAAGATTTTCGGGAAGTAGTAGGTTTTGGACAGTTTGGGAACCACCTTCCCACCTGCCGACTTTTTGAGCGACCTCGGCAGGAGGCAAACTACCGAGGCGGTTCTAGAAGCCTCCGGCGGTGGGTGGAGCAAAACTTGGTCTCCAACCTAACGATATCTAGTGAAATTTTTTTCTAACCTAACAGAACCCAATGGAACTTGACCTAACCTAACGAAACCTAAGCGAACTTAGCTTAACCTAACAAAATTTTTTCTAACCTAAGAACTGAAAAATTCCCTAACAGATGGCGCAGCCACCTTCGAGCCCTGTGAATTCGCTACTAGATGGCGTTGCTAGTCTGGATTCCTGTGTGTAAGTTTGAAAAATTGTCAATAGATGGCATCGAAAAACTTTTTTTTGATAGTTAAACTAGCCATTAAAAGATGGCCTTGCTTTCATAATTTTATAATATTTTTATCTGAAAACAGGCTTAAACTGTCAGCTGACGTCACTAAAGGTAAACTGATATCAAACAGCGAAGATTTCTCTCTAATATGCAAAAATGAATTTTATCATATGATTGTATATTTTTATCTGAAAACAGGTTTATACTTGTATAAATTGCCAGCTGACGTCACTAAAGGTAAACTGATATCAAATAGCGAAGATTTCTGTCTAATATGCGAAAATGAAGCAGCAGGTTTTAACCTGTATGGCTACATAAAGTGTGACAGCTGACGTCACCATGCTATTTTTTCTGCTATAAAAAGGGCGCGACAGAATTTCATCAGTTACAATTTTGTTCGAAACTTTAGTGAAAAAAACATTAAACCTTATTGTTGTGAATTTTCAATTGTTGTGTGTTAAGAGTTAATTGTTGCCAACAATGGAATCCATTACTGCTGGTGCTTCATCTGGAAACAGAGACTTAATTCAAAAAATGGCTGGAAATTTTGTGGAGGAATTGAATCATCTTGGCGCTGTTAAACGATGGATTAAACTTTCTGATATGGAAATTGGAAAAGTATATAAAATAATGGGCGCAAGTCAATTGCCGTCAAAATTCGATTCATCGAAAAGGAAGACAATATTGGAATTGGAAATTGGATACATTTCGTTACCAGCGAGATTTGACAATTTGAACGAGCAGATGCTGGCATGGTTGCAAAGCAATCCAAAACTTGGTATTATGAATAATGGACCCATTGGACTAACTCATAAATTGCAATTTAAAACGTTGGATCTTCTTGAAATCGTGGAGGATGCTGAATGGGGAATTTTGTAATTTATTCTCTTCAAAATGTATTATTTAATTGTACTATGTATTTTAAAAATTTCAATATTGTATCAATTTTTACATATATTTAATAAAAAATTATAAAAAAACAAAAAAAACAAAAAAAAAAAAACAAAACAAAAAAACAAAAAAAAATTTCGATTTTTTTTCAATACCCATCGCTAGACATTGATTTATATTCTAGTTTTGATTATGCCAGATTAATAAATAAACATTATTTGGTGTTTAATAAAAAATTTAAAAAATCGATTTTTCAATTCAGGTCTCGTCTCTAAATCACAATTTTTGAACTAAGTATAAATCAATAATACATATGAGTAATATTTGATATGCATCGTATTATTAGGTTTTATGGTGAATAATTATAAAACAAAAAAAGATTTAATATCCCCTGAAAACGAAAAATTTAATTTTTCACATGCTTAATAAAAATTATTTTTCAAGTTTAATAAAAATTATTCTTTATAAAATTGTCTATCAAATATTAGCCTTGCACATACATATAAGAAGTGCTGATTTGCTAAAATATAAATCTTGGAATGTGGATACATAATGTTATGTATAAGTCCAATACGTTCATACATATGTATATATGAATATTACATTGTAATACAGGTATTCGCTATATCTATATGAATCGTGTTTAAAAGCCAAATTTATTTTCCTGAATTTTTTAAAATATATATAGTAATATAATATTTCGCATATATACAGTACTCTGTTAAAAGTACGGGTTTCTACACCGTTAAAAACATATATTTTACAATATCAATATATTGTAAAAAATCATATTTCTTAATATTTTTAAAACTGAATATGTAATATCAAGAATTTAAAACAGTTTTGAAACATTAATTTCTCCTCATAATATTTTTTTAGTCTTAAATTAATAGCACAATGTTCCATATATTTTAAGAAAATTTTTCTTTTAATATTTTATAACTTATCTAAAAAATTTATAGCTATTTTTTATCCAAAAATTTATTACTTGCTATTGTTAAAAAATTAGTTAAATATATCTATAGGTATTAAGTGACCCCTAGTTTTGTGAAAGACGGTAGTAAGAGCAATTCATCTTAAATACGAAATTATTTTATCAATGCTAAATAAGCGTTTTTTTTCTCATATTATCATACTCCAATATATTGTATATTATTATAATTTATAAAAATGTGTTTTATTTATTAAAAAATTTAGCAAAATTTTAAATAATATCACGTCAAAATAATATTCAGAAGTCAATAAAAGACAATAGCAGTAAATTTATTAAGATAACTATAAATAAATATTAATCTAATGTTGAAATATTTATTAACAAATAGTACTGCTTAGTAGAAAATTAGGTACCTATTGTTTTGTTTTCAAATTTACCTTTTTGCAATTAAAGAAAATTTTAGTAACTATCGATACCTATATAAAACGATACCCATAAAAGACAAGCATGCTCTGATCTCAACAATTTTTTCCCATGTTAAATTTGTATGTTCTTACTTCGCTGAAACTTATTATGTTTATATATTCCCCCAATATTTTCTACCATAAACAATAGTTATAGCAAGCTAGGTAGGTATTGAATAAGTATTTTTTGTTTGTTAATTTATTGATGATAGAGAAAAAAAATTTATGATTTTATAGACAGTGAAATACATTTAAACTATTTTTTGCAGTTTAATTTTGTAAAAACACCTAAAAATTATCAGTCACAGACAGATATTTCTAAGCAAACGAATTGAAAATGTAGTTTTATATCATAAGAATAAATGCGTATATATAGGGTGGACAGTAAATAACTCTCATAATTTTTAAAGAGCGGATGAAAACTTTAATTTTGGATTACGAAATTTTATTTTTTTTCCGGAGTTAAGCTGCATTCAATTAATTAACCCTTTCCTGCACAGCAGTTTTAGATCATTACTGTGCAAACGATACTTCAAATTAGCAAATCATTAATAACATGGGTAAATACTTATTAGCAAGAATTACATAGTTTACACATATGTTCTATCGCACCAGAATGTTAATAGGACAATGCGATTTAATTGCCTATATTCAGGAGCAAGCAAAAACATTACCTATTTTAATAACTTAGAAAATACACATTACATAGTTCGTTGTAAGAACAATCATTTCGGTGATCTTTTTTTTTTTTAACGAATTACTAAATTTGCTTAAGGACTATGGTATGTAAGAAATAACAACACTCACATAATTTTAAAATAATTAACATATAGCTATTGGAAAAGTTACAGAGATTTTTTTAACAACTTATTAAATGCTGATAGCTTATTTTAATATCTCCTATAGGGCCTTAAGTATAACCCTTCACCCGAAATTTTTTCATCACCATCGTTGGCGACTGTATTCTCGTCATCATCAGCTTCTCCTTCGCTCGCAGTATCTTCGCTATCGCTAGTAGATGTTTTTTCATCATCATTGAATACATATTTTAACACTGGTTCAATAATATCATGCTTTTCCAATTCCCTGGTTATTGAGATAATCCGCTTTCCAATGTCACTTTCCTTTAAATTATTAAAATGGCTTCGTTTTTTCTCGTTTTCGATATAATCCGCGAAGCTGGGATTTATAATATGACTCCTTTCCATTAAATTGCACACAGTATTAACCATTTCTTCTCCAATTTGCGTCTGAGTCGCTAAACTTCTTAGTTCATCAACTAAATGGTTCGGGTCATCAAAATATTCTTCTCCATCAACAGGTTTCGAATGGCCATTATGAAGGTTAGTATTTTCATCATCATATTTGAAACGTTTAGCTTCTCCATTTATTGAATTAGATGTTGAAGGTTGGTCCTTTTCTTCCGAATTTTTATCTTCTTGTTCTTCATCCTTTGCGCATGCGTTCTGAAGCTCTTTGACCATTAATATGTCTAGAGCAGTTTGTAAGAGACCAGCTATCTTTGGAGTAAAACTTGTTTCTTTGTAGTTATCAGGCGATGGTAAATGCTTTTGTTCATCAGATCGATTATCTTCGACATTTACCGATTGTAGAATATTATGCGAGTTTTTTAAAGCGTGGAATTTACTTCTGATTGCTTCTGCTGCAGCCATCATACTTTCATCAAAAGTATTCAAGTTTCTTTTAGATAGATCTGTATCATTTTCGTGTTGATTTTGAAATACTGGTGCTTTATCTTCCTTTTCTTCATTTCTTGCTTCAAAACTATATTCGGTTTCATTATCATCATTTTCATCATTAGATTTTGACGATTCACTTTGTCTCCTGTTCTCCGCGCTGTTCACTTGTGTCCCATTATTTACCGTGGTATATTCAAACTGATTATTTGCGATCTGGTCATTATTGTTTGTTTCATGTTCCTGAGTATGCACTCTTCTTTTCATATGACGTAAAAGAGAACTTCTCCGCGAAAATGTCTTGTCACAACGTATACAGTTAAACATTTTGATAGATGTGAAGAGTTCGATTTATAACATAACACTGATTAGTTTTTATATCGACATGATCTTATATAGTACAACCAGAGCAGAATTGACGTAAAGTAATGACACCAAAATGCACCAAAGGTGCACCAAATGATACCAAACTGCACCAAAGGTGCACCAAATGACACCAAACTGCATCAAATGACACCAAACTGCACCAAAGGTGCACCAAATGACACCAAACTGCACCAAAGGTGCACCAAATGACACCAAACTGCACCAAAGGTGCACCAAATGACACCAAACTGCACCAAATGACACCAAAATGCACCAAAGGTGCACCAAATGACACCAAACTGCACCAAAGGTGCACCAAATGACACCAAACTGCACCAAAGGTGCACCAAATGACACCAAACTGCACCAAAGTTGCACCAAATGACACCAAACTGCACCAAAGGTGCACCAAATGACACCAAACTGCACCAAAGGTGCACCAAATGACACCGAACTGCACCAAATGACACCAAAATGCACCAAAGGTGCACCAATTGACACCAAACTGCTCCAAAGGTGCACCAAAATTCACCAAAAGTGCACCAAATGACACCAAACTGCACCAAAGGTGAACCAAATGACACCAAACTGCACCAAATGACACCAAACTGCACCAAAGGTGCACCAAATGACACCAAACTGCTCCAAAGGTGCACCTTTGGTGCAGTTTGGTGTCATTTGGTGCAGTTTGGTGTCATTTGGTTCACTTTTGGTGCAGTTTGGTGTCATTTGGTGCACTTTTGTTGAATTTTGGTGCACCTTTGGAGCAGTTTGGTGTCAATTGGTGCACCTTTGGTGCATTTTGGTGTCATTTGGTGCAGTTCGGTGTCATTTGGTGCACCTTTGGTGCAGTTTGGTGTCATTTGGTGCACCTTTGGTGCAGTTTGGTGTCATTTGGTGCAACTTTGGTGCAGTTTGGTGTCATTTGGTGCACCTTTGGTGCAGTTTGGTGTCATTTGGTGCACCTTTGGTGCAGTTTGGTGTCATTTGGTGCACCTTTGGTGCATTTTGGTGTCATTTGGTGCAGTTTGGTGTCATTTGGTGCACCTTTGGTGCAGTTTGGTGTCATTTGATGCAGTTTGGTGTCATTTGGTGCACCTTTGGTGCAGTTTGGTGTCATTTGGTGCACCTTTGGTGCATTTTGGTGTCATTACTTTACGTCAATTCTGCTCTGGTTGTACTATATAAGATCATGTCGATATAAAAACTAATCAGTGTTATGTTATAAATCGAACTCTTCACATCTATCAAAATGTTTAACTGTATACGTTGTGACAAGACATTTTCGCGGAGAAGTTCTCTTTTACGTCATATGAAAAGAAGAGTGCATACTCAGGAACATGAAACAAACAATAATGACCAGATCGCAAATAATCAGTTTGAATATACCACGGTAAATAATGGGACACAAGTGAACAGCGCGGAGAACAGGAGACAAAGTGAATCGTCAAAATCTAATGATGAAAATGATGATAATGAAACCGAATATAGTTTTGAAGCAAGAAATGAAGAAAAGGAAGATAAAGCACCAGTATTTCAAAATCAACACGAAAATGATACAGATCTATCTAAAAGAAACTTGAATACTTTTGATGAAAGTATGATGGCTGCAGCAGAAGCAATCAGAAGTAAATTCCACGCTTTAAAAAACTCGCATAATATTCTACAATCGGTAAATGTCGAAGATAATCGATCTGATGAACAAAAGCATTTACCATCGCCTGATAACTACAAAGAAACAAGTTTTACTCCAAAGATAGCTGGTCTCTTACAAACTGCTCTAGACATATTAATGGTCAAAGAGCTTCAGAACGCATGCGCAAAGGATGAAGAACAAGAAGATAAAAATTCGGAAGAAAAGGACCAACCTTCAACATCTAATTCAATAAATGGAGAAGCTAAACGTTTCAAATATGATGATGAAAATACTAACCTTCATAATGGCCATTCGAAACCTGTTGATGGAGAAGAATATTTTGATGACCCGAACCATTTAGTTGATGAACTAAGAAGTTTAGCGACTCAGACGCAAATTGGAGAAGAAATGGTTAATACTGTGTGCAATTTAATGGAAAGGAGTCATATTATAAATCCCAGCTTCGCGGATTATATCGAAAACGAGAAAAAACGAAGCCATTTTAATAATTTAAAGGAAAGTGACATTGGAAAGCGGATTATCTCAATAACCAGGGAATTGGAAAAGCATGATATTATTGAACCAGTGTTAAAATATGTATTCAATGATGATGAAAAAACATCTACTAGCGATAGCGAAGATACTGCGAGCGAAGGAGAAGCTGATGATGACGAGAATACAGTCGCCAACGATGGTGATGAAAAAATTTCGGGTGAAGGGTTATACTTAAGGCCCTATAGGAGATATTAAAATAAGCTATCAGCATTTAATAAGTTGTTAAAAAAATCTCTGTAACTTTTCCAATAGCTATATGTTAATTATTTTAAAATTATGTGAGTGTTGTTATTTCTTACATACCATAGTCCTTAAGCAAATTTAGTAATTCGTTAAAAAAAAAAAAAGATCACCGAAATGATTGTTCTTACAACGAACTATGTAATGTGTATTTTCTAAGTTATTAAAATAGGTAATGTTTTTGCTTGCTCCTGAATATAGGCAATTAAATCGCATTGTCCTATTAACATTCTGGTGCGATAGAACATATGTGTAAACTATGTAATTCTTGCTAATAAGTATTTACCCATGTTATTAATGATTTGCTAATTTGAAGTATCGTTTGCACAGTAATGATCTAAAACTGCTGTGCAGGAAAGGGTTAATTAATTGAATGCAGCTTAACTCCGGAAAAAAAATAAAATTTCGTAATCCAAAATTAAAGTTTTCATCCGCTCTTTAAAAATTATGAGAGTTATTTACTGTCCACCCTATATATACGCATTTATTCTTATGATATAAAACTACATTTTCAATTCGTTTGCTTAGAAATATCTGTCTGTGACTGATAATTTTTAGGTGTTTTTACAAAATTAAACTGCAAAAAATAGTTTAAATGTATTTCACTGTCTATAAAATCATAAATTTTTTTTCTCTATCATCAATAAATTAACAAACAAAAAATACTTATTCAATACCTACCTAGCTTGCTATAACTATTGTTTATGGTAGAAAATATTGGGGGAATATATAAACATAATAAGTTTCAGCGAAGTAAGAACATACAAATTTAACATGGGAAAAAATTGTTGAGATCAGAGCATGCTTGTCTTTTATGGGTATCGTTTTATATAGGTATCGATAGTTACTAAAATTTTCTTTAATTGCAAAAAGGTAAATTTGAAAACAAAACAATAGGTACCTAATTTTCTACTAAGCAGTACTATTTGTTAATAAATATTTCAACATTAGATTAATATTTATTTATAGTTATCTTAATAAATTTACTGCTATTGTCTTTTATTGACTTCTGAATATTATTTTGACGTGATATTATTTAAAATTTTGCTAAATTTTTTAATAAATAAAACACATTTTTATAAATTATAATAATATACAATATATTGGAGTATGATAATATGAGAAAAAAAACGCTTATTTAGCATTGATAAAATAATTTCGTATTTAAGATGAATTGCTCTTACTACCGTCTTTCACAAAACTAGGGGTCACTTAATACCTATAGATATATTTAACTAATTTTTTAACAATAGCAAGTAATAAATTTTTGGATAAAAAATAGCTATAAATTTTTTAGATAAGTTATAAAATATTAAAAGAAAAATTTTCTTAAAATATATGGAACATTGTGCTATTAATTTAAGACTAAAAAAATATTATGAGGAGAAATTAATGTTTCAAAACTGTTTTAAATTCTTGATATTACATATTCAGTTTTAAAAATATTAAGAAATATGATTTTTTACAATATATTGATATTGTAAAATATATGTTTTTAACGGTGTAGAAACCCGTACTTTTAACAGAGTACTGTATATATGCGAAATATTATATTACTATATATATTTTAAAAAATTCAGGAAAATAAATTTGGCTTTTAAACACGATTCATATAGATATAGCGAATACCTGTATTACAATGTAATATTCATATATACATATGTATGAACGTATTGGACTTATACATAACATTATGTATCCACATTCCAAGATTTATATTTTAGCAAATCAGCACTTCTTATATGTATGTGCAAGGCTAATATTTGATAGACAATTTTATAAAGAATAATTTTTATTAAACTTGAAAAATAATTTTTATTAAGCATGTGAAAAATTAAATTTTTCGTTTTCAGGGGATATTAAATCTTTTTTTGTTTTATAATTATTCACCATAAAACCTAATAATACGATGCATATCAAATATTACTCATATGTATTATTGATTTATACTTAGTTCAAAAATTGTGATTTAGAGACGAGACCTGAATTGAAAAATCGATTTTTTAAATTTTTTATTAAACACCAAATAATGTTTATTTATTAATCTGGCATAATCAAAACTAGAATATAAATCAATGTCTAGCGATGGGTATTGAAAAAAAATCGAAATTTTTGTTTGTTTTTTTGTTTTGTTTTTTTTTTTGTTTTTTTTGTTTTTTTATAATTTTTTATTAAATATATGTAAAAATTGATACAATATTGAAATTTTTAAAATACATAGTACAATTAAATAATACATTTTGAAGAGAATAAATTACAAAATTCCCCATTCAGCATCCTCCACGATTTCAAGAAGATCCAACGTTTTAAATTGCAATTTATGAGTTAGTCCAATGGGTCCATTATTCATAATACCAAGTTTTGGATTGCTTTGCAACCATGCCAGCATCTGCTCGTTCAAATTGTCAAATCTCGCTGGTAACGAAATGTATCCAATTTCCAATTCCAATATTGTCTTCATTTTCGATGAATCGAATTTTGACGGCAATTGACTTGCGCCCATTATTTTATATACTTTTCCAATTTCCATATCAGAAAGTTTAATCCATCGTTTAACAGCGCCAAGATGATTCAATTCCTCCACAAAATTTCCAGCCATTTTTTGAATTAAGTCTCTGTTTCCAGATGAAGCACCAGCAGTAATGGATTCCATTGTTGGCAACAATTAACTCTTAACACACAACAATTGAAAATTCACAACAATAAGGTTTAATGTTTTTTTCACTAAAGTTTCGAACAAAATTGTAACTGATGAAATTCTGTCGCGCCCTTTTTATAGCAGAAAAAATAGCATGGTGACGTCAGCTGTCACACTTTATGTAGCCATACAGGTTAAAACCTGCTGCTTCATTTTCGCATATTAGACAGAAATCTTCGCTATTTGATATCAGTTTACCTTTAGTGACGTCAGCTGGCAATTTATACAAGTATAAACCTGTTTTCAGATAAAAATATACAATCATATGATAAAATTCATTTTTGCATATTAGAGAGAAATCTTCGCTGTTTGATATCAGTTTACCTTTAGTGACGTCAGCTGACAGTTTAAGCCTGTTTTCAGATAAAAATATTATAAAATTATGAAAGCAAGGCCATCTTTTAATGGCTAGTTTAACTATCAAAAAAAAGTTTTTCGATGCCATCTATTGACAATTTTTCAAACTTACACACAGGAATCCAGACTAGCAACGCCATCTAGTAGCGAATTCACAGGGCTCGAAGGTGGCTGCGCCATCTGTTAGGGAATTTTTCAGTTCTTAGGTTAGAAAAAATTTTGTTAGGTTAAGCTAAGTTCGCTTAGGTTTCGTTAGGTTAGGTCAAGTTCCATTGGGTTCTGTTAGGTTAGAAAAAAATTTCACTAGATATCGTTAGGTTGGAGACCAAGTTTTGCTCCACCCACCGCCGGAGGCTTCTAGAACCGCCTCGGTAGTTTTGCCTCCTGCCGAGGTCGCTCAAAAAGTCGGCAGGTGGGAAGGTGGTTCCCAAACTGTCCAAAACCTACTACTTCGGGATTTATCAATATATAGGAAAATAATTAATAGACCTCTACTGACATACTTTACTAACAATACAGGTACCCCCCCCCCCCCCAAGAACACGGAAAGACACGAGTTTCGAAGAACACGGATGCCTTCCCCCGAATTAGACGGTCTCAAAATATACCGATTTTTTATTAATTTTTTTGAGAATTTAAAATCTAAGAGGATTAAAATTAAAATATATAATTTATATTAGTAATGAGCAAAATTAGTTTTGGTCTTGCAGTCTTGTCTTGGTCTTGCATTTTTTGCAAGACCAAGACCAAGACCAAGACTATAAGTATGGCTGCAAGACCAATACCAAGACACAAATGAGCAAGACCAAGACAATTGCAAGAAAAAAGCAAGACTCTTACTAAATTATTTAAATAGTTTAAAAGTATAATTAATATCGTAAAGAGAGAAAATTCTGATTTTAGAAGGAAAAAATTCGCTAATAAAAAAATGCAAGAAAGTGCAAGATTTTAAGCAATACCAAGACCAAGACTCAATCTGCTCTAGCAAGACCAAGACTCAATCTGCTCTAGCAAGACCAAGACCAAGATTCTTAATGCAAGAACAAGACCAAGACCAAGACTTGGCAGTCTTGGTCTTGGTCTTGCATTTGCTCATCACTAATTTATATGGAATGCCATTTTTTGTAGTCTCGAGTAACACGGTTTCAAAGAATACGGAACCAATTAATCGTGTTCTTCGGAAGTTGCGTGTATTCCAGACAATGAAAGCGCGGGGCAAAAATGTCCATCCTAACTTTTCAATACAAAAACGTACTCGAAAGTACTCGAAAACGAATTTATTTAGAATAATGGTCCATCTTTATGGTCCATGGTCCATTAGAAGGTCCATCTTCTGTAATTGTCTCGTCCTTACCGATAGTGTATAGACAAGAATTGGAAAGCTTTCAAATTCTGGTGAAAAATATTTTTTTGTTGAAAAATACCCGCTAAAAAACTTGGTTTCGAAAATCCGGAAGTACCTGGTTGAAGAGTTCGTCCACAGATTTGAGACTTTTCACCAAATTTCACAAAAGTTGAATGTTTCGTTCGAAAGTTATCACGCATGTACACGCAAATCCTAGCAAATGTCATTTTCGGTCCTCACAGACTCATTGTCTGTAATAGGTGAACATTTATAATAGAAGTTCGCTAAAATGATTTTCCAAGTTAGACTTTTCGAGTGTTTTTTCTACCTGTTAATATTTTCGACTATTCAGTAAAAGAGATACCAATGATGATCGCT
This sequence comes from Brachynemurus nebulosus, assembly GCA_035578155.1. NCBI lineage: Eukaryota > Metazoa > Arthropoda > Insecta > Neuroptera > Myrmeleontidae > Brachynemurus > Brachynemurus nebulosus. The sequence goes on along the minus strand of JAPWDM010000012.1, from coordinate 11,982,460 downwards.
TAACAATACAGTCAAAAATATTCTGAAAATAGATTGAAGAGAATATATATTTATTTAATGACGGCAACATTAAGAAAACACTATACCTACCAAAATGAATTGTAAATAGAAAATCAAAAGAAAAACTTAGAAATATTACGTTTCACACGCCAAACTATCTATAAATATTATATCTAATGTAAAAATAAAATAGGGCATGTACAATACCATACACGACAAGAAAAAATTTACCGACATTACTTATTCGCTATGAGCTTTTGCCTAGAGGGGATATAAAAATCGACTACAGCGCTCGAGGTGGACAAATATATTCGTTTATCCGGACGGCATTTGTACGTAATTTTACTATTTTCTTTAAGAAAAAGATTTTTTTTTTAAATACTATGTTTGATTTTTTCAAAGCGAGTACTTATTACGATGTCTATTTACCAGATTCTACAAAATAATAAAAAAAATTACTTTTAACCCTACTATCCATTGTCATCAAAAAAAAAAAAAAAAAAAGAAAAGAAAAAAAATAACATAAAAATTACCTCTTATGCTTTTTCTTGGTTAATTATTGAAAACTGTTCTATTTTAAGACATTTTTAAGGTAAAATAAGCAGATGTACGGCTTTTATTAAATAAATTTCAGTTTTTTAGTCGAATTTTCTCCGAAAAATTAGACTTATACAGTCTATACGATAAGAGCTGCGAGAGGCGAGAGTAGGGGCGCTATCCGTTTTCGGACCCGTAGAACACGAATATGTAGAAAAAAAAAATGTCTGATATATATATATATATATATATATATTTTCCCGCCACCTTTTAATTTGTGTAGGGCCCCCCTATGGAAGTTAAGAGATGAAATTTGGTAAATGGGGCTCATTTTCGAGGCACCTCATACTATCAAAGTGGGGTCAAATTTTGGGCAAATTTTTTTTCTGACCCGACCTTTAAGGGGGTGGTGGGGGGCGGAAAAGCAATAAAACTTTTTCAAACCGGTTTTAAATAATGTTTCGGTCAATTATCTACAACATATCCAAAATTCAGCTTCCTAGGATGATATGGTAAGAGTAGAGGGGGGAAAAACGATTTTCGCTGGATCTAACAGGCCCCCAGCCCCCCAGAATTAACGTAGAGGGTTGAAATTTGGTGTGTTGATAAAGTTCGTACCTAGGTTGTGCTTTTTGGAGGTTTTAATATTTTACCCCCACCCCCCTCATTTTTAAGCTACAATTTCATGCATTTTCGACGTTTTCGAAGTTTGTACCACTCGCACAGGTCACCCGAATAAACCTAGAGGGCTGAAATTTTGTATTCGGATTGAGTTAGTATCAAGGGGGTGCCTTTTGGGGGTCTCGACTTTTAACCCCTACCCCCACCATTTTTATACCCAAAAGAACATGATTTTTCTTGTTTTTTAACAGTTTCGTTCGGGTCAAAATCTCCCCAAATAAACCTAGAGGGCTGAAATTTGGTGTACAGGTTAAGCTAATAGCCAGACACTGTTTTTTGGAGGTTTCAACTTTTAACCCTTACCCCCACGATTTTTACGCCAATATTTCCTTAATTTTTTTGCTTGTTTTCTAACACGTCTAGAGACTCCATAAGCAAACCTAGTGGGCTGAAATTTTGTACGTGTATTCAGTTAGTATCCAGCTAGTACCTTGTAGGGAGTCCGCATCACTTTTCCCCCCACTTCTCCCATTTTTACATCGGAATTGAATGCTATTGTTAAATGTGTTTTAAATGCATTACTTTTATTGTAAATACAAGTAGGCGAATAGTAATTTTAAAAAATTTAAAAAAAAGTGAATACAATTTTTTAACAAATGAAATACATACATATTAAGTAATTTGAAAATGTTATTAAAGTCACTGTTTATTTATTTATTTAATTATTATTTAGGAATTTTGGATTTTTATTATTTATAAAATAGAAATTTTTGATTTTTTTGGAAAGAAAAAATATCTTCATAAAAGCCTTCCAGTTTACTATTTAAGTTCCTTTTTTAATATTTAAAAATAAAACACAAAGGCAATTGGCGGATAAGCATGAATAGAAATGCCCTCGTACGAATTGTGTTGGCTTTTTCCCTGTTAACTTTTATCGGCACAAAATTGAAATTTACTGAGATTCAGCCCTTAAAAACTTAAAATCTTTTTTTAAAGCCCCGATCAACCGGACACTCATTATCAGTTTTGAAACCACCAAAATTACAAATCGCTTGTGGACTTTCAATTATATTTCGCTTGTAGACACTCAATACCGAAGAAATAATTTTTTATTTTTTATTTTTTTTATTTTTTATTTTTTTTTTCTTTTTGAAAGAAAAAATATCTTTATAAAGGCCTTCCAGTTTACTATTTAAGGTCCTTTTTTAATATTTAAAACTAAAACATAAAGGCAATTAGCGGATAAACATGGGCAGGAATGCCCTCGTACGAATTGTGTTGGTTTTTTTTCTGCTACCTGTTTTCGGCACAAAATTGAAATTTACTGAGATACAGCCCTTAAATACTTAAAACCTTTTCTTAAAGCCTCGATCAGCCGAACACTCATCACCAGTTTTGAAACCAACAAAATGACAATGCGGTTGTAGACTTTCAATCACATTTCGCTTGTAAACATTCAATACCGAAGATGAAGGGGAAAATTCGACTACCGTGATGGGGCCCCGCTGCTCACGGCGTTTTTTTAATATATTTTCCATTCATTTATAATAGTAAAATGTCCTGACAAATTGTTAAATAATCATTTGATATACGTGGCTATAGTTTCGGCTGGGAGCAAATAATAATTAATTAAAATGTAACTTCAGATGTAAGCCCTCAAAATATTTTATAACTGTTTTTACACGCAGCTACGTCCGCGTAGTATTTGAAATTGTGACATAAAGTTAAATAACAGTGCACCATTTCTGTAATAATGTTTGCGATTGTAAAAAATAGATCGTTTTTAACCATAGACAAAAGATTGTAACGTATTAGTACTGAGAGTTGTTGTTGTTGTTGTTCAAGAATGCTTTCTTCTTCTAATAATAGAGTATAAAACAAAATATATTCATTGGGGTAAAAAGTAGCCTGTCTTTTTTGTGCGGTCTTTTTTTGTGCAATTTTTTTATGCGGTTTTTAAAAAGATATTAAAAAATGTTTTTTTTAAAGAAAGGCATAATGTGAATCAAAATCAAGAGAAGGTAAGAAACTTAAACATTAACTATAATAACTTTCTTTTTAATGGTTTTAAACATTTAAGCAGTACATTGCATAAGAATATAAGTTATTGCATCATTAAGTTACCACGTGTAAGTTAATGCATTATCTTGTTGAGAAACGCAACTTCTAGAGAAATCGTGAAGTTTAGTGCGTTTTGAGTTTCTTTGAAACTTTTTTTTGATGAAACTTGATTTTCGATGAAACTTTTTTTATGAGGTCTCGATCCACCGCATAAAAAGAGTTTTTTTAACAATCTGGACCGAACTAAACTTTTTATAGCTATTTATGATATTTTTGAATATATTTTTTTGTGCGATTTTTTTATGTGGTCCCTATCCACCGCATAAAAAAAGGTTTAGCTGTATATAAAAGCTAAAAATTATTTTTTATTTTTATCTTGAATGTACTGACATATTTTTGTCGCCCACTGTAAATATAAAGTAATATTTTGGTTGTCTCCAAACAAACCACTATTATTATGTATTTGAATTAACACGTGCTGGCGTTATTACCAATGTTGACAAAACAAAATTGACAGTTGTCTTGTATGATGTCTGTATATTAAATGTAGTTCCGTATAAACACAATCCAACTTAATGGCCTTGGTTCAAATTTCACTTTTACCTATGGCGAGTATTTATTATATTTATTCAATACAGAAAGATTCCGTCTATTTTGGCATTGTTTGTGATTGGATATTTTTGTTTGAAATATCAAAATTCATCAGCGCGCGTGCTTTAATTACGAAAAAAAATGTTTTACTTAGTGTCCAACCAAGAAAAAAGAATTTTAAGTTTTATATCCCGCTGTGAAAATGTCTGGTCGTGTAACGAAAAACTAATTTTAACATGCAAACTTTTATTTATCTGCTACTGTCCTAATAATTGTAATATCTTTGATGTGAAATTACAAAGATATTGAGTAAAACAATACCAATTATATAGGGTGTCTCAAATAAAAATGCCAGCATGGGAACTTCGTAAACGGTGAGAAATACTTAGTTTCAATTAAGGGCTGGGGGGGGGGTAAGGTTTTAAAAGCGAAAAAAGGCATATTTTCATGATTTTTTTTTGGAGATATGAATAATGTTGGCTTATTTATTTTATATACACGTTATAGTATAACATCTGAAGTATCTTTGAAAAAATATCAACTACAAATATCGATAAATAAGTCCGTGACAGCGAATTTCCGGAGGCGCCTCGAAAAAAAGTTGTTTTGCGGTGAACATCATAACTTGGTACCGGATCATCGGAGACAAAAAAATCGAAATGCGTTTAAAAGGCGATATGTTTCCCTAGGGAGCCAGGAAGAGATTTTTGTATTTTTTCGATTTTTTTATTTTTGGCAGCATTTTGAAGTGAAAAACGCAATTTTTGCTAAAAATTTCGGTTAATTTTTTATTATAAACTGGAGAAAAATAACAAAAAAAAAAAACTCGACCTGATTACCTGTTGATTTATGTGTAGAAACAGTGTACAAAATTTCAACAAAATTGGTGGAGTAGATTTTGAGTTATGATGTTCACGAACTTCAAAAATGTTGTTTGCGAGAAAATGGATTTAAATTTTTTTATACTCAAAAATCCAAAACTAGGCATCAATAAAATGATATAATTTTTTATACTTCCGCGGGTAATTTTTAGTAAGTATTTGTTTTGTATAAGATTTGTAAGTATAAAATAAAGTAAATTTTATACTTACCAGGTAGGCGCGTCGCGCAGTTACCAGGCAGGTATAAAAATCAAGCATGAGGGCCGGTCGCTTGAAACGCTGTATCTTCATTAGTTTTGCTCGGATTTACTTGAAATTTTGACACAACACGCTCGACATGTTGTACATTCCGAAAAAAAGTTTAAAAAAAAAATGCAAAAAAAAATTTTAAAACCTTACCCCCCCTTAAATTAGATGAACTATGGAAAGAACTAAACTACCTAAATTCTATAGGGATACATTTTGTAGTACATTTTTAAGGAAAGTTGTCGAAAATAAATTATTGCAAATTGAAATTTTTGAATTGAAATATTTCAAGCCAATCCACTGTCACACAATTTTTGAAAAAATTCGATTACCAATTGGGAATATGCTACAGCTTTAACCTTCCTACAAAATTTCAAAAATTTTTCGGTTCTGATAAGAAAAATAAGAGTCTGAGAAAAAAAATAATAAAAATTGACTTAAATCACGTAATTTATAAAAAAAAAATTTACTTTGATAATAACTGGGCCTTTTCATTATACTTTTCTTCTAAGTTTCGCCGATTTTCATAAACAAAATTTTAAGAAAATTGAAATATTGATTAAAATATGCCAAAATTTCGCTCCTGTTGCTCCATAATAGATCTGAAAATATTCATTAATTTAGGTCGCAACCATACATTTTTGATTTTCTGGATTCTTTAGGCCCCAAATTGCCTACGTTTAATATAGACGCGAAAACAAAAATAAAAAATGGTATTATGTACTTGATACAACAAGATCTCCTGTTTTCCTCAAAAGTTGCATTAAGAGTAGATTTCTCGAGAAATTATCCATAATACAACAATTTCTGTCATTAAAACGCGTGGTAAGGTGGCAATATTTACTAACACAACATCGAATTCTATAATGTATACCCACAGTCAATAAAATATTTTAGAACCTGGCATTTCAAATGACATTAATAAGGCCATTATTAGTCATTTAAATTGCAATAAAACAATACAGACAGACAGACACCGAGACCAATGTACGTTACAATCAAATAACTTTATTAACCGAAACAACATAAATGTATATCTTCCATCTCTGTTTGTGCGATAGATGTCCTTGTCTGAACTTCTGAAATAGCTACCCAATATGTAAGTGTATTGATAATTATATTAAGATATATGACAGAAGGAGTTTGAATTATTCCAATCGAATTGCACTAGACAAATCGACAGACTGTTAGAGCTGAGTTCCATCTATTACCCCGAAAGAGGGGGGGAGGGTAGTGTACAGACCAAACCATTTCTTAATGGGTCGAATATAGAATGGGTACAATTTCTAATGGCTCATTTGATATCTTCTTGTGTTATTCGAGATGTTAATAGTGTTGTAAAAGTTACATTGTGTTTTATATATGAGTCGACAAATTTTAAATTTGTATAAAATTTGATTTAAATAAATATTCATAGGATGTTTTGATACAAATTGTTGTCTTATTCACACTAATTTTATAAATATAAATACCTTTGTTGCGGCATCTGTATAACATAGCAAAATGGACATTGGCGGATTTTATATAACAAATTGAATTTTCAAAATCGGTTAGGTAGTTAATATTTGGGGCTTTTGAGTCTACAGAACCCTGGCGGATCTCATAATATAGCCTGTATTCATTTAAAATAGTTCTAACGGTGAAAAAATTTTCATAATCGATAGAGTAGTTTATTTTTGGCGCTTTTGGGACTCCAGGACCTTGGCGGATCTCATATAACATAACCTATACCCATCTAAAACAATTTAGCTCTTTAACGGTGAACAAATTTTCAAAATCAGTGATGACGCATTTTTGAAAAGTCTATTTTTATTTTAAAAAATGAAATAAATACAGTCGGCACTATGAAAGTGTTACATCACGGGATTAAAATCACAGTTTCATAGTGAGATAGGCGCCAAAGCAAAATTCTGGTTATACATTTAAGAAGTTTATTAAGAAACTAAAATGTAAAGTTTATAAAACAAAATGTACATTAAGGAAACAAACAAATTAAAAAACAAAATAAATAAAATTAATATTTTTTTATTTAAATTTTTGTTTTTTATCGATTCAGTTTTATTAATTTTAATAAGCAAAAAAAAAAATATCTAGACGCCAGTAACTAGCTTACTGCTATGTACCTGTATTACGACAATAACAAAACAAACATTCTGCGTGTACAGACATGCAGCATTTGATTGTGTTTGTCATACAAAGGTGAATTAGTTGTAACACTTTGGTAGTGTACAGTTTCATAGTGGCTACTGTATAGGTATTGTTATTGTAATGATAAAAACAATGAAGCATTTACCGTAAAGATATTCAACAAATTTCTGAATTTTTCTCAAAAACTGGTTCACTTAGAACAATAGTTCAAAAGCTCATAATACTTGAGTGTAATAATTGGTGATTAAACATAATTTCAATACCATTTCATACACTCAATTTCGTCACTTCTCATCGTACATAAAACACACTGTATACAAAAATATATTATTCTTCACTGATACCATCACATCAGTGCTTACACTCCATAACCGAAACACATGTATGAAAACAATAAGGAACGCATAGCCGTCGCCTATACTTGATATGACTTCTTGAGCTATTTATTATCCGAATATTGTCTGTGTTGAGTCGACCTTTTCGACTCGAATTCCCTATAGTGGCAGCGTAAGTAATATCTCAAGAATTTTACAGAATGATCCCCTTTTCGTCGTATCTATTCCAAGCGCCGAACGAAGTAAATATATTTATCATATATGTATGTATTTGGCAATATGATTACACGTCATGTAAGGGTTGAACAAAATAATAGAATTTAATTAAGTAGAAATTGGTAAATAAAATTTGGTTTTTTTATAGACATGAGTGTAATATTAATTTCGAATAGGAAGAGTATCTACAGTAAGATCATAAAAATTGTGATACCTCAAAACAAAAATGAACTTTTCTTGTAAATATTTTATAAATTTTAATAACAAAATCAAACCAAATGTGTAAGTTGTACTCGCGTAAACAGTGTTCCGTACAAAAAGATGTTTTTAAATATTGGATTTGAATATTTGATGTAACAGCATGTGAACTGAACAATTTCTGTAAGAACAAATGTGGTTCCTTAGAATGTGAAAACATTTTTGGTTAGAAAACTTTTTTCTAAAATCAGCGGTTCAGCATTCATATTAAGGAAATAAACAATTAAATTGTTTATAACAACTGGCCGCGTCAAAATTTTTAAATCCTGATAATTTTGCTCAACTTATACCTTCCTGTCAAAGTTTAAAATTTCTTTCAGACCTTTCTGAGCAATTTCTTCGCCCTATACCCTCTCTCCCACCCCTAAAGAAGAATAGGTAATAAAAAAATACATCATATATATTCTTGAATTCGTACTTCATTAAATTTTTTCTTGATCCTCTATATCAGGGATTCCCAAAATGTGGTCCGCGAATCAAATATGGCCCTCGAACTTCGAAAATGCAACCCGCGATGTCAGATAGTCGAATATTCTTGCAGTTTCAAATTTAATGTTTCTAGCATTAAAAATTAAGGTTTTTGGAGCTCTTGAAACTTTTTTATATACATGATGACGTCAATAAGTGCAATTTTCTTTTTTTGAAAATGATAGGAATCACATCTGTGGGTCAAATATGAGTAATTTGAGTAGGAAATTTTCATTATTCCTAAAAAATGGCCAAGTTTGTTTAGAAAATGTCACATTTTCTGTGTGCAATTTTTCTATTAGGCTGTATCCTCATTTCCAATTTGTAAATTTAAATAGAAGAACAACCAAAAGCATAAAAATGCATTAAAAATCACAAAGTGATTAAAAAAATTATCCGGATCGGCCGGGAATCGAACCCCAGATCTCCCGGTAACTAGCCAGGCGTGTTAACCATTACACCAACGACCCATGTACTTCGACAGCCGCCCAATACAAAAACCATTCAATCACCTATGTGTATTAGTACTCTCTCTAATGCGAGAAATTCAAATTGAAAAATCATAAAAGTACAAATAAATAAACAAGTTACTTAAAACGATACACGGAGAGAAAATCCATATAAAAATTACTGTGCTCAGCACTACAATCGACGTGTAAAAGGCGAACATATTCAATTTTCTACGGTAAAAATATAAAAATTATAATTAATCATAGAAAATTTAAAGCATAGAATATTGTTTCCGTAATATTAGCTCCGTAAAATTTGTTAAACAGCACAGTAAAAAGTTCCATTGCCGACAAAAAAATATTTTTTAATTGTTTTTCTTACAAAAATTACCATGCTGTATTATAATATTTGAAATGCTATCTGCTAATAGTAGAAGGAAAAAAATAGTGATGAGCAAAATTAGTCTTGGTCTTGCAGTCTTGTCTTGGTCTTGCATTTTTTGCAAGACCAAGACCAAGACTGCATTTTGCAAGACCAAGACCAAGACCAAGACTATATGTATGGCTGCAAGACCAATACCAAGACTCAAGTGAGCAAGACCAAGACTATAGCAAGAAAAAAGCAAGACTCATGCTAAATTATTTAAATAGTTTAAAAGTATAATTAATACCGTAAAGAGAGAAAATTCTGATTTTAGAAGGAAAAAATTCGCTAATAAAAAAATGCAAGAAAGTGCAAGATTTTTAGCAATACCAAGACCAAGACCAATACCAAGACTGCATTTTGCAAGACCAAGACCAAGACCAATACCAAGACTGCATTTTGCAAGACCAAGACCAAGACTCAAACTGCTCTAGCAAGACCAAGACCAAGATTCTTAATGCAAGAACAAGACCAATACCAAGACTGCCAAGTCTTGGTCTTGGTCTTGCATTTGCTCATCACTAGAAAAAAATAGAAAGAAGGTTGTGTTTGTTGTGAACGCTGTTGAAATGTACCTCACTCATAGCAAGTCACATAGCCAACCATAGGTTTGGACGACCAACTTAGTCGGACGGGTCGGACCAAGCACCTTGATCCATTAGACTGTCTTACAAGCAGCAAGCAGTATTCATTACACTGTGTTAGAGGACGGGGATGTCACCGTTTAATTCATCATTTTGTTACTTCACTATCTTTAGTATTAGAATATATTGTTGGCAATCATTTTTGTATGCATCATAAAGTTCTTACAGGTTCGAAGTTTTTACAGGCACCGCCCAAGCAACATAAGGTTGCGGGTCAGATGCGCAAATGAAAGAGTACGACAAGAAGAATTAAACTATAACATATATGCATAAGAGTGTGATAAAAGTTGTGTTAGCACATTAAATTTTACCATGCTAGCACATATTTTTTATTTTGGTCGTCGATCGCGCACGCATTATAAGAGAGCATGGTAATTTTTCTGAAATTTTATCTACAAAAATTATATGATTTTTCTCTTCGTTTATGATTTCGAATTCGTCGATGAGAAATCTTTTTAAAAACATTAAATTCAAAGAAGCTCTAAAATTTAGAATGTAATAAAAAGTTGTATGTATCTACTTAATAAACATTTCATTATAAATAATAATTTTCAATTTTAATAAAAATTCAACGACCTAATAATTTCTAATTATGATTATATAAATTATAAAGTCATATAATTAAAACAACTATCTATTTCAACCCCTATTCATTTGAACATATATGAATTCAATCTACACTGGCGCAACGTCTGTCATAATACATAGGTACATATTAGGCTAGATAACCCCTTTCTTAATATACAAAATTATAAACTTGTAAAGAAAGTATGGAATGGTTCATTCAACTTGTTCGCTTCGATCGCACACAGTCATATTAAATTTACAGCAATATTATTTTTGATTTGATTTCGTGTTATTTAATTGCAAAGTTTCAATTTAGTGTCTATAGACTCTATGCCACAAGAAATCGGACACCAACGCAGAGTACGTACTCGCTCCGAGCCGAAACTATAGCCATCTATATCAAGTATAGTATACTAGCCGTATACTCACCCGATAGGATTTACTATCAGTTTCATCTCAGGATGTTAGTCAGTGTTAAAGATTTATTAAATAAGATATTATTAATTTCCCATTGGAAGTTATTGTAATGGGTCCGATTTTACGAATCGCTAATTTTTACATATCTCCACGTAGGTTCAAGGTCACTAGAATCCGAATCCATCGTTTTTAGCGTGATGTCTGTGTGTGCGTTCGTTAGTTCATTCGTTCGTGAATTTTTTTCGACTCGCATATCTCGAGAACAAATGATGATATCAACTCCGGATTAATTTCATTAGATGCGTAATCAAAAAATGAAGACCGGATAAAGTTTTCAGCAAATTCGAATTAGCGGTTGGTTTTTTGTGGTAAAAAAGCAGAATTAACTTTACTAACATAACATAGATTATATGGATTTTTTACCATGTCTTTATTATATAATGGCCTAAGAACCTTCTGTGTTGTTAAAGACGCCAGTAAATTATTGTAAAATTCAAAAAAAAAATACTAAACGGAAAAACGAAATCAGAATATCTTGAGAACAAATGATCTTATCATTTGTTTGACAAGGGTGGAGCCCCCACCCCTAGGTACAGAAGGCGAAGCCCCCGGTGTGGTGCAAGGGACCTCTATCGGGCGCCCAGAGGAGGAGTCCCCTGAATTAAAAAAAGTTATTCATTTGCAATAGTCTTTAAGGGCATCCAATGGGAAGTTGATAGTGTGGGTAGATCTGCCCCCCAAATTTTTTATTTTAATAGCCATAGTAACATATTTTTATATATCTCTAACTTTAAAAATGACGAATTTCTATACAAATTTTGACCCCGTATTTAACCCACTTAGGCAACGAATTTTCAAAAATCCTTTCTTAGTGCTCACCTACATTACATAGGAAACTCCTGTGCAAAATTTCATCCTTCTAAACCCAACGGTTTGGGTTGTGCGTTGTCTGTCATTCAGACAGTGTTAGAGATTTATTAAGTAGATTTTACTATTATAAATGAATGAGAAATATATTAAGAAGACTGAAATTTGTTTAATAAAAGCCATACATCTGCTCATTTTACGTTAAAAATGTCTTAAAGGGGAATAGTTTTCAATAATTAACCAAAAAAAAGCATAATAGGTAATTTTTATATTTTTTTTCAAAAATTTCAAAATAAAGTGACGTTTGATGGTAGGGTTACAAAGAATTTTTCTTTATTATTTTTGTAGAATTTGGTAAGTATACATCGTAATAAGTACTATTTTTGAAAAAAAAAGACAAACGCAATATTTACAACCGAAAATACATTTTCTTAAAGAAAATAGTAAAATTACGTACAAACAACGTCCTGATAAACCGATATATTTGTCCACCTTGAGCGCTGTAGTCAAATTTCGTATTAGCCCCAGGCAAAAGCTCATAGCGAACAAACATATTATGATCAGAGCTTAGCTATTCATTCATTTACCGTTGTACACCAATTATGATCGAATTATGGTTTTAAAACATTTGCAAAGTATGTCTATTTATTTTTATTTTAGGTAAAAGGTTAGATATAAAAAGCTTAGAAAGAAACTGGAACAATTTTTCATTTGTAAGTAAATTGAATAAATCTATTATATACTGATATTTTTTAAGCATTACGATTTTCTGAAATTTATGTCAAAAAAACTACATTCTAGAGAGGGATGGTAGTGAAAGCGCAGAGAGAAGTTTAACAGAGATTAAAATGGGACTATTTCGACCATAAACCTTCCTGAAATCGGAGCGTAAAGATAGCTGGTAAATATATTTAAAACGGTGTTTCTCTCGCCTTTAGATTTCAACCGCTTTTTAAGCAATCGTCTCAAACCCTTGTATAGTAATATTCCGGCAGTCGTAAGACATAGGCTATTTTTTACCTCGAGAATATATGTATCTAGTTTTGAAGGATTGTAAGAAAGAATCATTGTAAAAAACACGAATCATTTATTTAACTTGACTCGACTCAGTGGTCGAACATTTCCAGTTTTTGACTTTTTGCTTTTTTTGCAGAATCCTACTTATATCTATCAACTACACATCCTAGTTGAATTTCGCGTGTTAAATAGCAGTAATTCTCCCTTAAAAACGGGTCCCAATCTCGGTTTTCGAACAAAAAGGGACATATCCATTTCTTTATAAAAATATTATTTTTGTTCTAACAAAAAGTGACATTTCCTTATGTAATATTAGACTTAAATTTAGATTATTAGATTTAGTAGCTGAAAACACTAGAGAAAGGTTGTTTTTTAATAATAAAAAATGGCTTTTATTTTTTTATTTTTTATTTTATTTTTTTTTTATTTAAATTTTTATTGATGCATCCACATTTAAAGCGGCTTTTATTTTATTACTTTTAATTATAATAAATTCCTTCAATTTCCATTCAATGATTATCAAAAAGTGACATTTTCAAGTTTTACTGACAAAAGGTAACATTTCCAAAATTCTAACTTAGTTATCTCCAGTAATGTGAAAGTTTTTAAATTGACAAAACAGTGACGTAAGGTAACTTTTTCAGTGTACAATTCTACATAAACAGAATATTTTTAAAAATAAATGCTTACTCTTTAATCACATTTTAGTGATTTCTGAACAAAAAGCAACGATGGAAATTTTACCTTTTGTTCGACCACTCCACATATAGTCACGGATAAAAGCGAGTTTGTAACACATTTTTGTGTGGTATAGGGTATAATCTTGTATGGAAAATTGAAACATGCAAATGGTTATTTTGATTTCTGTGAATATTATTAAGTTATATAATATATAGATTTAATGGATGTATTTTACCTATGTTAAAGTTCTTCTAAGGTTTCATTCAATCTTGTATCTTATTATTTATATGTTTTGTGTCTCCAGTTACAACCTGCACTAAAATTTCCTCCCCTCAGATGTCTTTTAAGATGAAAATAGATACAAATTATTATTGCGTATTGTTTAATTAAATATAATTTAATGGTATGATATTCTATTTTATGATTTCATTAATTTAAACTTGATTTGATGTAATTTATTTTATATGTACCTATAGATATATTTATTCTTACTCCGAAAGATGAATTTTAAAAAGAAGCAGATACCTATTTATCAAGCAGAAGACATTTACTAATAGCAGCTAGAATTCAATAGGAATCTGTTTGATGGACAGTAACAAAAAGTCAGAAAGAATCAAAGACAAAAAAAGAAAAAAGAAACAAATATCAGAAAAAAATATTGATTTTGTTTAAAAAAGAGTTAGATTAAAAAAATTCATTTCTTGATGTTTACTCCTTTAAAACTGACAGATAATTGGCTTGCTGTACCAAAGAAGACGTAATTGATCCTTTATTTATTTGTACACTCTCAAAACGATTTCTTTAATTTTTTCCGCTGAGTCAAAAAAAATATTTTATTGCTTCAGAAAAAATGTTTTTTTCGAAATGAAGAAAAAAATTGAAATTTTTTAATAGTCAAAGAATCTTTGAATCACACAGTTCTTTTTTCTTTTATCAAATAAATATTTTATTGAATCAAAAAAGGAAAAACATTTGTCCAAAGATATTTTTTGTTGAAATAAAAAAATATATCACTGGTTTCTTTTTCGGTAGTCAAAGAAATATTTCTTTGAATCAAAACAATATTTATTTTTTTTTAAACAATAAAATATTTTTTTTAAATCAAATAAAATATTTTATTGAATCAAAAAAGACAAAATATTGTTCCAAAGAAATTTTTTGTTGAAATAGAGAGGTAACAGCAACAATCATTTTTTCGCTTTACTACCCTCCCTTCTCTTCTATTCCTAGTCGTGAATATTCTTATTCAAAATTTTATGGACGTTAAACTATTCCCTTGATCTTTTATATTTTTTTTTATATTGACAATTGTTTACCTAAACCTATCAATTACCTATAATCAATATTCTAGCATAATATATATTAACTGTTGTCTCCATCATAATATTTTTAGAAATATCGCACAATCACAGTTCAAGCGTGACCATGAACAAAATTAAATTAAAATGACATGAAAACATGTTAAACATAATTGTACTATATAATTATAATTATTACGTTATTGTTTTGTTTTAAATATGTATGTGGTTATACATATTGAGAGAGCCATCTATTTATTGATATTTGAAATAATATCTAATATAAGAAAATTATATCAATTAGAGAAGACAATTGTATTATATATCAAATTAGACGTTCTATATTTAGAAGTGTATCGTTAGTTTTAGAATAATTCTTTGATATATTTTATATAAATAACTTCCATTTTTGGGATCCATAACAAAATAATGTTGTACTTTGTGAGAATCGATTTTGTTGTACGCAGTTATAAAAATCGCAATACAAAAAGAAATAAAAAAAATATGTTTATGGTTTCAAAAAATATGCTCAAAGGTAAAAGAATGCGTTATTTATTGAATTATTTCTTTGAAAACTATTAAAACTATTTTACTGTCCAATATTATTAAATACACTATTTTTGGTGTTTGTGACAAGTAATTATCGTAAAATTTTCAGGGAATACATTTTTAAATCATTAAATTTGGTTAAACTTCATAAAAACCATTATTTTATTGCGTATTGCTAAAATTATTTATGCTACTGGTTTTTTCGACTGTTTAAGATTCTTCTTAACAATGTTAATTTTTGAAACCAAGGTAATAAACAGAAATGACTATAAGACAAAATTCAATAATACTAAATTAGACCACCATTTTCAAAAGCATTTATTAGGGTGCCGAAGAAAATATCTTGGAAGTCTTACAATTTTGCTAAGCCTGTATATCAGTCATATCTATCCGTCCGCCTGTCCCAATAATTCTTACCTACAGTTTCTGACTTACAAATTTTTTTAATTTTTTTCTTTGAATTGTAGAAATATTTCGATGTTTCAAAGAAAGTATTTTTTGAAAATAAAAAAAACTATTTCATTGACTTTCTTTGAAATTTTTAATCACCCAACAAAGAAATTATTTTGATAGTGTGGTTTAGGTGTACATAGATGCCAATTAAGTCCCTTCATTTTAAAGTCCCGTTTGCAAAATATTGGGCTAAAAGTGAGGCCCTCATCCCTTAAATTTTCAACTGCGAATCCAAGAAATCTGCAAAAGATATACAGATATACTACTAACACTTGTTCAAATTGTTTATAAAACTTGTTCATAAAATTATTAAATTTGAAGCAGAGAAAACGGGAAACGTTGAAGGGCAGTTTGAAAATGCTGGACTCAGCAGAATAAAATTTTTGTTCTTCGTAAAAAAATTCCAAAAATAATTTTTACGTATTCTGTCGCGCATGTTATCGTTAGAAAGATGTTTTAAAATAAAGTTGAGATCCCTTTAATCCTTGTGTGTTTTTTTACGAGATATACGTAAATTAGTGATGAGCAAATGCAAGACCAAGACCAAGACTCGGCAGTCTTGGTCTTGGTCTTGTTCTTGCATTAAGAATCTTGGTCTTTGTCTTGCTAGAGCAGTTTGAGTCTTGATCTTGCAAAATGCAGTCTTGGTCTTGGTCTTGGTATTGCTAAAAAATCTTGCACTTTCTTGCATTTTTTTATTACCGAATTTTTTCCTTCTAAAATCAGAATTTTCTCTCTTTACGGTATTAATTATACTTTTCAACTATCTAAATAGTTTAGCAAGAGTCTTGCTTTTTTCTTGCTTTTGTCTTGCTCACTTGAGTCTTGGTATTGGTCTTGCATCCATACTTATAGTCTTGGTCTTGGTCTTGCTCTTGGTATACATAGTCTTGGTCTTGGTCTTGCAAAAAATGCAAGACCAAGACAAGACTGCAAGACCAAGACTAATTTTGCTCATCGCTAACGTAAATATTCTGTGAAAGACTAACTGTAGCTACTGAGCAACCCTGATTTAATGCGCGTCCGACATGCACTCGACGAATTTTTTTTAAAGACAGCACTGAGATTAGTATGTAGTTCTACCATAAAAGTGTTGATTTTTATAACGTATTGAAAGGAATTTACTAACAAATACAATGAAGGGTTTAACAAATTGAACATAATCAAAAAAGTGTTAAATTATCATAAAAATGTAGCATAAAAATCATATTTAAACAGATTTAGTACAACTCGCGGAACAGAAACAAAAGAACAAATTTATAACTTAAAAAAAAAAATTGAAAGTTATGAATTTCTTTGTTTTTTTTGAACATTGTGTGTTTAAATGACTAACCTCATACTTTTTCCCGCTACTGTATTTACAACATTTGTAATTATATTTTATTATATACATACATATAAAAGATATCATTGAATTATTATTTTTCGATTTTCAAAGATACAAAAAAAGGTGGAGTTTTTGAATGTCTATTGGTGTCTCAATAAATCAAATATTATAAATTTAATAATTTGAATAATATTAATATTATTTTTTGTTTTTGTTTATAACAGTTCAACTAATCCATCCATTGGTTTCGGTTGTGTTATTTCTAATTCCTATTATTTTAAATAACTATTCAATTTTGTAATATCTAAAAAATTATTGTTATTAACGTTTTAGTTATAGATATGTATGTATTATATTATTATAATAATAATATTGAAATGGGTGGAGTGAGAAATATAATATAATGATTTAAAGAAATTAATATTTTTAAATTTAATTATAAGATAAAAATTATTTTAAATTGTTTAGAATAGGGGACAGTTGGGTAAAATAAATTTGAAAGGGCAAATTAAATAAAATTGGTCGCTTTTTGCCTAATGGATGGTAAGTAATAGTTTTTGATGCGTAGAATTCAAAAATAGGAACCATATGTAATGAATGTAAAATGTGATTTCGAGGGAATATTCTGGCAATTGAAGATTCCTCTGTAGGGTTAGTCATAATTTTAAAAGGAATGTCATCATTTTGATAGCAAAAATGAAACGTTTACACAAAAATTACCCTATTTCAACGTATTACAACACTGTTAAAAAAATATGTATTATTACAATAAAAAATATGGTAATTTTTTACAATATGCGTCTTAAAAATTACAATGTGTTAGTAAATTTAAATAATTTAGTTGTAAAATATGAAATTTTGTGTAAAAATAAATTTTCTCTGTAATTTTAAATATTTTGATACTAAAATTACATATGAAAGTGGTATTTGACATGCTAAAATAGTAAAATTACATTTCGAAACGAAAATTTACTGTATTTGTATGTAAATTACCGGTCTTTTGGATGTAAATTACCGGTATCACGTAATTGATTCTGCGCAATTGACGGCGTTAGTTGAGTTGACAATGTAATTTTACATGTCGTACATAATTCATTTACACTGAGTGGTGTAAAATTACATCTGAAATGTAAGGTAAAACATTCTACAATGTAATTTTACATAGAAAAATGTTCTAAACATTTCGAATGTAATTTTACAATATTTAATGTTGGCAATTAAATGCCAACATTAAATATTGTAAAATTTTTTAACAGTGAACCTAATACAAATCATTTCCATAAAGTTTGATTTGAGAAAATAAAGAAATTTTCAATTCAATTTTCAATTTTTTTTCGACACTATAACAAAATGACAAAAATCGTAAAAATAGCATGATAAAACGGTGGAATTAGAAGCGAATTATAGCTTCTTTTACCACAGTGGGACCTTTTCCTTTTAACAGGACCTCAAGAAAAAAAGACTTCTGCTAAATACTACTAAACAGAACTTCGTCAGTTTAATAACAAAAGTGAAGAGTTCACACTCGAATTACTCTGTTTCAACCAATTATCCTGACGAAATCACTTCCAGTACCTAAACTAGGTTTAGGAAAAAATTATTTTTTAACTTTATGACGTCATTAGATTTACTAAAATTTTCCAGTACCGGAAAAATCGGATCAATTATATTTCAAAAAGGAATTTTGTAATTTTGATAGCAAAAATGAAAAATGTTTGCAGAAAAATATTGTGTTTGCAAACGTTTGCGAACATTCACGAACATTTTAGGAGCGCTTAAAAGATACATACATTCTTTAAGGTACCATCACAGTGTAGAATTTTGAAAAAATCAATTGTTTTTTTAGTCTTACCTTAAAGTATGTACCTACATACAGTTATGCATTTTCTCTCAAAATTTCAAATTGAAACTCAAATTATTACGGTCGCTACGCTTTGTTTCGAAATGCCCTTTTTAAAAACAGTACCCACTCTCAGAGGAAAAGATTCGAAGCTATAGATTTGAAATTTTGACAGAATATTCTTTACTCCATTCTCTATGTTCCTATGGAAGCTTTTTTTTGAAATCTTTCTATTTTTTCACACGGAAAAGTGTTGAAAAAGAGGCCTAAATTTTGTAAATTACAAAACAAAAAAACTTCCATAGCGGCTTAGGTACCTATAGATTGATAATTTATCTGATTTTCGTTTCAGATGAAAAAGGCGGCCGAAATCGTGGGCACCAATAGCCGCCCCTTTTTAAAGACACTTTTTTCAAAAAATTATAATTATAAAAAATAAATAAAAATGAATAAAAACATATTTCTGTACTGATAGTGGTATTAATCGTAAAGAAATTCATCCCAATTCCCCCGTCCTATCCATCCGAAAAAAACTGCGAAAATTGACTATTTTTCGGCTGGTCACACTGCGATGGTACCTTAAGAAATTTTACGACACACAATCGTGGACAGATAATTTCTACGAATAGAGGCAATCTTTGGCTCGGTCTTTAATTTCGCTACTCCTTAATTATCCCTAGTATTTCAAATATCTAAATAAAGAACTTAAATGAGTAACTTTTTGGCAAGTATCCTCTACTTAAAAATGTATCAATTTGTTTATTTCAATTAAATGTCAATGACTCTATTTGACAAAAAATAAAAAAAAAAAATATAAATTAATTTTATGCTAATTTAGTCAGTAAACTAAACCTACTATTAACATAACGAATAATATAAATTACAAAATCAAAATTTCTTCATTATTATAAATTTTCTTTTCCAGCACCAAGTAACTGAAATGTGAAACAAAACGACAAAATATGTGGCAATAACCAACTGAAACTGAAACTATAAATCAATTAAATTAGTGACCAAAAAAAAAAAAAATGTAATCTAATTTTTTTCAGCTGTTTGAATTTATAAATTAAGGCACAGACAGTTATTTTTGAAATATTTACATACCTATACCTTGGTATCGAATAATCTTCAGGCTAAATAACTGGCAAAATACTTTAATTTTAATAAATTTTATTTTTATGATAATTAATGGTAACATTAATTATAAAAAAAATCGTCCATTTAGAAGAAAAAAAATTTGCAGATTCTAAATAATTTGGTCGCATGTTTGACCTTTTCCTTCTAAAATATCGCCTAAGAGTTATATATATTAATTGTATAATATTCAAATGTAAAAAAGGCTATCTTTCAAGTTAGCTGTGATAGGGAAGAGCGGGGCTATCCCGTACACTTAAGGGAGAGCTGTTATTGCTCAGCTAATATCGAATATAAAATTATAAGAAAATAAGCAATATATAATTTAGACCATTGGCTATTGATTTCACACAAAGAAATTTGAATTATTCCACTGTTAACATATTTAAATTAAATTACAAAAAAAGTGTCTCTGTACGAAATAGCCCCGGGGGTCGTAGCTATTCCGTACGGTAGGAGGCGCTATACCGTACAGTAAAAAAATCATCTTGTTAAGGAAGTAAATAACAGTAATGCAATAAATTATTGTACAAAACACATTTTATTACTTATTGTCGACTCAACTAAGAAACATCATAACGTAACTTGTATTATCAGTATATTTAGTTCAACTTAAAGTATAAAAAGTATTAGATTAACCTTTATCAAAAAAAGTGATAAAGTTTATAGAACGAAAGTATTTTATTTAAAGTTTATACATTTAAATATAAATCACAAGTAAAGTTATCTGCAGACTCGGCAGCACTAAAACTATAATGTTTATGGTATTTCCTGCATCAACTACAATCTATTAATGTTGCCATATTAAACCATTTGGGGCTAAGTCGTACACTTCTGTACGGTTTAGCCCCATCCTGTACCTTGTGGGTGTTTCATAACCTAACTTCAAATACCGTCGCCTGACTAATCATCAATAGTGATCAAGAGAGAGCTTAAGAAAAGTAGTTTCTTATGATCTTATAGCTACTAGCTCATAAGTAAAGGTTCTCCACCCAGCTCTTATTTGGCAGTGCCCCAAAATTATAAGAGAAATAATAAAAACAAGTTTTTTCACCGTCACATTGGTATTTATACGCACAGCGGAACGAACTCAATCCTGTGGTTTTCTGCGGTCGGGCGCTATGTTGCGACACCGATTGGACTCGTCTAGCTTGAAATCTAGACACGAAAAATGGGTGTACGGTTTAGTCTCGCTGTACGGTATAGCCCCGCTCTCCCCTAATAACATTTTTTATGCTATAGGTACAGCTAAACCTTTTTTATGCGTTTTTTTTTTTAAATGGTCATTAAAATGCATAATGAAAGTAAGAAACTTAAACATTAATTGTAAGTATAATAACTTTCTTTGATAAAATTACTTTTTAAAGATTTTTAAGCATTTGGTTAATACGTTGCTAAAGAATATAGGTTATTGCATCATTAAGTTTTTCTTTACAGATGTATTTTTCACAATTTTTATAATATATAAAAATGAAATAAAATATCTTGTGTGTTACCTAAATTAATGCTTTTTCGTATTTAGAAAAGCAGCTTCTAAGGAAATCGTGAGATTTTGAGCGTTTTGAGTTATATATTTTCGATAAAACGTTTTTATGCGGTCCCGATCCACCGGATAAAATTTTTTTGTACAATCTGGATCGAACTAAACTTTTTATAGCTATTTATGATGTCTTTGAATATATTTTTTTATGCGGTCCCTGTCCACCGCATAAAAAAAATTCAGCTGTATAAGCAAATAAGGTAGTTCACTTCAATTATCCTTTTTGGTTTTCTGGCTTCGACACAATTTTCGTCATAACATTTTGAATATTTCAATGAAAAAATATCTAAAATCGGTACAAGAATGGCAGAGGTAGGATCGGATTTAGGGGGGGGGGGTAGCGGGGGCACGTGCCTCGGGCGTCAGGTTTTGGAGGCGCAAAAAAGTGATTAAAAGGGCGCAAAATTAGGTTCTTTTTGGCTTGTCACTTGGTTTTTGGGAGGAAAAATTTTGATGGAAATATTTATTTTTCTACAGAGGCGTCATTTTTCAACGCTACCCCGGGCGCCACTTTGGCTACGTCCGACCCTGGGCAGAGGTATGCCCGAAACCACAATTCATAGCTAAGTCACTCCGTGAGTGACGTGAGTCCTTCGCTTACTCAGCTCTAATTAATAGAGCTGGGACTGTCGCAGTTGCTATAGCCACAACCGTATTACTACCTACAATTAATTCTTTGTAAATGTATTAAAGAGGCGAATCATGAAATTAATTAATCAAATATAATTAGTATTGATTCAAATGTAAAAATAATAATTTTCCTATATACAAAAAACGTGCGTTAATCTAAATTATAAAACAGACACTCATAGCAGTGAAATTTTTATTATCAGATAAATATATCAAACATTTAGAAAACATAAATCATACGAGAGATGACATATAACATGAATATTTCCGGTTTTATATTATACCGGATGTTGTTATCTAGAGGCTAACTTACTGTTGGTATGTGTTAAAATTGACCCCTAACTCATTTAGGTACATAATATTGTATAGGTAGATGCCTGCCTAGTTAACAATTTAATATTGTTACATATGTTATTGTATAAATATGTATGGTGTTACAATAATTTGTTACTTTTGTAAATTATTACAATTTCTGTATGTAAAGGTACGTCTATTGGTGTAAAATGGATCATAGAATATGTAATTTAAACAGAAGCAAAAAAAAAACTTCGTCAAAAGTCTTAACTCTGCGAGGCCCGAACATTTAATGATGTCCCCATAGGTGGGATTTCAAGAAAAATATTGGGGGGGGGCAAAAAATATATTTAATATAAAAACCACCTTGAGAGATTCTTAGAATAGCAAACCAGTTCAGGTCGACAAATGCTTGACTCAATTTCGGCATCGTTACCCCTTTTCTTCTGTCACATCATTTTAATAAATCTTGTTTCAGTTTTTAATTTTTTTATTCGCATGAATATTGGGGGAGGGCAGTTGCCCTCCTTGCCCCCGCCTTGAATCCCGCCTATGGATGTCCCCCTACATGTCAAATTTTATCAAATTACACTTATTATATTAATTAAAATTGACACAGTGTTCGAAAAATTACCAAACTGGATCGGCTGGGACTCGAACCCGGATCTCTTGGTTACCAGCCAAGCGCCTTACCAACTAGGCCACCGATCACTTGTTCGAGTGCCACTCCAATTCAGTAATCAATCAAACACAACCTCTCTCTAATGCGAGACGCAGTTTTATACTTTTAATTTCAAATGTTATCGAGTGCCTGTGAAACATTATTAGTGTATGGCGGATTTTTATCCGTATTTAAACATACACCAATACTCATATGTTCACTCCATGTCCAGCTTTGGCTGATACTTGAACACTCGATGTACTTTGGCAAATGACCAATTCATTATGTTAATTAAAATTGACATAGTGTTTGAAAAATTACCAAACTGGATCGGCTGGGGCTCGAACCCGGATCTCTTGGTTACCAGCTAAGCGCCTTACCAACTAGGCCACCGATCACTTGTTCGAGTGCCACTCCAATTCAGTAATCAATCAAACACAACCTCTCTCTAATGCGAGACGCAGTTTTATACTTTTAATTTCAAATGTTATCGAGTGCCTGTGAAACATTATTAGTGTATGGCGGATTTTTATCCGTATTTAAACATACACCAATATTCATATGTTCACTTGATGTTCAGCTTTGGCTGATACTTGAACACTCGATGTACTTTGGCAAATGGCCAATTCATTATGTTAATTAAAATTGACATAGTGTTTGAAAAATTACCAAACTGGATCGGCTGGGACTCGAACCCGGATCTCTTGGTTACCAGCCAAGCGCCTTACCAACTAGGCCACCGATCACTTGTTCGAGTGTCACTCCAATTCAGTAATCAATCAAACACAACCTCTCTCTAATGCGAGACGCAGTTTTATATTTTTAATTTCAAATTAAAATTCACTTATTATACATAAAAATCAGTGATCATTGTTAATAACAATAAATAACGCGTTTGCAATCTATTTTCAATCGAAGATTTTTGATATCGAAAAGTATCATTTAGCAGGTGTGCTATAATTATTTGAAAGAGTACTTTCTTTCTTTGTATCATTCATTTTAAAAGTATCGTTATTTTCGATAACGAAAACTACATTTTAACAGTCGTAATATGTTTGGAATATCTACATCTTGGTTTGCATTGCGTCTTCAAAAATTTCATTATTTTTTCGCTACGACGCACCTAGCCCTAAATATAATATTTTAAAATTTAGAAAAATTTAATTTTTTTCTTTTGCAAAATTAATCTCAAAATTTCAAACCTTGACCACATGTGTTGATACAATTTGAATAAACTGCATATCAATAGAGCCGTTCTTTAAAAAAATTGTAATGTCGCCAATTGAAAATTTTGCTTTATTTTTTACCGTTTTTACGAGATATTTGAACAATTCAATTTTTAACCCAATTTTTTAAGGGTGATTTCACCCATTCAAACCATTTTTCGATTCATAAAAAAAATACGTGTAGCTTATCTTTTACTGTTCTACAACATATCTGTGAAAGGAGAACCACACTAAATCGCTGACGTATCATTGGATGGCCACTGTAACTATGTTGAAGTAGTACCGCTACCTGGCGACAACTTTCGTCCACTATCACTTCTGTATATTTTCTTTCAATATTCTATGCCCCCTCGGATCAGTTTATTAACCGGCAACGAACGTGTAATATTTGTAGCATGATGAGATGTTAGTTTTCCCATTAAACTAATATTACTGGCCTCCACTACTATCAATGTTTTGGTGAGGTTGGGTGCCGCAGTTACTGCTGCCTGGTTTTATTATAAAATTGATGAATTGATGTTTTGATTTGTTATCTGTGACTCCAAACACACACAAATAAATGTATTTAATTTTTGATTTAGTACCCCGTTTATTAACTGCACGGGCATTTCCAATTTTTGATATTATCAGTTGATTAGAAATTATTGTTTCCTTATTAATATAGTCCGGATAAAATAATTTTTCACAGGACCGGCTTAACGATTTCAGTGTAATACTGTTAAACTGCTTGTATTTATGTATGAGTCTGCTAGAGCAAATAATGTTCCTTTACATACATACATACATAAACTGATTAAATTAAATCGAATTAACATATGTTTTAGAAAATATTACTAATTTTTCCTTAAAAAATGTTCATACAAAACTAGTATATCTTGCCAACAAACTATACACAAATAAAAGTATACATATTAAGAAAAGAAGATGTAACGTTAATCATGTGTTATCTAATAATTAATAAAATATTATAGAGGTATTTATTTCATTTTTGCTAACTAATATTTTTTTTTTGTATATACTTTTGAGCATTGAATAAATAGTGGGAATACACTTATATACACAATCTATATTATGAAAATGAAAAGTGACTGAAGTGTTGACGAATATGGATGGTTAAACAAGAGGGGATTTAAAATTTTTCTAGATTAACTGATGTTATATTTGTTAGTATAAATATTTTTAGAACATTTATTAATAAATACTCTCAAATTACAACAAAAATCACATAAAAATTAAAAAATATTCATTACCATCGATAGTTTGTAGGTATTCTGTGTTTGTAGATTATCAAAAGTGTTAATCAATATGACGATTTTGCTTCAAAAAAATAATATCTAAAAAAAAATTGTATGGTCCATACAAATATTCTAATATCAATAGTATCTGTGGTTAAAAATACAAATAATACATACGTACATATTTATACGTACAACACGTACGATGTCATCAAAATGATGTTTTGTTTATGGGTTTGAATGAAATGTACAACTAGATTAAATATTGCTTGATTTACATTGCATATGTATGTACCTATGAAGAAAACTAAAAATTTTAAAAAATTGTAAACAAGGTACATATATAAAATTTTAAAAAGTTAAAAAGAGATAAGGAGTTTGTTTATCAATTGATGCTGAAAGACAGCCGCAAGACAATAAATTTTGTTTTATATGTACCTGCCAGCTAGTTAGACAAATAAATATTGCAAAACTTTAATTCAACAAAATTTGGGGCCCCATTTTATTTTTGATATAAATCTCACATAATAAAATTTTTCTAAAAAGTTTTTGCTTCTCTATGTTGAATTTCAGTAAATTTTCAGAATTCTGTTATTTCTGTTGTAGCAGACTCATACATAAATACAAACAGTCTAACAGTATTACACTGAAATCGTTAAGCCGGTCCTGTGAAAAATTATTTCATCCGGTCTATACTTATTAAAATAAATATCGATTATATCATTTGTATTGTACATATATTTTAAACAATCCGGCTTTTTTTGTGTATTCCTAATTAGGGTGTAGTTTGAAAAACAAAAAAAAAAAGATAAATAGTATTTTTTATTTTTTGGGACAGTCGTAGAAATATTACTGTAAGAAAAATTAGAATTGAAAAATTTCTTTTTAAAAAATTTAAAATTTATTTTTGGGACAGTTGTAGAAATATTACTGTAAGAAAAATTACTAGTGAAAATATTTTTTTAAATTTTGAAAGTCACTTACCTCGAACTTTCTGTTCATCGGCTAATTGTCGTTCTAAACTATCTTTTACTTCACGCTCTCGAAGCACGTCCATTTTCAGTTCAGCTGAAACAAATCCAAATATTAGTTTTTTTGACACTGATTTTAAGTTCCAGTTCTTATAGCTCTGTTCCTGACTCTTAGCCCTTAGCACCATAAAAAGTGATATTTAGTAGATTTAAGAATTCTGAGAGCAAAAAGTTGCTACAAACTTAAAAAATATTTTGGAAAGAGCAGTCCATATAATAGACAACATATTTACTAATGGTTCAACAGTGGGACCAATTTATGCCTTTTAGCGAATTTCCAGAATGGAATTCAGCTATATTACAGCCACTGTTATGACGCGACTTGAGCCCGGGACTATGGCAGAAATTTGTTTTCAGGTCCCTAGAAACCAAAAATAATGTTCACTAAAATTTATATATATATATATATATATATATATATATATATATATATATATATATATATATATATATATATATATATATATATATACATGTGTCCGCACGATAACTCTCGAACGAAATGTCCTAGGTTTACGAAATTTGGTGAAAATGTTGGCAGTCCCAAACCGTTGGATGAGTTCTTCAGCCAGACACGTCGGATGCCAGAAACATGGTTTTTGTTCTTGCAAAAAATTAGTTTTTGCCAAAATTTCCACTTATTCAAAAATTTTTGCGAAAATTTTTTACACCATTTAAAAGAGGAGAAAAAATTATATAAAGAAGGCCTTTAAACTATTATTCTATGTCAACTAGTTTCCGAGAAAAACTAATTTTTATAAACGGCAATTCGCTATGTTATGCAGGATGCTGCAACAGGCGTATTTCAGTTATCACAAGGAAATTTGGATAAATAAAAAAAGTTTAAAGTCGTCTAAGTGATATAGGGGGTGGCCATGGGGTCATGACTCCAATTTAAATTTTATCACGGTTTGTCTGATGACACCAAGTTTACTAAAATGTTCAATGATTTCGAAATCGTAAATAAAACAACAGAATGAGGCAATTGGTAACGAAATGCAGGTTTTCGAGTTTTTATTAGGTACGTAGAATCACTAAAAAAAATAACTCTTTTCGGATCAGTCCTATTTCTAAAAGGAATTTTGTCATTTTCATAGCAAAAATGAAAAGTTCACATCCAAATTACTTTAATTCAATCATTTTTTTTTTTTAAATGAAACAAAGAAAATTTTTTAATTTAGTGACGTTACCATTTTTCATTACCTTAAAGACCGTTAATAAGACTACAGAATCTGACGGATGAATCTGAAAGAACATTATTGGTTCTCAAAGTCGTTCTTTTGATGGAAACTTAGTTACCTACAGTTTTTTGTGGAACCCAAAAGAATGTGACCTCCTCCCAATTTGAACCCTAATTGTGTGAGTCCGGTTCGCTCTGGATCGATTTTTTTAATATATTCCGCAACATACTAATAATATTGCTATAACAAATTTTTCTAGTTCCTATTTATTTGATTGAATACTCGAATCTTCTCAATGTTATACGCCATTGATTTCTCTGACTGTTGATGTTGGTATCACCGCATTTAGGTACAATTTTAGGTAAATTTCAAAACCCACTTAAAACAATTATTTTGCAATTATCATATCAATTTACAAGTATGTATGCATGTATGGAAGCCATTAAAAACTTGAACCGCAACTTACAAATACACACAATATATGTAATATAAGTACCTTATAATACGAATAAGTATATTATGTAATGTGTGTAATACCACGTAATAAATGTATGTAATATAAAGGGTACCGGAGGAAAACTTGACAAGTTAATATAGTCTTCCATTTCATCACACTTTGCTGTCAGACTAATACAATAAATATACTATAAAAATCAGGGCCAGCTTAGCCAATAGGCCACCCTAGGCCATGGCCTAGGGGCGGGAGATTTTTAGGGGCGGTAAATTTTTAAAATAGGGCGGAGAAATGAGTAATGAACATTTTTTTGTAAAAAAGGTAGGAATTAAGTTTGTAAAAAAGGTAGGAAAAGGGGCGGAAAATTTTTAAAACAGGGCAGAAAAATTTGTGATTGCCTTTTTTTTTTTAAATTTCCTTTTTTTCAAATAAAAGGTAGGGGCGGCATTTTTCAAGGTGCCTAGGAGCGGACTCAGGGTTAATCCGGCCCTGATAAAAATAAAAGCTTTTTTTAAAAAACCGACTTCAAAAAGTAAAAAATTATAATTAATAGCACGTATTTGGAAGTCAGGCGAGGCATGGTATAAAAAAATGCGATCGGATGTGCTTGTAAAATTACCTATTAAATTCTCGTGGATTCACATTTTTATACTACGCTCTTACGCCTGACTTCAAAATACGTACTATTAATTAGGTATTTTATACTTTATGAAGTCGGTTTTTTAAAAAAGCTTTTATTTTATACCATTTAGTGACAATGCTTATCAGCAGGGCCGGATTAACCCTGAGTCCGCTCCTAGGAATCTGGAAAAATGCCGCCCCTACCTTTTATTTGAAAAAAGGAAACTTTAAAAAAAACCTCAATCACAAATTTTTCTGCCCTGTTTTAAAAATTTAACGCGCCTTTTCCTACCTTTTTTACAAACTTTCTCTTAAAAAAAAATAAGTGACGAGCTTAAAAAAAAAGGCGTTAATTACTCGTTTTTCCGCCCTATTTTAAAAATTGGCTAAGCTGGCCCTGCTTATCAGCCCACCCTACTACAATTTTTTATTTTGTCTTTACATATTCTCTTCTAAAATTACAAATTCCATACGTTTGGTGGAATAGTTTTCAAAATACCAGTGTCCAAAAATCATAATTTTGGGCACTCACTGACTTTGCTTTGAAATTTGGAACATAAATAGTGTTTAAAGTAGTTATTACTAGGAAAATAAAAAATCAATGAAAATCAACCAATTTTTCAAATCATCAAAAAATTTCAAAAACCTGGTACTGATAAAAATTATTTTTAGGATAATAACTGGATCAACCTACGAGTAAATTAAAGATATATTACCATAGTTTTTAAAGTAAATAACTTTTTATTACTCATGCGGGAGAAGTACTAACTTGGCGCACACATTTCTGTACGCAAAATAGCTGTTTGCCCACTGTACTCTTCCCGCATACATTTTTGCGTGTGGAAGGTAACTTTCCACACGCAAATTGACAATAAAACACGCAAAATTTAATCGAAACACGTAAAGCCGCCTCTTAATTTTTCATTTAATAAATATTTCATAATTATTTCTATGGAAACCACCAATAAAATAATTTAAACGATAATTAATTCAGAAAAAAAAGACGAACACTTAAAAATATTATTTTAAAAAGTAATAAAAATGTCAAAAATAGTGATAATAATAGAAAAAAGTATGTGAAATTCGTAATAAAAAATAGTAAGTGCAACTCGTGCGGGATTGTCGATTGCCCCACTCAAGCGAATGAGCGCACTCACTACGTTCATGCGCTCAACTTCGCTTTCGTGGGCAATCGACAATTTCCCGCACCTATTGCACAATATACAATTATACATACAAATTTTAAAATTGCCATAATTATTCAAATTATTGCAGATGGTTAAAAAATTACTCAACCAATGTCTCAAAAATTTTTTATGGGACCATCTGGAGAGCTTTATATACTAACCAAAAAAATAATGCTGCAAATTGGTCCAGAAATGGGTGAGAAATTGCTATACCTACATAAAAAAAGCATACGGGAGGAATTGAGAATCTCCTCGGTTTTGAAGTCGGTTAAATTCCGTCATATTCGGACATCATTCAAAAGGTAAGTCTCTTAAGGAGTTAAGTTATAATGATCGATCTAACTGCGTATGAATTTTCGACATTAATTTCGATAAAATGCGGTTTCGATCCATTGCAAAGAGTTATTATTTGGAAATCTGGGCAATTTCCTAAATTAAGTGTCAACGAAATTTTGTAGCTTTTTCTGATTTTCTTGATTGATTTGCAAGTAAAACAGGTAAAAAAGTAGATAAAAATTGGGGGACACGTTTAATTTCCGTTAAAAAGTATTAAAATTTAATATATTAAGCATTGCGTTTAGTAAGTAGATAACCCATTTTCGTTTCTTTTTTTTAAATTTGGGCAAACGCAAATGCTAGAAAGAAAAACAAACAATTTAATTTAATTATCATATTTATTTATTACTAAATAATATAATTTCTAAGAGGAGTAATAAAATCATACTAACATAACCTAAATTTCTTATAAATAAAAAATTAAGTTTTTAAACATTTTTTAATGAAAATTAAATCTGTACATAAACTTTTATCGTTATTTTTATTTGTTTTAATACTTAAATCAATCAAAAAAAAAAAATAAAACATTTGACAACTTTATTTTTTCGTTGGCACGTAATTTGGGAATTAGCCGAAATCTGTACTGAACTATACTTTTTATAGCTATTTACGAAGCTTTTGATTATTTTTTTGTGAAATTTTTTTATCCGGCCCCTATCCACCGCATAAAAATAGGTTTCGCTGTATATTAGTCTAGCCCATTCTAGTTGGTATAATTTTTGAAATTCTTTTAGTAAATGCTTTTTGTTGTAGAAATTTTTTAGCTTTAAAGTTCTTCTCGAAAAATTTCACAATATCCGTAATTCCTTTTCCAGTTATCAAGTTTTTCCCCAGCTTCCTTCATATTATTTGTAAATAAGTACATATAAACAACCAATTGAATTGAAATGAAACTATTTCCACACTGAACATTGTCATCGAGTTAATTAAGTGAAAATAGCTTAAGAGTGTAATTAAAATAGTTTGCATCGTTTTATTGTGTTTAGCATCAATTAACTATATCTGTTAGCTATTATCTAACTGGATATATATATGTAAATGCTTGTTTTAGCAATTCATAACGCTCACAAGTTTATGATTAAGTTATAAACCTAATTCCATTTATTTAAATATACAATCAAATAATATATCAAATATCCCTGTCGCAGCATCCTGCATAACATAGTAAAATTCCGCTTACAAAAACTAGTTTTTTGCTTGGAAACCAGGTTACATAGAATAATGATTTAAAAACGCTTTTTTGTTAATTTTTTTCCTCTTGTACCATGTGAGTATTTTGAGAGTTGCCGTTTCTATTACAACCAAATTTTTATGATAGAAATGGTACCGGAAAAGGTTCTCTTCTTGGATGTAATGGAAATGTAACCAAGAAAAGCACTATCGGTTGAAGTAGCTTTAATGCCATATGCATATTTTTACCGCAAAACTGACAAATTAAGGAAAAATTAAAAAATTAAATTTGGGTAAAAAAAATTTTTTTGGTCATTTATGTTGTTAATTAATGCATTAGATCAGTTTTATCGAAAAATTAATATATAGTCCTATTTAAAAATCTATATATTATATCATAGCTCGAAAACCATAAAAGCTATAAAGCTCCTGACTATAGCAATCGGCTGCCCCCGTCGATATCTACAACTCTTATTTGATTAATTTTTCGATTAAATCAACGGTTTGGCTGTAATTAAAATGGCAACTCTCGAAAAACTCACACAGTATATACATATACATATATATATATATATATATATATATATATATATATATATATATATATATATATATATATATATATATATATACATATATGTATAATAGTGAATGTCATTCTCGACTTATAGGGTCCTCGAAACAAATTTCTATCATAGTCTCGGGCTTAAGTCGTGCCATGACAGTGGCTGTAATAGCTGAATTTCCAATTCGGAAATTCTTTAAAACGTATCTTCTAATAGGCACTGTTCGCTAACTCAATGATTCTCAAACTGGGGGGGGATGCAACCCTCAGGGGGGATCGCAGAAACGATTGATTACAGATCATATACCTACCCATTTTTTAAACGTTTCCTCTCGACTTCTTCATATTTTAGGGGTCCTTTGAAATTTTTAAATACAAAAGGGAGTCGCAGACCAAAAGGTTTGAGAACCACTGCTTAAGCTTATCAAATCATAGTTGATCATAAAAAAATTTTCAGACTGTACAAATGCAACGTCTGTAGGAATTTTACCGGCAATAATATTATCAAAATTTTCTCGTCCCAATAAATTCCTTCCAAAACCTTCGAAAACATTAACTTTAAAGTTTGCAAGACTCGCGTCGATAATTATTCACATTCGTACGAAGGTAATTAAGCAATTAATCATGACAAAGACAGAGCTATATATTAGCATACGTTACTTATACATGTAAAACAGGTACATGCTTAATTAATAACTACACATGTTCCAACTAATGTTTAAACAAATTGACAATACAACAAAAACAATTAATGACAAAAATTATTCAAAACTAAATAATTCCACAGCCTACTGTAGTATGCTGAATAAATAAAAAAATTAAATAAATTTTGCATTTAATAAAATTATTAAAATTTGTTCACATGAAAAAAAGATTAAAACAAATAATAATTTACATTTATTTATTGCTAATTATTAATTATATTCTTTATTTCTATTTAATTTATTACATTCTATGCAAATTTGTATCAAAAACAACAATTACATTTAAGTATATTATTGTTATGTTATTGTGTTATTATGAACCGCAATTTAAATTGAAAACCATATACATAATATGGGAAGCGCCAGCGGGGGCCGAGGTACAGGGGGCAGGGGTACAGTAGTATGGTAGTGCAGTGTGTAATTAAATTAGTAAACGAACCGCCACATTTGTATAAATTTATTAAATAAAATAATTAAATATATATAGATATTCAAACGTAAATAAACTCGATCATTTAAAAAATGATCGGACAGTCAAACTTTTGTGTAAAACCTATAGAAATATTTCAGCAATCACTGGCGATTTTTCCAGTGCTAAAATGCGATTTTGCCAGTTATATATAAATGGTTTCATATAATCCGACATTGCGAAATGTTATCAGATTTCAGATTAATGGTTCATATACATAAACCGATTGTTTTAATTTTAAAATTTATTTTAATATTTTTTTTTCTTTTGATAAAAATCACGCTACTTTCATTACTATTACCTATCATTTTTTTTTTAATTTCAAATGTTATCGAGTGCCTGTGAAACA
Source organism: Brachynemurus nebulosus (assembly GCA_035578155.1). NCBI lineage: Eukaryota > Metazoa > Arthropoda > Insecta > Neuroptera > Myrmeleontidae > Brachynemurus > Brachynemurus nebulosus. The sequence continues at coordinate 11,948,778 of JAPWDM010000012.1, read as the reverse complement.
TTATTGATGTATGGCGGACTTTTGTCCGTATTTCAAACACACACCAATATTCATATGTTCACTTAATGTCCAGCTTTGGCTGATACTTGAACACTCGATGTACTTTGGCAAATGGCCAATTCATTATGTTAATTAAAATTCACATAGTGTTTGAAAAATTATCAAAACTGGATCGGCTGGGACTCGAACGCGGATCTCTTGGTTACTAGCCAAGCGCCTTACCAATTAGGCCACCGACCGTTCGTTCGAGTGCCACTCCAATTCCGACAATCAATCACGCACCTCTTTTTGATGCGAGACGCAGTTGCCGGGATCCGGGTTCGAGTCCCAGCCGATCCAGTTTTGATAATTTTTCAAACACTATGTGAATTTTAATTATTACCTATCAGTTAATTTCTGTCCTGGTCAGCCTATTAAAATTCAATAAGTCTATGGAAACCAAAGTAAATAAAAATAAATTTTAAGATTAAAACAGTCGAAATCATATTTAATGCACATTTAATTGATATCAAATATATTCAAAGTTAACTTGTTGACATAAACTATTTTATCTACGACTACCATGCAATTGCTTGTTTAAAAATACTATCTAAGTAAGCTACTTTTTACATACAGCCATATATCCAGCTGTACAAAAAGTGCCTCTTTACATGCATGTATACTTAAAATACGAAAGCTTACTAAACTTTTATTAATTCTTATATTATATTATTTTATACAGCTTATAAAGTGATATAAAAATTATATTAAAATCAGTACAAAAATTTTACCTAGCAATTGAATGTTTACGTTTGTTTTTAATAAATTTCAAATACTATACCCTGTTTCAAATACAATTGACCATGAGTCAAAGTTAAAAAATTAAATAATTCTTATATTCAAGACAAATCAATTTTGGCTTCTTTTCAAAAAACAAACTGCAAATTTAAAATTTACGTAGGTGCAATAATGAAAAAAATAAAACCAAGAAAACGAAAATTATTTAAATTCATAAGTGATAGAGCATGGGTAAATTTAAGTGAAATAGATCATACATAATTTTAATGTATTGTATTTGTAGATTTGTACCAAATGTTTATCGTTTATTGTAATTTGATGTTAGTCGTAGATAAAGTATAGGGGAGAGGTGTGTCAATAGTAACAAAAAAAATATACAGGCTAGTAACCTTGTATTTATTAGTCACAGTGAATTAAATTTTTGGTACAAGATACGGGCATTTTTCGGGTTTTGAATGAGCTGCACAAAAATACTCTATGTTGACTAATAATTAAAATAACTGCATTTATGTGGGCCAAAGTGTAATGTAACAATCGTCACCAACAGAGGATCAATTGTTACAGGGCTTAGGTTCAATTGTAACACTCATTATTTAGTTGAATTTACACGTTAGTTATTATATAATTAATCCAGTTTTAAAAAATCTTCCTTACATATTGAGTAAGGAAGGTGACAAATAGCATAGTCTCAGGCAACAGCTCTGAATTTTTTCTCTTTCTATTACTCTTTTAACGGAGTTCATATACATATACATCATTGAATATAGTTTCTATCCTAGTTTTTCGTTTTGCATATTATAAGCAATTTTTTTAATCCCATTAATGGAAGATTTTTGTTTCTCCTTTATTATTCCGATTCATACCTAAAATATAAAGTTTAATTTTGTTCAACTAAAATTTTTTGTCAGTTGTACATGTTACAATCGACACTACTGAATTTGTTACAATTGTTCCACTGCTGTTTCATTTTATAAAAAAAATCATAAAATATTAATTAGGATTAAAAAAGCAAAGCTATACCTATCTGAAAATATTATTTGATTGATTGTGTTTCCTATAAAATCACTTTTCTTCCGATTGATGAGGTATTTACTTCAAAAATCAAAAAATTTTTAACGCACTCAAAATTTACGATTAGCTTATATAAACACATTTGATACTGCTGAGAGAAAACCACGGAATGATATTAACTGAAAGCTTTGTCAGTAAAGCACAACTTTAGAAGCCACTTTATGATATGTAATACTCTTCAATAGGATTGATAGTTGTCTCGCAAATTTTGAAGTTACAATTGACCCTCTGTTACTACTGACACACCTCTCCCCTAGTAAGTAACTCGTTTGTAAGGCATTTTCTCAAACCGATTTCTTTGTTCAAAGATTAAAAATTTCTTTTTGATTAAAAAAAAAAAATATTTCTTAGAATGAAAGAAAATATTTTTTTGATACAAAAAATTATTTTCTTAAGTCGTTTTTTCTTCTAGTAGGTAGTCAAAAAAATATTTCTTTAAACCTAAAAAATTATTTTTTTAATTCAAAGAAAAAAATCAAAGAAATAATTCTTTGTATACCTCGTTTCAGATACAATTAATCATGAGTTTTCGTTAAAACATTAAATAATTCTTATATTCGAAACAAATCAATCTTCTATTCTTTTCTAAAAATAAACTGCAAATTTAAAATTTACATAAATGCAATAATGAAAGAGATAAAGCCAAGAAAACGGAAATTATTTAAATTCAAAGTGACGAAGCACGGTTAAATTTAACTGAAATGAACCATACAAAGAAATTATTCTTAAAAACAGTAAAAACAAAACATTTATGCTTCGACGTGATTTTCATTTTTTTCTTTTTTTTTTTGCTACTATTATTTGTATCCACATTTTTGTTATTGGCATCGCACGCTCATCATACCCGCGCCTCGTTCAACAGAGTCCTATTTATAGAATTGGTTTATATTACTTCAAATCACCATAGAAGTTTTCACTTTGGTCGTATAGTTTTAAGTACGCTTATAATTTTTTTTCTTGACAAAGTAGTGTAAACTTTTTACGTTGAACTGTACATTAAGTATATGTATTATAATTTCAATGTTATTATAATACGAACGAATTACTGAAGAACATTTCCACAAATGTATTCCTCTGGATAAGTATAAGCAAAATTGCTGTTACGAGAAGAACGATAGGCACTTGAAAATTATGTATTATCAAGTGTTGTATTTCAACTACTGCATTGCAAACATAACTACTTAAAGTATCACTTCATTACCGGAAAATTATATACTAGATATTTGTAATAAATTATGAATTATTATATTGTACATTAACATCCAGAGGGAAACAGTGTGTCAATTTTACTATGTCGTGCACGTCAAAAAAGCCGGAATACGTGAGAAAAAAATTTAATTTCCATCTTCTATCTTAATTAAAATTGACATAGTGTTTGAAAAATTACCAAATTGGATCGGCTGGGAATCGAACCCAGATCTCTTGGTTACCAGCCAAGCGCCTTACCAATTAGGCCACCGATCACTTGTACGAGTGCCACTCCAATTTAGTAATCAATCAAACACAACCTCTCTCTAATGCGAGACGCAGTTTTTATACTTTTAATTTCAAATGTTATCGAGTGCCTGTGAAACATTATTAGTGTATGGCGAATTTTTATCCGTATTTAAACATACACCAATATTCATATGTTCACTCAATGTCCAGCTTTGGCTGATACTTGAACACTCGATGTACTTTGGCAAATGGCCAATTCATGATTAATTGTATCTGAAACGAGTATATTTTTTTTTTAAATATTTTACTTCGCAAAAATACCACTTTTATTTTGAAACTGTGACAATATTGTTTCGAACCGTCAGTTCATTTTCAAACAGAATAATTCTGTTTGAAAATGAACTGACGGTTCGAAACAATATTGTCACAGTTTCAAAATAAAAGTGGTATTTTTGCGAAGTAAAATATTTGTTTATTATTTATAAATTTAAATTTACACAATTTTTCTGAAACTGTACGTCTTTGAGTATCTAAAAACATAAACACCCGATGTTTTTTCCCGAGTTTAATTAATTCCGTCTGTGAATGTAATAAAAATAAAGCAATAATGATAACATACTTATTAGTATTAAGAATCATTCAGTTATTAAATATTGTTTGTAATTACAATTTTATCAATTATGTGTAGATTATAAGAAAAAATAAAAAATAAATAAACAAGTAAAAATAATTACTTTTATAATTCCACTTTTTATAATTCCAATGAATATAAAAAGATAATATAAAATTATAGTAATATTTAATAAAAATCAACAAACAGAGATCATGCATGCTAACCGGAAAGAAATTAAGCGTATCTAGTCAGAAGTTGAAAAACCTTTTTGCTCTTTAGTATGTCTAAATTGCTCCCACATTATTGAACCCAGTAATTGGATATTTCAGTCATCAAAATATTCCAAAATTATATTTTTTTTATACCAATAAATTGTTCCCAAGTATGTATAGTTAAAAAGCTAAATACAGTATAGCACCGATAATGGAAACATCAGTTTTGGAAATTTTCTGAGAGCATCAAATTAGTCAACATCACTTTTGGAAAGTATATAAATATTAAATCCATGTGCACTAGACCATGACGCATGATTTTATCAAAAGAAACAAATAAATATACCGGTAATGGTAGTGACAAACAACATAGGATTTTAATTATTTTACATAGAATGTTTATCTATATGCATTCTGTTCGGTGGCGGTTTTTATCGTACGTAAAATTTAAACAAAATCATTTCAAAGCAAACTAATAAAACAACAAATGAAAAAATATTTTCTGAAATAAAAAATTTTTAATTTTTCACTTCTTTTTTTCTTTTATTAATATTTAAAAAAACATAATTTTAATTCAAAACATAATCTTACGATATTTGTGAATCGCCTCTGGTCAAAAAGCATCATTTTTGTCAAACACCACTTTTGGATACTACTTTTTCTTGACAAAACTGGTGCTCTACTGTATTAATTTTTTCGAATAATTATTAAAATATATATTGTTAATTCATAAGAAAATTCTCATTTAATAAAATCTAATTACTCCTGGATATATGTAAACGACATACGAATGTATGTGTGATTGCCTATATTTTCTAATAGTTGCCTATATAATTATAAATATTGCATTTTGATTATTATTCAAAAAAATTCAAAAAAGAATTAGTGGTGAAAAAAACACTAGGTATATTAAAAAAAATTATTTTAGGAGTGTTTTTGACAACAATATTGAATGACCAATTAAATATTTTTTTTTTGAAGCAATTCTCGTCTCTTAACAAGACCTTTTTCTTGAAATTTTCTTTTTCAAGACGGTGTAAACAATGTCACTAAACTGCTGAATTGGCTTGAAACTTGATACCTAGAAAAACAATCACTTGAAAATATTAATAATGTATAATTCCTTGCGAAAAATAAAAAAAATTAATTTATCTATTTTTCTGTGTGGAACTACAATGAAACAACTATAAATCTGCAGGGGCGATCCAACAAAAATTTATACAACTCAATTTTTGATAACGTAATTTTCCGATAGCATTTTTCAATGTTAACGGAAATTTCGTCTCCGAAAATTCGATTTTGAAATAAAAAATATCATTATAGACCAGTAAAAATTTTACTTTTTAATAAAAATAAAATAAACTGAAGGAAAATTTACGTAATTTTATGAGGGGTCCGCGTAATTTTAGGGGGAGGGTGGTCCAGCCCCCTTGGACTCCCCCCCCCCCCGGTTGTTGCGTCCGTACGAACGACTAATATGTGAACGACAACACTGCATAAAAATGAATAATTATTATAATTTTTTTAAATTACAACTGCTATAAAAATGAATAATTTTTTAAATTTAAATTCAATCCATAAGGTCGGTAAGGCAAAAATCCATATATGTAGGTTGCTGGTTCAGATCCAGCTTGGAGAACTAATTCCGAAATTCAGTTTAGATACTGTTACATTACGTAATCTACTTGCGTGGTAAATTAAAATTATGTAGATAAAAAATCGGTAGCTCGCGCATTTATAGTAATGACTATAGTCCGGATAAAATAATTTTTCACAGGACCGGCTTAACGATTTCAGTGTAATACTGTTAAACTGCTTGTATTTATGTATGAGTCTGCTAGAGCAAATAATGTTCCTTTACATACATACATACATAAACTGATTAAATTAAATCGAATTAACATATGTTTTAGAAAATATTACTAATTTTTCCTTAAAAAATGTTCATACAAAACTAGTATATCTTGCCAACAAACTATACACAAATAAAAGTATACATATTAAGAAAAGAAGATGTAACGTTAATCATGTGTTATCTAATAATTAATAAAATATTATAGAGGTATTTATTTCATTTTTGCTAACTAATATTTTTTTTTTGTATATACTTTTGAGCATTGAATAAATAGTGGGAATACACTTATATACACAATCTATATTATGAAAATGAAAAGTGACTGAAGTGTTGACGAATATGGATGGTTAAACAAGAGGGGATTTAAAATTTTTCTAGATTAACTGATGTTATATTTGTTAGTATAAATATTTTTAGAACATTTATTAATAAATACTCTCAAATTACAACAAAAATCACATAAAAATTAAAAAATATTCATTACCATCGATAGTTTGTAGGTATTCTGTGTTTGTAGATTATCAAAAGTGTTAATCAATATGACGATTTTGCTTCAAAAAAATAATATCTAAAAAAAAATTGTATGGTCCATACAAATATTCTAATATCAATAGTATCTGTGGTTAAAAATACAAATAATACATACGTACATATTTATACGTACAACACGTACGATGTCATCAAAATGATGTTTTGTTTATGGGTTTGAATGAAATGTACAACTAGATTAAATATTGCTTGATTTACATTGCATATGTATGTACCTATGAAGAAAACTAAAAATTTTAAAAAATTGTAAACAAGGTACATATATAAAATTTTAAAAAGTTAAAAAGAGATAAGGAGTTTGTTTATCAATTGATGCTGAAAGACAGCCGCAAGACAATAAATTTTGTTTTATATGTACCTGCCAGCTAGTTAGACAAATAAATATTGCAAAACTTTAATTCAACAAAATTTGGGGCCCCATTTTATTTTTGATATAAATCTCACATAATAAAATTTTTCTAAAAAGTTTTTGCTTCTCTATGTTGAATTTCAGTAAATTTTCAGAATTCTGTTATTTCTGTTGTAGCAGACTCATACATAAATACAAACAGTCTAACAGTATTACACTGAAATCGTTAAGCCGGTCCTGTGAAAAATTATTTCATCCGGTCTATAGTAATGACTATTTCAAAACATTTAAAAGCCAGTAGTCAAAACGAGAAAACAACAAAACATTTAAATATAAGACAGTAGTTTTAATTTATATTTTTATTAATTAAAAAAACTGATACCATCTTTTACGATGGAAAGAAAACTACATAGATATTCATTTACCCATTAAAAACAGTACAGTAAGAGTTCAGACTTTCCAAAACAAAATTCATAATTAAATTAATATGAAAATTTAAAACAAGGTGAACCAATAAAAATAAATTATAAAACAAAAGAACAAAGACACAAAACAAACGACGAAGACGAAGAAGAAACAAATAAAAATCGTTGTAATAAATTTTTTGACCCCAACTCAATAAATATTATTACCTATAGATAATGCGAGGATTCATAGTGCAGGTAATAAATTATCCTGTCAAAAATTGCCGGAAAAACGTTTCACCATTCGTTAGAAGCGGCACATAATTTATCTATGTTTCATAAGTACATTTATAATTTTTTTGTAAATGCGCTCTATAGTTTTTGTGGCACGAACTAAAGAGGTACTCTACAAATATATTTTGTTTTGAAAACAATTAAATTTCATATAAATAACATAGTCGCTCAATTTAAGTTTGTAACATCGCTCGCGCGACGAACAAACACAGTTTAATTTGATCAACTGCATGTGAGTTATGTAAACATCTAACTGAAGAAAAAAATTTTTTCCATACACTAAAACTATAAATCATCCTGTCAAAAAATTGAATTGTTGAAAAAACATATATGAGAGAAGCGTGTCTTGTAAATTTTTATGAGGGGATATTCCTTGTACAAAGATACAGATAAATTAAAACTATTACATAATTCGATTTCACCACTGGGTTGGTCATCGAATAGATGCTTGAATAGCGAAATCTGGCAAAAGTTCTAGAGTATTCTTTCAATAATCAGAAAAGACATAAAAAATCCTTAATCAATGGATTGACCAACGAAAAGGTAACCAAGTACCGATATTTAGAATAAGTTCTAGAATATTCTTTTTGGAAATTAGAAAAAATATCGAATATCTGATTTCACCACCAAATTTTTCATCGAAAAGCGATCAATTAACGGAATTTGGTACAGGTTCGAGAATATTCTATTCTGAAAATAGAAAATATATCCAAAAACCGACTTCACCATTGGTTTGGGCATCAAAAAAGTGTCCAAATAGCAGAATTCGTCAAAAGTTCTAGAATATTTTTTTGGAAAAAAGAAAAATTATTGAAAATTTGGCATCACCATTAGATTGTTCATCAAAAAAGTGACCAAAAAATGAAATTCAGTAAAAGCTCTAGAATATTCTATGTGAAAATCAGATAAGATATCCAAAACTTGATTTCACCATCGGATTAGTTAGTTAAAAAGGATCCATGTAGCAAAATTTAACGAAAGTTCGAGAATGTTCTATCTGGATATCATCAACGATATCGAAAAATTTACTTCACCATTTGTTTAGTCATCGAAAAACAAGTTAAATACAGGTGAAAACATTTGACAAAAGTTTCTATTCGAAAGTTAATAAAGATGTCGAAAAACCAATATCACTATTAGAAGAATTATTGAAATAGAAGCTAAATAAAGATATTTAACAAAAGTTTTAGAATGTTCTGTTCGAGAACTAGCAAAGATAAAGAATTATTTATTATAAACTGGTCATAATTGATGAATTTAGGCTCCATTAGTCGTATTGATTTGGTCAACGATAGTATATTTTTAAAAAAATGACAAATCGTTATTTTTCGCAATCGTAAACTTTAATCGTAAATATCTCCTAAACGGTGCGTCACAGCTCAAAAATAACGAAATTTTTGAAGGCTTAAGCGAAGCAAGTTGTGGGTATTCCGAACGTATTGCGACTATCAAAACCTACTTTTCGTTATCGAAAATTATCGATACCGCGTAACTTGTCATAAATTGGTTATAACTGGTTAATTTAGGCTCTTTTAGTCCCACTGACCTGGTCAGTAAGAGAACAATTATTTTAAAAAGTACTTTTCGTTAACTTTCGCTATCGAAAACTTTAATCGTAAATATCTCCTAAACGGTGCGTCGTAGCTCAAAAATAACGAAATTTTTGAAGGCTTAAGCGAAGCAAGTTGTTGGTATTACGAACGTATTGCGACTGTCAAAACCTACTTTTCGTTATCGAAAATTATCGATACCGCGTAACTTGTCATAAATTGGTTATAACTAGTTAATTTAGACTCTGTTAGTCCCATTGCTCTGGTCAATAACCGAACAATTTTATAAAAAATTACTTTTCGTTAACTTTCGCTATCGAAAACTTTAATCGTAAATATCTCCTAAACGGTGCGTCGTAGCCCAAAAATAACGAAATTTTTGAAGGCTTAAGCGAAGCAAGTTGTGGGTATTCCGAATGTATTGCAACTATCAAAACCTACTTTTCGTTATCGAAAATTATCGATACCGCGTAACTTGTCACAAATTGGTTATAACTAGTTAATTTAGGCTCTTTTAGTCCCACTGACCTGGTCAGTAACAGAACAATTATTTTAAAAACTACTTTTCGTTAACTTTCGCTATCGAAAACTTCAATCGTAAATATCTCCTAAACGGTGCGTCGTAGCTCAAAAATAACGAAATTTTTGAAGGCTTAAGCGAAGCAAGTTGTGGGTATTCCGAACGGATTGCGACTGTCAAAACCTACTTTTCGGTATCGAAAATTATCGATACCGCGTAACTTGTCCTAAATTGTTTATAACTAGTTAATTTAGGCTCTGTTAGTATCATAGATCTGGTCAGTAACAGAACAATTTTTAAAAAAACTACGTTCCGAACATATTGCGACTACTAAAACCTACTTTTTGTTATCGAAAATTATCGATATCGAAAATAACGATATTTCCAAAATGGATGATGTAAGGAAAGGAAAAAATATTCTTTCAGAAATATAACATCTACTATAAATTTTCGTTATTAAAATCTTTCGATCTAAAATAGATTGCAAATAGCATTCAATTTTTTAAAACTTATGGTTGTGATTTTTTATATCGTCACTCATGTTTGTTTATTACGTTTCTATGTTCAGTAAACAATCAGAGGATAAAATAATATTTTCCTGCCTTTTTTGCGATAATTTTAAGAGAAAGTTGGAAAAAGTAGGAAAAATTAAGATTTTCTTCTTTTCAAGCAAAAGGTGGGGGCGGCATTTTTCATGGTGCCTAGGGCGATATTCAGGGTTAATCCGGTCCTGTAACTAACAACTACAACTAAAAACTAAATTACTTATTAGTTAATACTAGTAGTTGAATTTTTCAGTCATTAGTTGCAAAAAAGTATTTTGGTTATTAGTTTTTAATTATTAGTTGCAACTAACATCTAGGCATCTAGCCAGTATTGACTACTGTTTTGTTGAAAATTAATAAATGTTAAAAGGTGTGCTACACTTCACTGAAAGTATCATTTTCCTTTGCATTTACATAATAAAAATTAAAATTTGTAAATGACCATAGTTTTTAAATTACAGTTTATTTTCATTTTTTAACCCCTCATACTTGTTTTTACGCTCCTGGAAAAGGATTCAATTTTTTGACATAATGATTTATACTACACTACAATTCCTCGCTTTACCTATAGATAAGCATAACGGTATTACAGTGTCTCACAAAACCATCTATATAATTATCACTGAGTACTGAATCGAACATATTAACATGTTTTCTAGAGAGACCACAGACATTAAATTGTGAAGTAGGGTAAACGGTATAGTTATTGGACGTTAACAGTTATTGAACAAGATACTCTCTTTTGGGGATTATAAGGTTTATAGTAAAGCAAACTTCCTGATTTTTTAGTTAAACAGAACCCTCTAGCATCTATTTTCAGAAAATGCATTCTGAGTTAACCATAATTTAGAAAAACCTGTAACTACGTCATTCTTAGCGTGGTCTTAGGTAGTTCGTTACGAAAGTTTACTGCGTCTGGTGAGAGAAAAGGCTTGAATCATTTAATAATATCCTACTAAATTGTGAATCATCGTAAAGGGTTGATCAAGAAGTGGATAAAGGCAGTGTACATTATACAGAACTTGTGGATTGTGGAAATACGCCAGAAATTAATAGATGAAATTTTTATCCAATAACTGTATTTATCTACACGCACAACTTGAATATTTTTTTCAGAGACTTACCAATATGTAATATGAAAGTTTTATATGGTACATTAACCCCTTATTGCATGAATTCTGAAGGAGGTGAAGAAAAAAATTTTTTTTACCGAAAATGTCTTTCACTTCTTTTACTCTAGTAGTCAAATTAAGAAAAAAATTAAGTCTTATTGTTTAGAAATTACTTAACGAAGCCATATATGGTTCGTATGCATTCTAGTATTATAATTATAATCGATATATGACTTCGTATGCGTTAAATAAAAAATACAATTATATTTTATGAAAATCTGTATGCAATTTTATTTGCCATTGTAACATAAATGAACTTGACACTTTCCATATTTGGCGAATGAACGGAATTTTGAGCAGTTTTGACATAATTGTCAATTTAGTTTTGTCCATTCGGGGAAATGGTCACCTTATCTGATCGCACAGACTTCAAAGGGAGGTCTTGATGCCTAGCTGGAGTTTTTCGTGCTTTTTTAATGAGTACAGGTGAGCCGAGCAAGCTAGATGGAGTACCTTTTCGGCTTGTTGTAGTACATTTTCTGGCCACTAAAGTTGATGGACTGCCTTGGCTGGTGGGCGTACTGGGGAATCAGAAGCAAAATCATCATCACTCACGAAGCCATCACCAGGAATAGAATTGACATGCTTGGATGTACCATAAAAGCGATACGAAGTCATATATGCCCAATAATAATTTGGATCATACACATACGAAGCCAAATATGGCAACTTCAAAATAAGCCCCAAAAATCGAAGAAAACAAGAAGAGACACACGGATCGCAACTATTCCATGTTCTTGAATATATAAAGAATGTGTTTCGAAAATTTTTGATTTTAGTACTTACCGTTTTATTGTTTAGTTTTCACAAATAAAATTAGCACCAATTAATTGCACTGTAACGGTCGGACACTCTGAACATAACTTCAAATAATTTGATAACCCGCACTTACCAAAGACAGCAAAAATTACATTCCGTTACTCGAAGGAGTATAAAGTTAGGATTTAACATTAGTTTCAAAAAAAAAAAAAAAAAATTAATATGTTGAAAAAAAAAATAGTAAAACTTAGAATCCATATACATATAGCTTTGTATGCGATAAGGGGTTAAAATAGACAGGTCTTACTTTATTTATGAATTTTTTCGTTAAAAATAAAGTTACAACACGTACCTCTTCTGTACTTTGTTTTGAAAATTTTTTTTTAACTGTACAATAATTATACCGTTTACCCTATGACTCCATTTTATTAAACCCAACTTGTAACCACGGAGAGTTGTTTATAAATATTAGATAAACGATTAAAATAATATTAATGGTTTGACCGCCATTAAAGTAATCACATCAGTCAATTTTTTTGCTTCAATTTCTTAATGTATTTGTAATACACAGCATTCTCTCCAGTCGATTCCCTCCTCAATGATAATTATTAGTACCAACAAATATTTTGAAATATTGTTTACATGGTGTGGGAATGATTCTGTTACCCACTGTACGTATGCTATAATATCACGTCTAGTAATAAATATTGAAATAAATGATGCAGTAAAAGTTTAATTTTTAGTTATTATTATTATTGGGTATACTTATATAGGCTGGCAATACCGATACATTTAAAAATTATATCAGTATTAAAATAGATTCTTTTTGTACACTTCAAGTACTACAGTAAGCGGTATAATGGACAATTTACACATAATTTAATTTAATTTGAACAGATGCCCTCTACCGACAACGGTGTGATACACCTATTCGTACTAATTTACACCTTAAAATTGCCCGGCGGTTAATATAAAAACAGATAGTATATAAGTTTGTTTGAGAAATTGCCTCCAAGGCCAGCAGTCCAGAGAAATTAAACGAAAAAATGCCCCGAATGTCCAGAAAGCTGAATTTTGGTATAAAACTTGAGTGCCGCTAGAAATTTTACGTGGGGTTAAAGGTCATTAGAAACTGGGAAAGTTTTTATAGGAAAATGAATTACCAGATTTGTAGCCTATGAAAAAAGGTATTATTATAACTTTGATTTGCAAGAGTAACCGTTTTGGAAATCATTAAAACAATTTGTGGAGTTTTGAGCTTCACATCACCAAAATAATTACAAATTTGCTCAATAGTCAATTTGTTGCTTTAGGTAGTTGGTCCGTAAAACGATTTTTCAAAGAATTTTAACGAAACTTCTCTAGACATTTATTTAATTCAATACCAATAATATGAGCCTAGATACCGAAAAAAAACTTGACCATCCCAATTTTGAGAAAAACGGTTTCAAAGTTTTGTAATTTTAACACGGGCTCTTATGGGAAAAATCTATTTTTTTTTTCAATAAAATGAAAACGTGTCAAAGAAATTTGATAAAAGTAAAACGTGTTATAAAATGCAAAGTTACAAACCATATTTAATATGAAATAAAAATTACTCACTACACTGATTTTGAAATATAATTTATAAACATCATTTTACAACGCTTTTACAACGCTTTTTCAACAATTCTTTTATATTGCTACAACATAAGCGCGTGAAAATTCAAAAAAAAAAACAAGTGGTATACAAATATAACAACTGAAGAATATTAATACATTATTGAATTTTTGATAATAGACCTATCTCGCTCCAAATACCTTAAAACAGTAATTATGAATCTCATAAATTTTCTTTCTCATAACGCGTTAAAAAAAAATTTGAACATCTTACAAGTGTATTATAAATGATTAATGAAAAAATTTTTTATGTGATCGTAGAGAAAGTATAGTGTACAATACGTGGAAAAAGTGGCTGATTTTACAATAATATACTTAATTTTCACGTATTTTTCTGTTTTTATTGATTTCACTTTTGAATTTATTTAGGTAGGGGAGAGCGGTGTCAATTGTAACATTTTTGATAAAAACCACTGTAATATCCACAGATTTTATTTTTAACGTTCAAAATTTGGTAGAACACTTAAATCAAGTCTTGGCAATCGATTAGTAACCTATCTTTGGACTTTCTATATCTGGTTTTCGAAATAAATAGACAAAAAGGTGACATTTTGTTTTGTTACAAATGACACCACAGTGGTGTCAAAAGTAACAGCCTTGGTGTCAATTGTAACACATACATATTTGAAAAAAATAAATAACAATATTAGGTACATATGAAAAAAAACTTTTATTTCCTTAATTTTGGTTTATTATTATTTAATTATATTATTTAAATAAACAAAATAAACTTTATTCTGTTAAATTTTACTTCATGGGCACGTTCAAAATGAAAATAGAAATTTTTTATTCTGATGTGCAATTGATACATTAATAATTACGTTTCGTTCCTGCACAATTAATATGTGCTCAACCTTTGCAGGTTATAAATTGTAGTCAATCTTCTTTGCTCTCAGAATACGGTTCCATGTATTCCAGGCAGAAAAATTCACTATCTGAGAAATTGTGCAACTTTTTGAATTGATTTTTTTTTCTTTTACATTACTTCCTCTGCAGCAGATTTGTATGTTGCTTGACTTACTGACAGTGGCGTAGCGAACATAACTGGCGCCCGGGGCACGACCGTTTTTTGGCGCCCCCTCCTCCTCGAGGAACTCATATATTAATATATGGTACGCTATTATTACACATTTAGCGCTTCTTTGCAAGTGGCATCCAAGGTATGATAGACCCCCTTGCCTCCCTCCTACCAACGCTATTTCATTTATTTTCTAATAGACTCCCTTGCCCCCTCCTACCAACGGTACTGCATTTATTTTATATTTTACAAACAAAATGAGATCGTAAAACCGTTACACTTACAATTGCACCTTCCTGGCCTTCTGCGACGTAAACATATCGATGATGTTTCTGATGTTTCGTTTTTTCTCGCTCTACACTGAGCAAAGCTAGGTCGGATAACCTTTCTTAATCGAATACGAAAGTATTAATTTTAAATTACTTGAAGATCGCCCACAATTTGCGATCAATACTGCAATTGTGAGCAGAATTTGAAATTAAAATCTTGCTCATTCGCGAGGTGCGGGAACTCTGAACGGGATTGTTTGATATGAATTATTTTATTGTGCTATATTTTGATTTTTAAATTTAATAATTAGCGATTTTACGCGCCCCTCTTTGAAAGGCGCCCAGGGCACGAGCCCTACTTGCCCCACCCTAGATACGCCTCTGCTTACTGAACCTTCTTTTCACGAGGTTTAACCATTTTTCATGTAACTATAAAAGGAAAAATTATATTTAAAAATTATTATTCTAAAATTTAACCTATCCTCTCCAATGGTAGAATAGGAGAATTTATAGAATTAAAATAAGCCGAAGTAGTATACAATTAAAATAAACTCAAAAAAATGTGGTTAAATTTAAAAATGATTGTTTAACAAACGTACCTACGTAAATTAAAACATGTTACAACTGACACCAAATTCATTGTTACAATTGACACCAACCGTATTTGAAACAAATAAACTTAAATTTTTACTATATTACATTTTTTGAAATTTAAAGTAGTTTAAATATGTTAAAAAGAATAAAATTATTTATCATAAAATCATTTCAACTTACCTCAAATTGCAATAATTTTTACACCAAAAGAAAAATTATCACTGCTCTGACATTTACTTTTCAACATGTTTTTTAATTAACTGTAATAAAAACTGACTGGTAGGGTTAAGGCTTCTAAAATTTCAGTCGGTATAACAGATTACTCTTATACACACTCTGGAACTGTTGTTTTTACTTAAAACTACTAGATGGCGGAATAACGACCATTGTTACAATTGACACCTGTTACAATTGACACCGCTCTCCCCTACTTGTTTTGAATTCAGTTCCCGTTTTGTATCCAATTACACCACTTTCCTTGAGATGGGCCATTTTAATCATCTTTTTAAAACCTTCATTCAAAAATTTCGGTACACCCCGAAAAACTTTATTATTCATAAAAATATTGGAATATAAAAAATTATTATTTCACATTAAAATTAAAACACCGTAAAAAAATTTACCCAAAAACCATCATTTATATTTAATATTTTTATGTCATCTATACCTACGGGTTCTTGTTCTTATTATGTAAAAGAATATAGGGGATGATTTTTTATTATTATACAATATATTAATTAATAAAATTTTATTACAATTATAAATATGAAATATTAGTATCAACACTGCGTGTGCGTTTGCCCCCTAATTTTATTCTTTTTAAAACAAGAAACAAAATGATAAACGTGATTTTTCTTTTAATGACAACCAAGCACCCCCACCCCCTTACACTTATCTAAGGGTGGTTGGGGGGAGGGTCGTAATTGAAAAAATTATATTAAGAAAGTGAAAGGAAAAAAATTACACCTAAATACCGTCTAACTAACTAATGTCCCATTATTTACTGAAAACTTTGCCTAGCTCTCGCGTTCGTTCGTTCATTCATACATAGGTGGCTTGGCTTACAAATAATACGATTTTTATGTCTCCACCGGCATTAATAAAATAAGGCTATTTTAAATATTTTAAAAGTTTTTTTTTTTTTACTGCGTTACCATTAACAGTAATAGTACGATCTTGACTTTTTTTTAGTGGTCCATACTAAAATTGGTAAAAGGGAATACCAAGGGGACAAACTAGATTGGTTTTGTGTCTGTTCCACTTGTAATGAGTTTGTGACGTACTCTGTTTGTGTACATACACACTGTTTGCAGTGTATTAGTTTGGTTTTTTGTAGTAGTATGTGTATTCACGCATACTACCTCACCACACGTATTACCAGAGAGAGCTGTTCAACGTGTTCAAGTAACAATGGGTATATTGTTAATACAATGCAGTGCGAACTCGACGACGGTCAATAAGTGACTACATGCCTTAAGCTGTGACTGGTGTCAAATGACTCCGAGCGAATTACACTTTTTTATGTTAGTTGGCTTCTAGTGTTCTATGGGGAATACTGTCTTATATGCCGTTCACACTGGTGATGTCGAGCTGAAGAGAAATTAGTCGATTAATCGAATAAAGTTGATTTTTAGACAAAATTAGTCTTTAGTCGAAAATATCGAGCACGTAATAGTCGACTAATCGACTAAATTTTTAGTCGAATTCATGAATGGGATAACCTATGTAATTCTTT
This sequence comes from Brachynemurus nebulosus, assembly GCA_035578155.1. Taxonomy (NCBI): domain Eukaryota; kingdom Metazoa; phylum Arthropoda; class Insecta; order Neuroptera; family Myrmeleontidae; genus Brachynemurus; species Brachynemurus nebulosus. Next base: position 11,931,396 of record JAPWDM010000012.1, on the reverse strand, counting down.
TTAAAAAAATGTATTCTTTTAAATTTGATTCTTAGTTATTAATATTTTATTATTAATTTTCTTTTCTAAAGAAAAAGCAAGATGAAAAATGAAAAATCATACCAGTGTATAATTTTTTAGTTTTGGATTTTTTGAATTTTATATAAATAATACAGGAAAAAAATTAAATTAGACGTTTTTAGTCATTTTAAAAAAAATTAATCATTTTAGTCATTTAGTCAAGGATAAAATAGTTATTAAAAACTGACTAAATTTAAGCAAAATCGATTAATCGATTTAGTCGACTAATTGGGCGAGCGAAGCGAGACCACTATATCCGACTGCCAGTACCTACAATTTGTGGTACACTTTACGGAAAAACTATAAGACCTTTGGGTTTGGGCATTAGCATAGTAATTTAAATACATGTCTAGATGTGTTATCTAATATTAAAATCAAATTATAGAGAATAATTAAAAAAATATTAACTTTAAAAATTACATACTACTAACGCCATCTATGATTTAAGATGTACAACTGCAAGAGTAAACCTCTTTGGCATAAACTAAACGAAGTAGTATCTAGAACCGTAAAATTTTATTAAAAAAAGAACTGACACAGTCACAGAATAACCTAGAAAACCGAATGTCACATTTCGTGTACTTGAAAAACGCCAGTTTTAAATTTTTTATTCACTTTGGTGTATTGTACCGCGTCAAGAGTGTATCCCTTATAATTTGTGGTGTATTATTGGTGTAACAAATTGAAGACTTGAAGTGATTAAAAATCAACATTCGGTAAGTTTCTATGACAGAAACGTAGGTAATAAAATTTATATTTTATATAGTACTTAGTGAAAAGGACATGTTAAAATGTAAAAAAAAAGAAGAAATGCGTATGAGAAATTTAAAGTGAAATAAAAACACGTTAAAAATGATTTTTTGTGTAAAATAAAATTATTTATAAAAACCCCACCAATATTAATAATATAGGTATTGATCTACAAAAAAAAATATAAGAAATATTTAACTAGGCTTAAAAAATCTCGCGAGCCCCTATAAAGCTGCGCTTTTTGCTAGTTTTATTTACAATTGTCATTTTTTAGTCGACTATTTTACCTTCGACTAAATGACTAAAATGACCAACTTTTTTTTTAAAATGACTAAAAATGACTAAATGATTAATTTTTCTGCATTATTTATTGGACTTCAAAAAATTAAAACTAAAAAATTACATATTTGTACATGATTTTTCACTTTTATGTGATTAACAGATTGGAATATGCACATATATTTCTTTTTCTTAAAGAATATATTAAAAGTCAATAATTAAATTCAAAAGAAAACATCGTTTTTGAAATAGTTACATAAATTACCCTATTTATGAATTCGATTAAAAATTTAATCGATTAGTCGACTATTGTATGCTCGATATTGTCGACTAGTGACTAATTTTGTCTGAAAAACAACTTTAGTTGATTAGTCGACTAACTGCTCCACGGCTCGACATCAATAGTTCACACTAGTGACGTCGGATAATTAATGGATTAATCGGTTTAGTCGACTAATTTTATTTACATTTAGTCATTTTTAGTCGAATATTTTATCCTCGACTGAATGACTAAATTGATTAATTTTTTTTTTTTTAAATGACCAAATACGACTAATTTATCAATTTTTCTTTATTGTTTAGTGGACTTCAAAAAAAAAAAATTATTTATTTGTATGATTTTTCACTTTTATGTGATAAGTATCTCATGTTTTTCTTTTTCTTAAAAAAAAAAAAAAATAAAAATAAAAAAAATATTAAGTCAATAATTAAATTCAAATAAAAACGTCATTTATGAAAGAGTTATGTAGGTTATCCTATTCGGGAATTCTACTAATAATTTAGTCGATTACTCGACTATTGTATGCTCGATATTTTTGACTAGTGAGTAATTTTGTTTGAAAAGCCACTTTAGTCGACTAATTTAACATGAAATGTAGTTTTCCGACCACTTGGTCTACCATGTACTTCAGAAAAATATCAACACTTTTTTAAGCATTACAAAATTTTTTAAAAACAATTCTTTAATTTTAAATAGATTTCTTGTAGTCTGGAATAATTTTCGTCATTAGTTGGAATAACATTCGGTCATGTAACATGAAATGTCGGTTTCCGACCACTTAGTCTATCATGTAGATAATTCAGATAAATATCGACACTTTTTTAAGCATTAGACAAACGTTTAAAAGCCGTTCTTAAATTTCAAATTGAATCCTCGTAGCCTGGAGTCATTTCCGCATTAATTGAAATAAAATTAAATCATGTAATATGAAATTTCGGTTTCTGACCATTTGTAATTCTGTCGACAAAAATTATAAACATTTTTGTTATTCAGAGTAGTATCATTAAAAACGACTACGTATAACTGTACCGGAACACTATTTACATCGAGTACAACATGCACTTGACGATTTTCTTTCTTTTTTTTTTTTTAATAGTAATAACTAAATGTACTTTTCGTAAATGAGATGATTTCAGTATCCATTGGGGTAACATAACGGAAAGGGAACGAAAGGGAGTTTTGCGTGGTCCCTTCTCTCTATACATATATAATATAATGGTATAATGTTGAAAAGAAGAAATTATAATAAAAAAAAAATTACTGAAACAATATTGCGGGAGGCAATTATTGTTCGGCATTATGCGGAGAGATAAGATATATGCGCCCGAAGACGCAGCGGGTACTTATGCAGTCAATGTTTGGTTTTAGTCCAAGCAAAAAAAATGCAAATAAATGCTTATTATATTGTTGTAATATATACGCATTCTTTTTATTATGATTTATACAGGTATTGTTCTAGAACAGGGGAACGCTGAACGAGGAGGTAGAGGGAACACTTTTCAAAAAAGTATGGAAAAGCATCAGGAAACATTGCCGCTTTTTTTAATTTTGTGAGAAACCACATATGCAAATTAAAAATCATAAAGTGATTGAAAAAATTATCCGGATCGGTCGGGAATCGAACCCAGGACCTTCTGGTAACTAGCCAGGTGTGCTATCCATTACACCACCGGTCCTTTGCTCGACAGGCGCCCGATACAGACAACATTCAATCACTTATGTGTATGTACTCTCTATAATACGAGAAGCAGTTACAATTTTTCAATTTCAAATATTATCGAGTGCTTGTGAAACACTACTACGTATGACAGACTTTTGTATGCATTTTAAACACACGTAGTATTCATATGTTCACTTATCGTTCAGCTAAACTGAAACTTTAAGCACTCGACTTCCTTGGTTAACATGACCAAAAACCACATATGTAAATTAAAAATCACAAAGTGATTGAAAAAATTATCCGGATCGGCCGGGAATTGAACCCAGGATCTCCTGGTAACTAGCCAGGTGTGACCAATATAAAAATGGCCAATATGACCATTATCAAACAAGTTGTCGGGAAGAGCTAAGCAATGCCCCTCCCTCCCCCTTAAAATATGAACAAAAATTCATTATATACAGGGTGGAAGGTAAATAACTCTCGTCGTTTTCAGGGGTGACTCATAGCATCCTGTAGACACTAAAACCACAGGAATTTTTTCAGATTTAACAGTTTAAGATTTTGAGTATCCAAATTTTTTTAGGTACGGGCCTGACTAATTTATGCATAAACACCTTCTTAGTATCAAAAGGTATAAAATGATTTTACTGACTAAAATTCAATAAAATTTTGTAAACATGTTTATGTCGTAAACGTATTTCCCAGATGTTTTTATTTAAAAAAAAAAAAAAAAAAAACAAAAAAAACAAAACAGTCAGAGCCGGATTAAAAAAATTTAAGGAGCCCTTTTTTGACCCATATTTAGTATCAACATTTTTCTGTTCGAAAACACCTTTGGCTCAAATTTATTGGCAAATATTAATTCGGTAGATGAGATCTATCCACTGTTTTTGTAGCGAGACTTATGTACTTTCCACCCTGTACATGTTGTGGAACTTCAATAAGCTTTCTTATGATAACCTACATGATGCTTTTGGTGAAATATTTTCCTTACTTTCCAGGTTATCCTTTGAAATTAACCTCGCAAAATCAAAATTTAACTTTACATCTAGGTATAATTGGACCACTGCGCTTTATCTCTGAACTAAATTAAAAATTTTTACGTCGAATACTTTCAGAGAAAATCGTCTCTGACTCATGGGCGGACACTGAAATGATTTCATGAGTGTTCCGTTATGCTAGTTTTAGTACGGAACACTGAAAAAGGACCGATGGTTATCGTATTTAGAATTTTTGTTTAACACTATGAGGCCCGAGCACTTTCATAGTAAATTTCCCCAGAAGCCGGCAATATTTAAAAAAAAAAAACTATATAAACAAATATATAAAATCATTCAAACACACAACACAGTTCCACACGTATGTATGTGTAAAACTGTAAACAGACGTACTACGTGATACGTACATACATACTACATAATAACATAATATACACTGGCATTCAAATCAATTTTATTTAAAAATATAAATTATATTTTTTATGTATTTTTTGTTTATCTTAAAATTTTTTATATATAGAAACCAAGAGAGTAGTGTTTGTTGGTATGTATGTGTTTGTGTGAATGGGAACACATCCGTGTGATGAAGAATGATAAACATGATAAACATCGCACACATAATGAGTAATCAACTAATCAATTAATCATTGATCGCGGTCGGCCTCTGGGGAAGTTTTGTTTGGTTTCGGATGCCGAAGCCGTGGGAGTGAAAGTGTTAATATATTCCTAAGTATTTGCAAAACTCAAGTGGGTAAGCTGCTATGGTTATCGGTTGTCTTGGTCTGATTTAGAAGTCAATTTCCAAAATTGTTTCACTAAAATCTGGTTCATATATTTCTAGGGGAATAGAATAGGTCAAATAAAATTATGTGATAAAGATCTTTCAAATCAATTAAAATTATTTCAACTAATAAAATGTTAAGCAACTAGAAAATATTTCTTTTATTTAATAATAAAATAAAAGAAACGAATTAAAAACGGAATTTATAACTAATTATTTATCTAACAACAATTAAAACATTTGAAATTAATTAATTAATAATAAAAATCCAAATAGGTTTATTTGTTTAATTGCCATGTCTCTGTTATTATTGAATGTTATAGTTTTTCAACGAGTAAAACAGAGGCGTATTTAATTTAGGATATCCTTTAATTTATGTAATAAAGAGAAACTGTTTGTACCCAACGAATAAACTTAAAATCCACTACCATTGGGGGGTGGCACGTAATTTCCTCATTCGCATAACAGACCTTTATCCAATCTAAAGTGATTTTATGCTTAAACTGCATCATACCTTAAGGGAGTATTCTAGTCTAGAAATTCGAAAAAATCAATTGTTTTTCTTTTCATATTTTCAAAGTTCCAGACCTTTAAGAATAAGCCTCTAAAGGGATTTTTCCCTGCGTACTGTGTATCTTTTCGGTGTCAAAATTAAAATTTTTAATAAAAATTACTCGATACGGTTGACATGATATCTTAAGTTTTAATGCACCCATTTACTTGAAATTTGGTACAAACTTTCTTAATATTATCAACATTTGGATTTTTTTGTTACTATTTTTAAAAAATTTCCAAAGTTGAAAATAAGAGGCGAAAATATGAATTTTTTAAAATTAGATATTTTGTGAAAAAACTTATTTTTTCAAATCGGCTACGTCCAACTAATTCTACATCCTTGTTTGTTAAGAATTAACTAAAATTTTATGTTTCAGATCACCAGGAGGGTTGGAATCACGTCAACCAGGAGACACCATTTTTTTTTTGAGTCCTCACTTTGCCGGCATGTACCGATTTCAATTTTGAATTTTTTTTAAATTTTCATACATTTTTATACTTTTCAAATATCAATAAAAAACTGTTAAAAATGGATACTAAAAATGTTTGCTGTTACGTATTTTAAAAAACATGGGATCGTTACTTTGCCACTTTTCACAACAAAAAATCGTACAAACACGAGTAGACTTTCGGCCATTACGCCATCATCAGGCGAAAACACAACTTACGATTTTTTGTTGTGAAAAGTGACACAGGAACGATCCTATGTCTTTTAATATGGATTTTCACAAAGTAAATCTTCGTAATATTAATGCATATTTTAATTTTAAAATAAATAAAACATTTTTATAATACTGTGAGAATTATTCGATTGGATGTGAGTTTTTTTTTCGTTTTAAAACTCATAAACCATTAAATAAGTGTCCAACTTACTAGGTATAGATGAGAAGCCACTCGACCAAATCAAAATTGTTTTTATATTCCATTAATTAAATTTATTTTTAATTGTTATTTTTATTAGTAAACATAAATTTATATTTAGGTTATATGTTTTAGATTTAGAAGGCAATCATCCGTCCAGTTAGCTACACGGATTAGAATATAAAATTTGTATTAGTATTTTTATAATAGGTCTTGTTGCTGTGGTATTTTTTGAAATCGTAATTTATATCAAATATATGACTACTGACTGCCGTAAAATGGGTGGTCATAATGTTTCAACAATTTAGGTAGATGAAATGTTAATAATAAAAGTAATTAAATTCTTTTTTTCGTTTTTGGGTTTGACGTACTAAATCTCCATTTTCAAATAACATCAAGAAAAATTTTTCCACCGGCTCTAAGTAAATGAAAACATACCCAAAATATTTTCTCTGCAAAAAAAAAGAAAAGATAATAAATCCATCAAAACAAAATAAAAACATCAACAAAATCTGTTTCGTTAAAATCAAAATTTATGTTTTCCGAAAATTTTCACTTTACATTTTTATTGGTTGGCGAAAATTTTCTCACCTGAATATTTTTCATATTTCCCTTATGGCTAGGATATCCATTATTTATCCGAATTTATTTCATATGTGACTATAATATGTATGGTAATAAAATATTTTCTACCATAGAGTTTGATCAACCGCTTTTTAGTGTGTTTCGTACCAAAAATTGACAAGACTTATTGGAACACTTATACAATCACTTCGGTGTCTATGCAATTTTCTTTGAAACCACTCGACGCGACAATTTGAAATTTAACACGGAGATAGGGTGTAATGGCCTAATTATAAATGTGAGGTTGAATTTCGATTCAGGGGGTAAATTTTATGGGATAATCTAGTCAGTAAAAACATAATTTTTTGCCAAGAGCACCGATCAAGGCATCAAACGAAAGGCAAAATCTGAAAAAATCTACGAATGTTAAGAATGAGCTGTAGATTGACCGAAAATTATCAAACCTGAATTTTCTTGCACAACTTCCTTGGTATATAAAAAGAAAAGTTTATGACCTATTTTACTTTGATCAAGATGTTGTTAATCAAAAATTGTATTAATAGTATGTTAACGTAGCATCCATCACAGTGTAATCAGCCGCAAAATAGTCAATTTTCACAATTATTTTTTTTTTTTGGATGGATAGGATGGGGGAATGGGGATGAATTTTTTTTACGATTAGTGCCACTGTTAAACAGTACAAAAATTTTTTTTTATTTATTTTTTATAACTATTATAATTTTTTGAAAAGAAGTGTCTTTAAAAAAAGCCGAAATTTAGTGCCCACAATTGCGGCCGTAGTTTTTATCTAAAGAAAAAAAAAATCAAATCGTTTATCAATCTGTAGGTAAGCCGCTATATTCCTATGGGAGCTCTTTTTTAAAATCTTCCTATTTTGTCACACAGAAAACTAAAAAATGTTATACTTCTTATTCAAGTCGCCGCTATTTTTTTCAAATTTCAGAAAAAAAAGCTCTCATAGGAACACAGCGGCCTACCTACAGACTATTTGACTTTTTTTTGCCCAGTCGTGGGCACCAAATTTTCATCTTTTTGAGGACACTTTTTTCAAAAAATTATAACAATTATAAAAAATAAATAAAAATAATTAAAAAAATATTTTTGTATTGTCAAATAATGATATTAATCGTAAAAAAAGTCATCTACATTTCCCCATCCTATTCATCCGAAAAAAAATTGTGAAAATTGACTATTTTTCGGCCGACCACATTGTGATGGTACCTTAAACGGGTATTTTGGTAATTTTTTTTATACAGTGAGTTTTTGAAATTAAAGAAGTATTATAGTAAGGAATAGCTGATAAATCTGTACACGAAAAATATATTACAATCTCTGCACCTGAATATCTACTTAATAAATCTCTAACACTGACTGACTGACAGACAACGCACAGCCTAAACCGTTGGGTTTAGAAGAATGAAATTTTGCACAGGAGTTCTCTATGTAACGTAGGTGAGCACTAAGAAAGGATTTTTGAAAATTCGTCCCCTAAGTGGGTTAAATAAGGAATGAAAATTTGTATGGAAATTCGTCATTTTTGAAGTTAGTGGTATATAAAGCTATGGCTATTAAAATAAATAATATCTTATTTAATTAATCTTTAATTTTAACTGACAGACAAAGTACAACTTCAGCTGTTGAGTTTAGAAGGATGAAATTAAGTACAGGAGTTATGAAAATTGGCGTTTAGGCTTCCATTTATAAATGAAAGTCAGTTGTTTCTGGAAATTTATTCCCTAAGGTGTTAAAACAGAATATGAAAGTTCATATGGTAAGTTCGTTATTTTTGAAGTTAGAAACGTGGATATTGATTTAGGCTTTTGAAAAACATTAAAAGTGAGCAAAAAGTGAGTACCTAATAAAAAGATGCTGCCGATGGGAAATCCCATCGGGCATACGGCTAGTATTTAAATAATTTTATGACTTAAAATATTATCTAATACCTACAATTTTTATAATAAATAATACTGGTAATAATTTATTATTATTGAAAAAAAAGATAACCCTTAAACCATTTACCTCATTCAGTAAATATTACTGTTCGTTTCTGGTAAACGTAAACAGCCCAAGATAACTAGTTATACTATCGTTTTGAAATCGAAAAACATGGTTTATTTTAGGAATAAAATTTACTCATTAGGAAAAATATTTCATCCACTTTCATATCCCGTTCCAAAAAAAATTCACAAAACCAACTGATTGTACGGAACACCGCAGACTAGAGGCCATAGTATCAAAATGAAACTATTTCCGTGAAAATGATGCCAAAGATTGTTTTTTTTTTTGGTGTGAAAACTCGTTGTGTAGGTGCTCTAGTTAATCCGGAAGATAGGAGTAAACTCTATGGTTGTTAATATTAAAAACATTGAGATGGTTTACAAGACTATCTTTTACGTTGTGTTGTGATTCACTTATGTAGATATGTATTTATGGAGGTAGAGGTAGGTATTACCTTTTTCCCAACAAACACGTCGAGATATGACGGAACCGGGAAAAGCTTGTCATACATATATTTTCATAGTTGAACATAAGTTTGTATTTTTAACAAAATTTTCTTTTATATGCGAAAAGAAAAAAAATTTCTCACTTTTTCGATAATATTTATTTCAAGAATAATATTGTTCTTTCATAAACGTGGCATATTCACTGTGCATTTATTTAAAAAAACAAATGGTAAGTTAAGTAGTCACGTCATCGTTGTGTGTGTGTGATAAAGACAATAGATACGAGTTTGAGTGAGACAGATGACAAATGTGAAGTAAGTGAGAATACATGAGGGATCAATTAGGGAGAGGAGTATAAACGTTTTGAAATTTTCTTACTGAATGTAATACTAATAACATTTAATCGTAGGTAGTGCCTAGCAAATTTTTAGCATTAAATAAAATGGGACTTCTATTAAGGTTCTTAGTTCTGTTACAATCGCCCCTTCAATCAACTGTAACATTACAAATTCGTTTAATTAAGGAAAGCTGAATATTTTGGAAACGGTTTCATATGTCTTTTTGGATCCAATTTCTTAAGGCGAAAAATAGGTGTATTGTATATATACATCGAGAACTTCCAAAAATTAATTCTATTCTCAGGAATATATTTCCAAATTTTCAGAGTAATATTCGAAGTTGTTGGTATCATTTAGCCTCTAAACTTAGCAAGCGCTCGAGAGCATGAAATAAAATCTGTGGCTTAGCACAGTGAAAAATTTGTGTTAAAATTAACACAAGCCACATGTCCGGAACGGTCCACTCAATTTTTTGTGTTACTTTAACACAAAGCATATGTGTCAAATCTATACACAAGATTTGTGTCAATGATTTGACACACAAGAAGGCATACATTTTGTGTTAATTTTTCAGATTTATCAGAGTTAGTTGTAAAACTTTTTTATTAAATATTTTAATTCCACTGAAGCTTAAGATATTTGAAAGTCGCCAAACAATATTATAACGAATTTGTTCATATATTATGAACATAATAGATATAATGAGATATCATATAATGAGACTCAAAGAACGTAAAGTAAGTCAGTTCTTTGTAACAATTCTTCCTTGTGTCCACATATATCTACGGAAATATATATAATACCCCTGTCGCAGCATCCTGCATAACATAGCGAATTTCCGTTTATAAAAGTTAGTTTTTCTTGGAAACTAGTTGACATAGCATAATAGTTTGAAGACCTTTTTTATGTGATTTTTTCTCTTCTTTCCAATAGTGTACAAAATTTTTACAAAAATTTTTGAATAGGAGGAAATTTTGGCAAAAAGTTAATTTTTTTCACGAAAATTACTAAAAAAGACATGTTGCAGGCATCGTCCAACGGTTTTGGACTTCCAATATTTTCACCAAATTTCATAAACGTAAGACATTTCGTTCGAGAATTATCGCGCGGACACACACACACACACACACACACACACATATATATATATATATATATATATATATATATATATATATATACATAAATTTTAGTGACTATTTTTTTCGGTTTCTAGGGACCTCAAAACAAATTTCTGCCATAGTCCCGTGCTAAGTCGCGTCATGACAGTGGCTGTAATAGCTGAATTCCATTCGCTAAAACTGTCAAGAGTTATGTACTTATTTGAAAAATATGTATATTAGAGGTACAAATACATTCACACACATAGATATACGTATATATACATTTTGTACTATATAAGGCGTTAAATTGGTTCCATATGAATATACCTATCATCAATGACACAAATAATGCATTTAAACAAAATATCTAGTAGTGTTTCTTAGCCTATGGGGTAGACGTACCTAAACTGGATCTATATTTTTTCTTTAAATAATAATAAATTTATAAACTTTATATTAAGTTTCTTAGGATAATACAATTACGTATATGTTTTTTAAACCGAAGTTCCCTATTTTTATGGACTAGTTTCCAAAGGATATTAGTCCATAAAAATTGAGAACTTCGGTTTAAAAGAACTTATAAATAAGAAATTTATTTTCTATAAATGTGTACATGTTTGAAAGCAGATGATTTTATTAAAAGAATCCTCAATTTGATACATTATAAGCACTAACTGGTTTATTTCGGCTTTTTCAGATTATTTTGGATAATTTTGTGGATTTATATTATTAACATTAAATACGTCTAGAAAGTATTTTTCGGCTCCAGATCAATATTTTATTTGAGGATTGTTCACTTTTTACGGCAAAAATTAAACCAATTCTTTCAAAGAAATTAAATTATTTTTTATTGATTGCCATCAATTAGTAGTACTCATGTTAGTATTCATATTATGCAACTAATAAACGTTAACTTTTTTTAGCGTAGGTCAATCTTAAGGTCAAGAATATCCAAAACTAGCAACATGACACATGTGACCGATTTAGGGAAAAAGTAAACAGGTTTATTAATCAGTCTTATAATTTAATTACTTATTTCAAGATTTCACTTGAATTGAACTACCTGGAAACGATTCTGCAATAAAATTGATAAGTAATCCGTAGATCCTCTATTAATTGAAATATATAGTTGTATATATAATTGATTTTGTATTTTAAAAGTACCAAAAGGCTTTACTGACCAGCTTTTGGTACATCTTTTGTCCAATATAAGTAGGTATATATATCCACATACGTATATCTCACTATTGCAGTTATATACATACATACATACACATTATATGATTATACACATACAACATAGTTGTAAACACACTAAAATTATAGAAAATAAATTGACTTTTTTTTTCTTATTTTCTCAAAAACTAGCAAACGTAGAATAAAAGTTTAAAAACCTTTTTTATGTAATTTTTCCCGTCTTCGCAATGATGTAAAAAAATGTGGCAAAAACTTTTAAATTATAGCAAATTTTGGCCAAAAACTCATTTTCACGAAAAATGCTCAAAAAACCATGTTCCTGAGCTCCGACGTTTTTGGCTGAAGAACTCATCCAAGATTTTTGGACTTCCAACGTTGTCACCAAATTTCGTAAAACTAGCAGTTTTTCCTGAAGAGCTATCGTGCTGATACATAAATACATAAATACATATATACATATATATATATATATATATATATATATATATATATATATATATATATATATATATATATATATATATATATATATATATATATATAAATTTTAGTGAATGTTATTTTTGGGCTCTAGGGACCTCAAAACAAATTTCTGCCATATTTTCGGGCTGAACTTCGACTATGGCTTACACCATAATAGCTGAATTTCCAGAATTCTTTCTGGAAATTCGCTAATAAAAAAGATAAGAGTAGTTCTTTTTATTAAACAAAACCGAAATACTGTAAGTTTTTTCAGTTATTGACGAATATAGTTTTATTAAACGTTTAAAAATTAAACGATTTTCTTAAATTTTAAGGTTATTTTGTTAGAGATTCAGTTAAAAAAATCATGTGAGCTTATCTGAGATTGTATTATTATATAAAATACAATTTTACGTGCAAGTAGGCTTACATGATTTTTTGTAACTGAATCTGTAACAAAATAACTTTAAAATGTAAGAAAATTGTTTCACTTTTAAGCGTTTAATAAAACTATATTCGTCAATAACTGAAAAAACTTATAATTTTTCGGTTTTGTTTAATAATAAGAACTACTCTCATCTTTTTTATTATATATATTTTGATAGATACATATTCTAATCTAATTTGCGTACTTATAACATTCTTTTGCTCTACACAAATATTATGTTACTTCTTTGTTGTTCAAAACAGGTTAACATTTTTATTCTGTCAAATCGAAATTTGTGTTAATATTTTCATTTAACACAAATACGAAATGTTACATTAACGCAGGGTTGTGTTACTTATTTAACACAAAAATTTTAACCACTAGTTTTTTTTACACACAAATTTTTTTACTGTGTACGAAGCATGTTTAAACATGTTTTTCCCGAATGAGTCTTTTTACAGTTGGCTGACGTTTCTATTCAAAAATTGCTCGACCGATTTTTTTGTAATTTATACCAAATATTTTTGGTATTATACTAAAAACTTGTTTGTCAAAATTTGTGCAAAAAATATTTTTTAAAGTAGAAATTTTGTTCCCGGTTCCTTTCAGAGGAAAATTTCGTATTTCAAGTAACCTTCACTCACTGTGACGCCATTCTGAAAAAAAGTCGATTCCAGATTGAAAGTGTGCTGCTAGTATGCTACGATTCCTACCTTACTGCAAAATTTCAAAAATTTTTCTATTCTGATAGGGAAAAATATAGCTATTGTCGTGGAGACTCGCTTCTTTTTCAAATTTGACCACTGTTACTAACAAAAATTAATTCGAATCTTATAACACAGCTGTATTTGCTCAGTTTATGGCATATTATTTTACCTAAACTCGTAGACAAAATTGGAAAATTTAATTAGGGACAACAAGCGTTGATTCTAGAAATGACACAATTACTTTTTGCTACCAAACCTAACAATACGAAAAAATGTATCTATCATTAAAACGAAAAATGGCTGCGTGCTTTGAAGCAATCAGAAATCAAACAATAGACGCCTGAAACGTAACCAAATGGAATCGTAGATTTCTAACAGAACATTTTTCAAATTTCATATGGCACCCTATTTTCTATTCCTATCTATTCCAACAAATACAATATTTCGTATTTTTTCACCAAAAAATATTAGAGATAATAATAAAATAACAAATGCTCACCACAAGGCGACTTGTTGAGGATTGAACAGCGGGGTGTGAGGTAAAGAATTAAGGGGGTGAGAGAGAGTTTTGACGGGAGGTGTCAGAAAACAGACTATCAGACGCAGACTGATGATGCAATGTGCTGAGATGTTTTGTGTATTGTATTGTATTGTACTGACTGGTATTATTCACAAAACTTTACATTGTTTTATTTTTGTATGTGTGTATATGATATACATTCATATAGCTCACAGCTAGGGAGAGCTAGAAGGAGCTAGGGGGAGCTAGAATATAGAAGAACGCCTTGGGAATTAAAATACCTGTGTAAATTTCAATTTAATGGAATAATACTTTTTGTAAATATTTGAATTCAGTTTTTTTTTTGCTTTCTTTTTTCAATATTCTAATTTAAATAGAGAATAGCGCATTCATTTTTCTTAAGTAATAAAAGAGGACCCTTATGGTAAGAATTTGATGTCCTTCCGTCTCCTAGAAGCCAACTCTACGCATCGCTTCCCAATGAAAGCATATCATAAATATTGTTTCCGAGATTACTAAAGTAGCGGAAGTGATCACTTTTGAAATACCTATCAACATTTAAAGCCACATTTACATTCCTAAACAATTCTGGTTACGTATCTGCCTGTTCCAAAGTCACATCAAGTGGCGTCATTTTGGAACTATTCGGTCGTTTTTGATGATATTTTTAAAAATTATGTAGCTTGATTTTCAAAAGGCCCCTACGAACTTCATCGCAATCAAAGTAATGATAGCCACGACGCTACCGTGAAATCCCATTAAATCTCGATATCTTATTTACTACTAGTCCTACTTCATTCAAATTTTGAGAATATTTGACGGTTAGGTTTAGTGATGAGCAAAATTAGTCTTGGTCTTGCAGTCTTGTCTTGGTCTTGCAAAAAATGTAGGACCAAGACCAAGACTATGTATACCTACCAAGAGCAAGACCAAGACCAAGATTATAAGTATGGTTGCAAGACCAATACCAAGACTCAAGTGAGCAAGACCAAGATAATAGCAAGAAAAAAGCAAGACATTATTGAAATATTTTAAAAGTATAATTAATACCGTAAAGAGAGAAAATTCTGATTTTAGAAGGAAAAAATTCGCTAATAAAAAAATGCAAGGAAGTGCAAGATTCTTTAGCAATATACCAAGACCAAGATCAATACCAAGATTGCATTTTGCAAGACCAAGACCAAGACCAAGACTCAAACTGCTCTAGCAAGACCAAGACCAAGATTCTTAATACAAGAACAAGACCAAGACCAAGACTGCCAAGTCTTGGTCTTGGTCTTGCATTTGCTCATCACTAGTTAGGTCATTTATGTTCTACTATAAATTCCAAATTTGAAAACAAAAAAGCTTGAAACGTTAAAAAAGTCTATTGAATTCTTGAATTTGTGTTAAAACAAATTTCTGTGACATATCCTACCATGAAAGTGGCTGTAATAGCTGAATTTTCCATACGAAAATTCGCTAAAAATCAAATAAACAAATAAACTTAAACAAAGCTCGTAAAAATGAAAATGTAAATTATTATATGAAAAATTTACATGTGTAAGTAGATATTGTATTCGACCTAATAATAGTAAGCTCGAAAGCTCATATACATATAAAAATTTTCTTTATCTAGTTGAATGTGGTGTAAAAGCAACCAAGCATATTTTTGTAGATGAAAACTGATATAATCATTATGAATATTTAATATGTGTGATTGTAAAATATAAGACAATCGTATTTATGAAATTCTCATTTCATTTGTTTTTATTATTATCTCAAAATGTAAAACAAATACGAATCTCTATACACGATTAAAAGACAATCGGCGTTGACATTTACACTAGTTTATAGGATTTGGTTAATTTAGAAACAAAATATTCATTATTTCTATCAACATTTCAAAAATAACATTTCAAAAATACTGAATCATGTCATTGAATTATATGAGAAATGACAAGATTCCCTAGCGGCCACTCGCGAAACTAACGTATAACAAATAATTTTTCCACAACTGAAAGTTCTAACGAAATTTTTTTACATCAGTAATGCGTATAATTATGTGATTTAAAGTTCTGACATTTTACGTTACTGAAATTTCGTTCTTTGGGACCAGCACACATCAACATTATACTTTTAAAATACTGTTCACTCTAGCGAAGAGGCCTTGCAGTATTTCTAAGTGTCTCGTAAATGTCCAGCAATTAAATCACCAATAACTGTCATAAGTTAGTTTCGCAAACACCCACCAGTTGCTAATAACCACACATAAGAAAAAATGGTCCCTAACAGAATCGCCATATAAAATATTTTGTACTGGGGGGGGGGGGGGCTACGAATGGAGCTGAAGGGCTGTCATAAAATGTAAAAATATTATCAATCTTTTTGAAAATCAGTTTTACGACATTTTACTGTTAATACTACATAGTCAGTGTTGTGTGTGTCTGTTTGTGCTTTTTAATTCCCAATATTATGAATCGTTTTGTCTGTTATCGATACATACATATATATCTTTATATTTTTCTAATGCAAAAACTAAACCATGTTGAAACATGTCAGTGAGCTACTGGAGACCTGATATATGCATTATGTTTATATTAAGCAGATATAATGTTTTTATAAAGAAGATCAGACATAGGTAGGGGAGACTGGGGTAAAGTGGCCACTCTAAGACAAAATGTTGTTTAGTTTATTTATTTGAAAAGAAATACAGATTAATAAGTATTTAGCATATAGTAGCTTTAGTGCAGTACAAATAACCATCAATATATCAACAATATCTTGAAAGCTATTTTTGTAATTATTGTTTTTCGCAACATGTGCAAAGTGCCCACTTTACCCCATTATGTTGGGTAAAGTGGCCAGGCCTACCCATTTTAACCCAAAAAGAAATCTTGAAGTAATAAACATGTTTATATACAAAATCAAACTACGCTTGTATCATTAATTATTATACAATAACGGACGGACAGATGGACGGATATTGAAATCTCATCATAAGGGTTTCTTTTTCACATTGTTTGTCGGAACCCTAAAAACTGATTTCAGGCAATTTATTTGTTTATAAAATATAAAGAACTAAATAAAAGTTCTGAATTTAATATTATATGTTAAAATATTCAAAGAATTCAATTTGAGCAGCGATCGGAAACACTGGCTATTTTGACCCATTATAAGCCTGGCGACTTTACCCCGTTAAACGCCATTTTGGTAAACCACAACTAATTTGAAGAAAGAATTTTCTGATTCGTCGATAACTATGTTATTTTAAAGGTAATTAGGCAGGGTTTTTAGCTATCCCAATTAAAAAATTGTATTCGTAATTAATAAAAAAAAATAATGAGAATACAACTTAAAACTTACTTTACATCAGCACTCGAAAATTCAGAAAATTCGTTATAATTAATACAATCTAGGAAACTGATTATTGACGTCTTAATAGAATACTAATGGCTTATCTACAAGCTAGTATTCAACTTCGCAACAAGATTGGAGTGGTTTCCGGTGAGTAAAGGCCAATGACCACTTTACCTCCACTGGCCACTTTACCCCAGTCTCCCCTACATATTATTTAAATAATCACAAGCGAAATAGAGATATGTCTACATTATAAATATTTTGAATCCGACTCAATTAATTTCTATTACAGCTGACCACTTATTTATTCAACATTAATTTTTTTAAATTATTTTTCAAGTTAGAATTATATATTAAATTATTAAAAATAGGTAATTTTTAATTTTTACTGATTTGTTCTCAAAAGTTTTCTTAGGCTAGTCTTCAAATCCAGAGGAAAATCTTCAGCCTTCTAATAAAATTTATAGCCCTCCAATCCAAAATATTTTATATAGCGATCACTGTTTTCCTAAGTCTACTAATAATATATCGGAAACGTCGATTGTCTTTAATATTTAGGTAATATGATCAAATATATGTACATATTTCAAAAACATCTTTTTATCATCAGATACTTATTACATTTGTAAAAGTATTAAACTATTGTGGGGGTAAGATTAGCTGTTATTGCTACCAAAAGAAAAATATATATCTTGGATACATAAAAAAAAATACCAATTTTTTTCTTCTTTTAAGTTCATCGTTATTATTAGTTAAGGGTACGTACATTTGCCGAGGGTGAAGGTAATGGCTAAAATATGCATAAAAGTTTACTATTGCTAATATAACCAACTACAATAAAATTTGTGGTAAAAAAAATTGGTGTTTAACAACACATATCATCAGCTTGAGTAAGTCAAAAAATGAGAAGCAACTGATTTGCTGAATTAAAAATAGTTTTATTTCATTTTACATTTGGAAAATAAATTTTCATCCTTGGTAACTAAGGTGAAGACAGCGGGAAACAACGTAATTTAATATCAAGCAAAGAAAAAAAGATATTTTCTAAGCATAATTTATATATCCTAAATGTTTTCCCATCTTTCACGATTCAGTCCTTCGCTAGTAATAAACAAAACAATATAATATCTAGAAAAGATTAGCCCAGTGCATGTTAGACACGCCGTGAATCAGGGTTCCTCAATAGCTTTCGGCACCAAGTAAAGTCAATTACGTGAGTTTTGACTCAACCTTCTTGAAACAACCGTAGAAAAATTGCAAAAGGGAAGACAAAAAATCTCACCTTGAAATCCAATATTTCGTAAACGGAGTATTAAAATGAAGAACAAAATCGCTTCACATTTTAAAATTTCAAATTTCTTAGCTAATACTAGAATCTACAGGGTGTAAAATAAATAACTCTCGTTCTTTTGAGGGATGACTCATTGAATCCTGTAGACACTAAAACACAGGAATTTTTTCGGAATTAACAGTTTGAGAAAATCGCAAATTAACTGGCTACATGATGTTTTAAAATTTTTCTAAGTACGGCTCTGACTAAATTATTCATAAATACCTTATTAGTATCAAAGGTACAAAATAATTTTAATGACTAAAATTCCATAAAATTTTGTAAACGTGTTTCCCAGATGTTTTTTTAAAAACAAAAAATTTATCTTACAAAGATAACATGGCCAGAGCCGGACAAAAAATGAATTTTTAAGACTCCCTTTTTTGACCCATATTTAGTATCAAATTTTTTTTGTTAAAAAACAGTTTTGGTTCAAATTTATTGGCAAATATTAATTACATGGGTGAGATCTACCCACTGTTTTCGTAGCGAGATTTATATACTTTACACTCTGTATAATATATTTTTAGATTTTTTGGATCCACAATTGTAAAGTTCTTATAATTTCAATATTTCGTAAACGAGGTTCAAAAATTAAAATTGGTTAAAGAAATTTCAACTTCATTTTAAAAAGTCATTGGTACGATATTTCGCAGGATAGGGTAGGTATATGGAATTATTTCTGGATACTTTCAAGTCTTCCATTAACGATTTAGCACTGAAACATACCTCGATGCCTCATTTACTAGGGACCATATTTTCTACTCTATTTTTGAATTTTTGAAAATTTTGTTGCCTTTATTTTCGAAATTCACTGAGGCAACTTGGTCAAAATAATTGTATTTTTGTCAAAATTTCAGGCGGGGACAGGAAAAACCGAAATAAAAATTTCGAGATTGTTTCTTCGGAGCCCTAAAAATAGCGAAAAAAATTGGGAACGTAAATATCGAAGGAAGCTATGAATCAATTTAGTTCCATTACAGTTATGAACTGAGTCGGTAGTATTTCTATTCTTGTCACTCTAAATGATGCTATCATCATGTTAAATAGAGAGGACAGACAATACGATAATTCTATTTTCGAGGTTGTCGACATCTTCACGAAAAAATAATGTAATTATTTAGAAATAAATCACAGCGGGTCTGACAAGCGCGTTATGTAATATTCGATACCTACGATACACAATGCTATTATTCTAGTATTTCGATGACTCTATATTTCGATGTTTCGACATAATGATATCTTTGTGTTCTTTGTTTAATCTTTATTTATTTCGTCTTACACGTATAACTTTATAAAACGGAAAATCTTCTAATTGGTGTGTAAGCATTTACTTGATGTAACAGTACTTACTGATTTTTTCGTAGAATTTTTCTGATAGAATGTGTCTGAGAAATAAAATTTTTTAGTATAGAATCAAATTTGCATTCATCCTGGTCTAGGGGGAGAATCATGATCCCAATATGTTTGTACTTGATTTTTCGATACAGTTTTGAACATACGAAAAATTTTTAGTAAACCCAATGACGTAATCGATTTAAAAAATTTCTTTTTTCTCAAATTAAACTATATGAGAGTAATCTAAATTGGAGTGACTGGTTCAATTAAGATAATTTAGGTGCAAACTTTTCAATTTTGCAGTCAAAATGGCGAAATTCCTTTTAGAAATATGACTGATTCGACGGGAGTCCCTCTTCTAGTGGCTTCTACATTCTCAATTTTGGTAAAAATGGAAAAAAACTACTTCGAAAACCTATAATCAGCTTCTAATTTTCTCACCCTATCACTTTATTTACGAGTTTTAAGACAATGAAAATTTTTAGTAAACATAATCAACGTCATCAGATACAAAAAAAATTTCCCCAAATTAAACTTTATTAAGGTAATCTGAATTGGAGTGACTGGTTGATGTAAGATAATTTGGGTAGCAACTCTTCATTTTTGCAGTCAAAATGGCAAAATTCCTTTTAGAAATACGACTGATTCGATGAGAGTCCCTTTTCAAGTGGCTTCTACATTTTTAATTTTGGTAAAAATGAAAAAGAACTGCTTCGAAAACCTATAATCTGCTTCCATTTTCATTATTTTACCATTTTATTTAGGCTCTTTTTAGGATATTGAACATTTTTAGTAAACTTATTGATTATCAAAGCGAAAAATTTCTTTTTTCTCAAAATTAAACTTCATGGAATTGTGTATTACACAAAATAATAAATTAATATATTAGATAATTAAATACATATTTAGTTTTGAACAGAATAGTGCGTTTTTCACGATGTTTTTTTTCCAGAAACGATATCATAACATGAATATTTAAAAATATTTTTAACTTGAAAAAAGTGTTATGGTACTATGTGCATTTATTATTACGGATCTGGTATGTACAAAACTTTTTTTTTATTTTTTATTTTTATCACACTTATGTTACCTTTATTGCCTTTATGTGTATATCTATATATATGTGTACATTTTAAACATCCTATATACGCTTCACTTATAGTAACATAGAAAGAAACAAACCTTTCTTGGTGTACCGTTTTGCGTGGCATTCGTGTAATCTGCTTCCATTTTCATTATTTTATCATTTTATTTACTCTTTTTAGGATACTGAACATTTTTAGTAAACTTATTGATCATCAAATTGAAAAATTTCTCAAAATTAAACTTCATGGAAAGTAATCTGAATTGGAATGATTGCTTGAATTCGGGTAATTTGTGTATGAATTTTTCATTTTTGCAATCAAAATGATGAAATTCCTTTTATAAGTCTTTTTTATCGTGACCCCTATCTTCCTAACTTTTGTAAAAATTGAAATAAACGACTTCAAAAATCATCATTAACATAAATAAAGACCACAAAACATTAATTTTTACTGCATCAAAAATAATTAAAAATTGTTTTGGCTCATTTAGCAGCAAAAGATTTTTATCATTCGCACTCACTCTTTCTCTCAATCAGTCTGTCCGTCCGTCTATTATTGGTCACTTTGGTTCATTATTATTGTTGGTGTACGGTACAATACTTCACCTCTCTCCCACTTTTCTGGTGTATGTGTTAAGAAGTTTATGGTTATTATGATCGTGTCACCTGCGGGAAGGTGAACCAGTTATTAGTACAGAGTTCACAAATTCAATGTGTAATATTTCACTCACGAAACTATTACTTCTTGTTGGCTTGGCCTGGTTCAGTACTTATATCTGGGTATCTGTATCTGGTAAAAGATGATATTGCACCTTAAGGCTACTCGGGCTACCGTTTGTTGTTTATTCAACATTTATTATATTGTCGTAATTTATAATTAATATTTGGAAATGGTGCGTGAATGTCAGATGATTTTTTGGACGGTTTTATGGACTGCTGGAAGTGTTTCGAGTGCTTAGACAATTTTTTCACTTATTATTACACGAGAGGTTTGTATTTTTTCGAATAGATTTAGGTTTGACTAACGAAAATTTGTTGCAAATCAAAAGTCAGCTCGTGTTGTGTATTCATATCCGTGTGACTATATATAGATTACTGACTGGAAATTTTTAATTTTGTATCGTTTGTAGGATTTTGTAATCGAAACTACGAAATCTTTATAGATTAGTTTTGTCTGTCCTCGTATTAGGCTATCTACCGGCACTTGACCAGTTTTTAATAGCTGCTTTTGGATCTAGTGCAGTTTAACTGACAATGTCATTTTTCGGTAAATTTTTTAACTCATATAGAAAGTAAAAGGTTCAGATAGTCATATTGTTAACAAATACTATCTCAAGAATTGTGAACAACTCTAGTTACTGACTTTGAAATCCTAACCTAACATGTGTCTTACACGCACGGAACTCTCAGAAAGTGATTATGTAGCATTCGAGAAACACATTATAACATTTTGGTTACCCTTGCAGCTTTGTCTTCATTATTTACCTACTTTAGAAATCGCTTGAATCTCGCCTTTAATAGATGTCATGTTATTGCTATAAAATCTAGTATTATTGTAGATCTTATTTCACCTAATTTTTGAAGATGCACCTACTGACTTTTTTGTGATTTTTTTTTTTTTTGACCCCAAAATAAGCGACAACTAAGCGAAATTATATTTTGCTCAGTATATCGAAATAATTTTCGAAAAATTTCTCGAAGACGTCTATCTCGAAAATAAAGCAAAATATCGAAAAAATATATTCTTTACATTTTGCTCAGAACATCGAAATCTATGAGAATTTGTCTTTAAGATTTACGATCACGGAAGCTGAATTTTACGCTTCAATCAATATTTTAGAATATTTAATGCATTGCTGGAATTTTGCATTTTTTTTCCTCAGCCATTCTCCTCGTTACGGACGTGACATTTTCTCGCACTTTTCACGCCTTCTCATAAAAAAAAATATAAATTATTTTTTTTTTTATAAATTTTCAGTACTAAGTAAGCAGATAGACAAATGTGTACACAATATTTGTACTGAATATAAAATACATAACATTATTAGTTTTAATGCTAGAGCTAATAAAGTTTCTGTTATGGACGTGACAGAACAGGCACTTTCTTGTCACGTCCGTAACACAGCTAACATTAAAAC
Organism: Brachynemurus nebulosus; assembly: GCA_035578155.1. Taxonomy (NCBI): domain Eukaryota; kingdom Metazoa; phylum Arthropoda; class Insecta; order Neuroptera; family Myrmeleontidae; genus Brachynemurus; species Brachynemurus nebulosus. The sequence continues at coordinate 11,908,160 of JAPWDM010000012.1, read as the reverse complement.
TAGCAATGTTATGTATTTTATATTCACTACAAATATTGTTTACACATTTGTCTATCTGCTTAGTATTGAAAATTTAGGTATAAGAAAAAAATAACTTCTATTTTCTTTTCTTATAAGATGGGTCCTGTGAAGTTGGCACACCGAATGTGAGAAAGTTAAATTTTTTTAGAGTTCTGGCATCCTCATGAATAGTTCTAGAGTTCCCTATACACATTTTAAATAGTTCCGATGATTTAGTACCAAAAAAAAACAACTTTAAAAATTAGGTGTGCCAACTTCACGCAGCGCACCGAATCGTAAAAATCAATTATTTTTTTAGAGTTCTGGCATTCTTATGAATAGTTCTAGAGTTCCCTATACATATTTTAAATAGTTCCGATGATTTAGTACCAAAAAATTAACTTTAAAATTAGGTGTGCCAACTTCACGCAGCGCACCGAATCGTAAAAATCAATTATTTTTTTAGAGTTCTGGTATCCTTATAAATAGTTCTAGAGTTCCCTATACATATTTTAAATAGTTCCGGCGATTTAGTACCAAAAAAACAAATTTAAAAATTGGGTGTGCCAACTTCACGCAGCGCACCGAATCGTAAAAATCAATTATTTTTTTAGAGTTCTGGCATCCTTATGAATAGTTCTAGAGTTTCTATAAATATTTCAAATAGTTCCAATGATTAAGTACCAAAAAATAAACTTACATGTGTATTAAAATTAAATTTTATATAAAATTTTTTTCTAAGTTCTGATTGGTGTGATGAGAGTTCTGAATGATGCTCCAATAATGCTACAGAAAAACGCTTCAAAAAAGTATCTATTTATTTAAAAATAGCGTTATTTTAAAAAGTAATTATTTTACAGGAAAGTCATATGACTTTTCTGCAGACCTGTAAAAAAGGATTTCCACATAAAAATGGATATCAGAATTTCCAAAACCAATTGTTTAGTTGGAATTATCTGAACTACAACAATCAATATTTGTATGTTAGAAGTAAACTTAATTAAAAAATGAGTTTTTCTGGCATTAATCATCGGAACTATTTAAAATATATGTAGGGAACTCTAAAACTAATTATAAGGATGCCAGAACTCTAAAAAAATTTGAATGTTCTGACACTCGGTGTGCCAACTTGTCAGAACCGTTAACTTTTGATTGTTAAGAATTTCGCTAACTTTCAAAGTAATTGCCTATTTTATACTCAAGCGTCATACCGTTTTTCTGTAGAACTCTTGGAGCATCATTCAGAACTCTTATTAGACCAAACAGAACTTGGAAAAAAATTTCACATAAAATTTCATTGTCATATATTTGATTTTCAAAAACCGATTTTATACTCCAAACAACCAGAACTATTGATATTTTTGGTAGAGAACTCTAGGACTATTATTAAGCTAGCTAGCTGAAATTAAATTTTTGGTACTTAATCATCGGAACTATTTAAAATATGTATAGGAAACACTAGAACTATTCATAAGGATGCTAGAACTCTAAAAAAAATAATTGATTTTTATGATTCGGTGCGCTGCATGAAGTTGGCACACCCAATTTTTGAAACTGATTTTTTGATACTTAATCATCAGAACTATTTAAAATATGTATTGGGAACTCTAGAACTATTCATAAGGATGCCAGAACTCTAAAAAGATAATTGATTTTTTTGAAAGTTCTCTAAAAAAAGTTATAGTTAAAAATAGCCTTAAATTCAATGTAATTATTTTACACGAAGGTGCCATAACATTTTTCTGTAGACCTCTTGGAGCACTATTCAGAACCTTCATCAAACAAACTGGAATTTGGAAAAAAATATTTCATATCAAATTTCATTGTTAGATATTTGATTTTTAAACTCGATTATATACTCATAATTACCAGAACTATTGATATTTTTGATAGAAAGCATTAGAACTATCCATAAGGATGCCAGAACTCTAAAAAAATAATTGATTGTTACGATTCGGTGCGCTGCGTGAAGTTGGCACACCCAATTTTTAAAAGTTGATTTTTTGGTAGTAAATCATCGGAACTATTTAAAATGTGTATAGGAAACTCTAGAACTATTCATAAGGATGCCAGAACTCTAAAAAAATAATTGATTGTTACGATTCGGTGCGCTGCGTGAAGTTGGCACACCCAATTTTTAAAAGTTGATTTTTTGGTACTAAATCATCGGAACTATTTAAAATATGTATAGGGAACTCTAGAACTATTTATAAGGATGCCAGAACTCTAAAAAAATAATTGATTTTTACGATTCGGTGCGCTGCGTGAAGTTGGCACACCTAATATTAAAGTTGATTTTTTGGTACTAAATCATTGGAACTATTTAAAATATGTATAGGGAACTCTAGAACTATTTATAAGGTAGCCGGAACCCTAAAAATATTATTGATTTTGACGATTCGGTGCGCTGCCTGAAGTTGGCACACCCAATTTTTAAAGTTGATTTTTTGGTACTAAATCATCAGAACTATTTAAAATATGTATAGGGAACTCTAGAACTGTTCATAAGGATGCCAGAACTCTAAAAAGATAATTGATTTTTTTGAAAGTTCTCTAAAAAAAGTTATAGTTAAAAATAGCCTTAAATTCAATGTAATTATTTTACACGAAGGTGCCATAACATTTTTCTGTAGACCTCTTGGAGCACTATTCAGAACCTTCATCAAACAAACTGGAATTTGGAAAAAAATATTTCATATCAAATTTCATTGTTAGATATTTGATTTTTAAACTCGATTATATACTCATAATTACCAGAACTATTGATATTTTTGATAGAAAGCATTAGAACTATCCATAAGGATGCCAGAACTCTAAAAAAATAATTGATTGTTACGATTCGGTGCGCTGCGTGAAGTTGGCACACCCAATTTTTAAAAGTTGATTTTTTGGTAGTAAATCATCGGAACTATTTAAAATGTGTATAGGAAACTCTAGAACTATTCATAAGGATGCCAGAACTCTAAAAAAATAATTGATTGTTACGATTCGGTGCGCTGCGTGAAGTTGGCACACCCAATTTTTAAAAGTTGATTTTTTGGTACTAAATCATCGGAACTATTTAAAATATGTATAGGGAACTCTAGAACTATTTATAAGGATGCCAGAACTCTAAAAAAATAATTGATTTTTACGATTCGGTGCGCTGCGTGAAGTTGGCACACCTAATATTAAAGTTGATTTTTTGGTACTAAATCATTGGAACTATTTAAAATATGTATAGGGAACTCTAGAACTATTTATAAGGTAGCCGGAACCCTAAAAATATTATTGATTTTGACGATTCGGTGCGCTGCCTGAAGTTGGCACACCCAATTTTTAAAGTTGATTTTTTGGTACTAAATCATCAGAACTATTTAAAATATGTATAGGGAACTCTAGAACTGTTCATAAGGATGCCAGAACTCTAGAAAAAATTTCAAGTTCTCACATTCGGTGTGCAAACTTCACAGGACCTATAAGATGGCGTGTAAACGACATGAAAATGTCACGTCCGTAACAAAAGAATGGCTGTATATGTATGAGTTTGAATATTTTTAGATAATTAATTTTACCTGTCAGTAGGTAACACGTCGGGAGCGAACTAACCTACGACCCTTTTTCAGGATAAGATTAAAATCTGACCGCGGGAGCGAACTCGAATGCACCATTTTGACTGCAAGAGGTACGCAAGGACAGCCAAGAATGGCTGTCCTTTCAACGCCTGCAAGAATGTATGCAATTTTTTTCGCCACAATAAATAATATCGACTTTACTGAACTTGGTGTGTAACTATATTTGTTTGCACTTATTAGTTGGCCACAAAACACAATGGCTAACATTTCTTCTTGTATATTTAAATTGAATTGTTTGTAGCAACAAAGTAATGTTCATTGTAAGTGTATATACGTACGATTTCTGATAATAATTTCCAGATAAGACTGTTAAAAAGACAGAGTAAGACCATTACACTCCAACGTTAAAGTCATGTTTGTATACATACATATGTATAAAATGTGTTAAATGTTTTAAGAAAATATTTCGTTGTTTAGTTTAAATATGTGGAGTACGCTTTCAAAAGTGAGCAACCATAATATCGGATACAAATTCCAGAAAAAAAACCACACGACTGCATTGAAAATTTCTATGGCAATCTCGTAATTGATTTGAATTAACAGAAATACGAGTATATTCTACAGGGTGTAAAACAAATAACGCTCGTCCTTTTGTGGGGTGACTCATAGCACCCTGTAGACACTAAAACAGCAGGAATTTTTTCGGAATTAACAGTCGCGTCACCCCTCAAAAGGATAAGTTATTTCCCTTACACCCTCTATATATATATATATATATATATATATATATATATATATATATATATATATATATATATATATAGAGGGTATATTACAAATTATTTTCAAAGCAAGTTCAATATTAAATGCCAACACGTTAGAACCAAAATCCGTAAGAAATTAAAGAATAGCTCAGTTAAATAATTCGGTTGAACTATCCAATTTACCAAATTACTAATTTATTTTAATTTATTTTGGTTTCCATGTACCAAGGCCAGAAATCAATTGATAGGTAACAATAATGAAAGTAAGTAAGTTATTTGATATAATTTTTAATGAATAAAAAGATTAATTTCGTAGGAATTCTTTTAGTATGTAAAATGTATATCTAATATTATAATATTATTAAAGACAAAATACATTAAAAACAAGAATTTTCGCTAGTGACCTACTACGATGTACATCCTTAATGTACAGGGTGGAAAGTAAATAATTCTCGTCATTTGCTGGGGTACTCATAGCATCCTGTAGACACTAAAACCGCTGGAAGTTTTTTGGAATTAACAATTTGAGAAAATCGCAAAGGAACTGGCTTCACGATGTTTCCAGATTTTTCAAAGTATGACTCTGACTAAATTATGCATACTCGTTTTTAGTACCAAAGGTACAAAATAATTTTGTTGACCAAAATGCAATAAAATTTTTGAAACAGGTTTATTTCTAATTACTAATTATTGTATGTTGCTCTTTTATAAACAGGAAATTTATCTTAAAAAATAACATGATCAGCAGGATCGGATTAAGAAAATTTTTAAAGATGCCTTTTCTAACCCATATTTAGTATCAAATTTTCACTGTTAAAAAACATTTCTGGTCTAAATTTATTGGCAAATATTTTCACAGCGAGACATATATTTTCCGCTCTGTATACAGCGACAATATATGTTTGCTTTACTTAACAACCGTTACAGATTTAATTACAACCAAAGTTTGACCGCTTTCTTCACTACACTATCGAGCATTACAGATTTCATTATACTCTCACACCTTCGCTATAGGCGTTTTCATTTCAACAATACTGAAAAATTTCAATAGAATATTTTTTAAAGAGTACTGTATACACATTCCAGTTAGTTTCTTTTTTATTTGCTGTTTTTTGCCTTTGTTTTTTGGTGTTTAAAGAGATAAGACTTTTCTAAATCCATTAAAAGCGTAAACCACAAATGGCGATCTGATATCACTGATAAGTGAGCCAAATACATACTTGCTAGCACTATATATATATATATATATATATATATATATATATATATATATATATATATATATATATATATATGTATATATATATATATATATATATATATATATATATATATATATATATATATATATATATATATATATATATATATGCAGTTGTTGGCTATTAAACTGGCTGGCAAAGGAGAGACTTTATCTGCGTATTTGTACAGCGTGCTAATCAATATAACAATATTTATTTTTATAAATTTTACATTTGATAATAAAAGTGTAGGTATACCCTAGACTGGCGAGGAGGGACAATTACCCGGGGATCCGGGTCTAAAAAGGACCCGAGCAAAGATAAGAAGACTTTTTTTGCTCGGATCTATAAACTATATTTTTATACAAAAAAAAAAAAAAAAAAAAAAAATAGAAAAAATAAAATTTGAAAATAATTTCTTAAAATTCAGTTTATGAATTTTGAAGCCGTAAAGTTCTAGAAGAATCCATTCAATAACGTTATGTTCACAATAAATTTTAATTTTTTTATGCGGTCCTTTTTGTGCGATTTTTTTTGTCTGACTTTTTTATGCGGTTTTTAAAAGAATGGTCATTAAAATGCATAATGTGAATCAAAATCAAGAGAAAGTAAGGAACTTAAACGTAAACTATAATAACTTTTTTTGATAAAAATACTTTTTAATGGTTTTTAAGCATTTAGTCAGCACATTGCATAAGAATATAAGTTATTGCATCATTTAGTTTTTTCACAGATTTTGTATTTTTCACAATTTTCATAATATTATAAAAAATAAAAATGAAATAAAATGTTCCTACGTGTAAATTAATGCTTTATCTTGTTTATAAAAGCAACTTCTAAGGAAATTTTGAGTTTTGAGCGTTCTGAGTTATGTTTTTTCGATGAAACTTTTTTTATGCGGTCCCAATCCACGAAAAAAAATTTTTTTATTTTTTTTTACAATCTGGATCGAAGACTTTTTATAGCTATTTAGAAAGTTTTTAAGTATATTTTTTTATGCGGTTCCTATCCACCGTACAAAAATAACATTAATTTGGAAGCACATTCGGGCCATTTTGGCGATTCCCCTTTCGCTATCAAATCACTAAAAAATTTTTCTAAAACATTCAGAACAGACAACAAAACGATAAGGTAAAAAAATCGAGTTGACGCAAATCTCATTTAAATACTCTTTCAAATTTATTAAATTCATTTAATTTATGACAAAAAAAAATCATTTTCATTTCAAAATCAAAGTAAACATTTCCAGTTAAAATTCTAAAATAAAAAAATACTTGAAATAAATGTAATTTTTTTAATTTTGTCACTATTTCAAATTCATATTTACAAATATCAGTCAGCAATATAATAAGTATATTCATAATATTTACAATGCACTTTAAATATCAATTAAATGATAGATAGGTACAGGTGAGGTGGGGCGGGACGGGAGTGGATTTTGTGAAACATATAAAGTTATTATAATAAATTGATTTTCAAAAACATATTTTCGATATGAAATATTAATTTTCATTTTGTTTTAATATTTAATGGCATTTGGGGCAATTGATGGAAGCAATTGATTTTTGTATTATTTTGAAAGTATTTAAAGTATTTTATATTGTTGTTTTGAGTGTACACGCGGGTACAGTGTACAAAAAATTAATTGGATACGTCTGGTGAATGTGAAAGGCATTTTATTTTTAGGACACCTATAACTTATTTGAGCAATATAATTTAATCCTCGAGATTAATAATGTAAATGTATTTAGTTTTGTTTGACAAATAATTTTTCTCCTGTTACTATATTCATTTCATTTCAGAGCAGAAATTCCCAAAATTTTGCCCCAAAACGAGGGGCCGAATTGTAATTCGCGACCCAAAAAGTGTGTGATTTGTATGTTAAACTTCTCTGGCGGGATTACAAAATTAATTTCTGAGTTAGATGCAAATAGTTTATTGAAATAAAATAATACATTCGGAGAATAATTTAACCTCTTTAACCTCAGTCATGTTGGAGTACTTAAAAAACCCAATTATGATCACTAATATATTCACAACTAAAAATATATTTGATAATATTCAAAAATATTCATTGCCAATCGCTACTTTATATAATTTTTATTCGTATCGAAATAAAACACTACCAAGGCACAGATAGGAAATATAGAGCGTAAATACGGAGGGCGATAGTAATTTCTGCACCAAACAGAAGATTACAGGTAAATTCCGCACTCATCTTTTGAAATTATCATGATCCTATGTGAATTTTCCGCACTAAACAACTATCGTGCTATTAAGTATTTATTACTTTTTGAAGTCGGTTTTTTAAAAAAAAAAAAACCTTTTATTATTTTCCAAATTTCAATCTCGGTTCTGCACTATTCGTAATACCAGGATTTAGATCGATACTATAAGTTGATCTGATAGCGTTGATCCCGTTTTTAGGGTTCGCGGACCCCACGTTGGGAACTTCTGTTTTACAAACATATTGTAAATTTAATATCACTTACGTAAATGCGATATATTACAATATGTTAACATATTTACGATAACAAGTGACAATTTAAATGAGAAAGATATAATATACATACATTTTTTCACAAAATTACAAACATATGTTTAAAAGGAAACCAATTTACGAAACATAATGGTGGAAATGTTGGGAAAAATAAAGTGAAAACCGTCTAAGCTACAAGTCAATTTCATCTTTCATGTGACATGAAAAGACACCTGGCCTCCAATTTGCCGGAAACATTTTTTTTTTTTTTTTATTAACAAATTGTTAAAGTTTAACAAATTGCTTTGGAAATTTTTTTCGTATATTTGAATGCAAAACAAATAAAAATTGTTTCGAGACATTTTTCTCTAAAATCAAAAGTTTTTGAGAAAAGAAAATTAAAAAATAAAAACGCGCATTTTGCGATTTTGCAGTTTAATTAGATTATCTTCGTTACTGTAATACCACGATTAAAATATATCATAAGAATTTTTCACCTTCAGTGGGTACCTAATAATAGGGGACGAACGGGCAAGAAGGATATGCTAATTTGATCTCTAAAAAAAAGTATGAGATTATAACAAAATTATTTATTTATCTCAAGATAACAAGTCTTCGGTTACTTAAGATTAATAAAGTAAAAAGAAAATTAACAAAAATTCTTATCTTACCACATTAAAAATCACTTGAAAAAAAGTTGCAATTATTCTTTTTGTCCTACTAAGGTGGGTAAAATGAATATCTTGGACAGGCAAAACTAATACATATCTACTAATGAAAATAAATAAACTAATCGTCACAATTATCGCAAAAGGACGACGACGACGATCGCAAAGGGAAGATCGACCTGTGTATAAAGAACACGGTTCATGGGTCCATTCCTGGCAAAAATTATACTGCATCCAGTCTTCTATTGCGGATATATGTATTTTTCTTGACAGACAGTACAAAAATAATTATCTTTTTGATTTTCTTTGATTGACTCTATCTTTTTTAAACGAATTTTCTTTTCTTTTTCATTGGAAGATCCGAGATTATTTAAAACAATTTTCCTTTTGACTAGAGAAGCCTCATTTTATTATTCATTTTGCCTGACTCCATTTTGCCCGCCAAGCACATTTTTAAGTAACTTAACCTACAATTAAAAACTAATAGATTCAAATTAAATACGAGCACGAATTTGTTGCTCATAATGATCATATAAATTACAGAAATCATTAAAAATAAATAACTGCAATACACAAAGACATAATTTGTAAATTACTTACCTTTATTTATTGATGTTTTGCTCGTCAAAATAGTTTTTCGGCGACTAAACACGCAAATAAACTACAGTGCCTCCTTTTGACAAATGATCCCATTAAGTGCAAAGTGAAGAAGCGGATGACATTGGATCTGAGTCAATCATACATCTAACTAGCTCAATTAGGCTATTATTCTTTTTGCCCGACCTCTCCGTCTTGCCCGTCTGTCCCCTAATAGTATAAATGTTCAAATCGTACAAAAACGTGACAAGAATCTAACGGACCCAAACGGTGGGTATTATGCTGACCTATGTAAATCCATTTTTAATTATTATGTAGGCCTTCTTTTTTTTAGTAATTTAATTATGCAAATTTGTTTTTTTTTTTTTTTAATTACTTAAATGAATTCATAGCGCTAATTTGAATAATTAAAGAGAAACTATATCCGAAAACATTAGCAATTTTTACACTGACTCACAGGTCTCGCTAAAAAATTTTAATAACGCGACATTCGAAAGAGGAAGAAACAAAGCATCTCAATACTGACTGTGTAGCTGTTAGTCTCATGGTTCAGTCACGATGCTTGAAGTCTCATTTTCTTTACCTTTTAACGTAGTAAAAAGTAGGTATATCTCAGAGAAAAAATTTTCTTTTATCAAAAATTAAATAATGCATTAATATACTTTAGCTATTATATTTGTATAACACTTGTTTTTTAAATTTCAGCGCGCTTATGTTGTACCGATATAAAAGCATTGTTGAAAAAGCGTTGTAGAAACGTTGTAAAATGAGGTTTATAAATTATATTTAAAAAGGTGGTAGTGAATAATTTTTATTTCTTATTAAATATGGTTTGTAACTTTGTATTTTATAACATGTTAGATTTTTTATCAAATTCCGTTGACACGTTTTCATTTTATTCAAAAAAAAAAAAAAAAAAAAAAAAAATAGTTTTCCCATAAGAACCCGTGCTAAAATTACAAAACTTTGCACTCGTTTTTCCCAAAATTGGGTAGTTAATATTTTCTTCGGTAAGGGCTCGTATTATTGGTATTGAATTAAATAAATATCTATAGAGAAGTTTCATTAAAATCCTTTGAAAAATCGTTTTACGGACCAGCTACCTTAAGCACTTTATTCTGATATTCTAAGCTTAAAAATTTTTGAAAATTTTGGATAAAAAAATGGAAATTATTCAAATATTTGCACACCAAGAACGCAAAATTTCAAAATGACGTATCCAGAGAAACCTGAAAATTATTGAACTGAACGGGAGATCCTACGCTTTCTACGCTTTGAAACTAACGACAGTGTCCCGACACAGCTCTGTCACGCTTCTTTTTATTTTGTTTCCAGATTTTTTTCCTAAAATATCTTTTTTATTTATCAAGATTTTAAATTTAAATATTACTATTATTATATAATTACGTAATTTACATATTAATTTAATTCGTAGGTAGTACTTGCATGTAATCGTAATTTTATTTTGTTTAGAATATTATTAAAATATTTAAGTACAACATATCTTTTATTAGATAAAAATATTTACCATGAAGTTAAATTCAAATATTCTGCGTCGTTGCAGCCATCTGTCGATTATATTTGTTACTATTTATATATTTGGTTGAGAAATTTGATGAGAGACTTCATTTTTCGAAGAAGGTTTTCAATGTGTTTTTTTTTTAGAATTTTTTAGAAAGATTTTTAGAAAAAAAAAGAATGAATTCTTCATCCTCGCTGTAAATTAATAGATAATAATTATTATTTTTATAATTATTTATATATTATTTTTTTAATAAGTATTAAGTTATTACTTGTATTTGAATTATCTTCTTGAATTTTTACTATGGAAATAATTAGCTAGCAATGTAATTCCTAGAATTTTTTTTATTGGAATAAAACAACGGCCGTTTGTGTCAAATATAAATGCAGCGCTTAGTTGATTGATAGCCATATTTGTGTATTAAATAAGAGGCTGGCCGGATGAGGACCCGGACTAGAATAGGGGGCCCACAGTTCTCGGGAAGAAGCCTGAGAAAAAATAGAAAAAGCTCTTTTTAGCTCGTTAAATTTTTGGCGGGACAAAAATTTTTAAAAAATGTGAGTTACTCCCGGGGCCCGCCATTTCTCTTCACGGCCCTGATAAGAGGGAATCTACTTTACAATATTAAAGAAGAGGTAATCATCTTTCAGAGGTTTCTTAACAACATACAAAAAGGTAGATTCGTAATACAAAATTTGGAAAAGACATTTACCAATATGTACAAGACAATTCAATCGTAATTCAGAGTTGAGAAAATGGTTACCAGTTAATGTTTGCCCCGAGGTATATTTGGGCATTAAAAAACTATCCCCTGCCAAAAAAAAATTCAGTTCTAGATCAACCTGACAAAAATTGGAAATTTAGTATTGGTACATTCACTGTAAAAAATTTAAGATCAAAAACAAAAAATCCAATCTTTTAAAATATTTTTCATTCACAACTTCATCAACTAGTTAAAATATCAGTGAAACAAAATAGCATAAACTTTTTTCATGATTGTACCGCTACAATATCCCCTTAACCTAACAGAAAATCTCATGTTTATCAGTAGGGGAGACTGGGGTAAAGTGGCCTGTGAAGATAAATTGGCCATTGGCCTTTACTCACCGGAAACTACCCCAATCTTGTGGCGAAGTTGAATACTAACTTGTAGACAAGCCATTAGTATTCTATTAAAACGTCAGTAATCAGTTCTTTAGATTGTATGTATTATAACGAATTTTCTGAAATTTCGAGTGTTGATGTAAAGTAAGTTTGAAGTTGTATTCTCAATATTTTTTTATTAATTACGAATACAATTTTTTAATTGGTATTGCTAACAACACTGTCTAATTCCCTTTAAAATAATATAGTTATCGATGAATCAGAAAATTCTTTTTGAAATTAGTTGTGGTTCGCCGAAATGGCGTCTAACGGGGTAAAGTGGCCAGGCTTATAATGGGGCAAAGTGGTCAGTGTCTCCGATCGCTGTTCAAATTGAATCTTAGAATATTTTCACATATTACATTAAATTCAGAACTTTTATTTACTTCTTTATATTTTATAAACAAAAGAATTGCCTGAAATCAGTTTTTAGGGTTCCGAGAAAAAATGTGAAAAAGGAACCCTTATGATGAGACCTCAGTGTCTGTCCGTTCGTCCGTCCGTTGATATATAATAATTAATGATACAAATATAGCTTGATTTTGTATATAAACATGTTTATGACTTCAAGATTTCTTTTTGGGTTAAAATGGGTACCCCTGGCCACTTTACAGAACATAGTGGGGTAAAGTAGTCACTTTGCACATGTTGCGAAAAATAAAAATTGCAAAAATACCTTTCAAGATATTGTTGATCTATTGATGGTTATTGGTTCTGCACTAAAGCAACTATATGCTAAATACTTATTAATCTGTATTTCTTTTCAAACAAATAAAATAAACAACATTTTATCTTAGAGTCAGGGGCGTAGCTAGCGCCGTATCAGCCGTATCAATGATACGGGCCCCCCGGGCTACAGAGGCCCCTAACGTGTAAGCAAAAATTAGTAAAATGTTATCCATAATGTCACTTAATCTCGTGCTTCCCGAGAAAAAAACATGTTCACTTCAGAAATGACAAAAGTCAAAAAAAAAAATCTCTTTTTTCCCCGGGTTAATTGCTCTGAAAACATGTTAAAAATCTGAAATTTAAAAAATTCATTCCATTAAGGACTCATGGAATTATTTCTGATAAAATTCAATAGCCTTGCATCCAGTTTTCCGGAGGCAATGCTTTCTATTCTTGACCCTTCCAGTTACAACCACAACAGTTGAAAGAAGTTTTTCAAAATTAAAGCTGATAAAAAATTACCTAAGGATTTCGATGGGGCAGGAACGGCTATCAGACTTGTCACTGTTGTCTATAGGGGCAGAAATTTTAGGAAAACTGAAACCGTCTTCAGCTATAGATGATTTAATAAATCAATTTGCCGAAAAAAAGGCAAGAGAAGTGTATATTTAATTTGAATTGTTTGGCTAGCTCAAATTCTAGGAAGAAGCGATAACTTATAATCAATAAATATTTATTTTAATTTAATGCAAGCATTTTTGTTTCTTTTGTGAGAAATCTTCACCCTTCATTTGGGCTCCGCAACTAATTTTGATACAGGGCTCCTTCAAGGCACGCTACGCCACTGCTTAGTGGCCAGCGTGCCCCAGTCTCCCCTGATTATAGAAAATCGAAAAACAATAATATGCAAAATATGTATATTATTTTATCGTAAAACTTGTTTATCTAGATATTATATTTTTTAGTTGTCTATCAATCTTTCCAGCAAAGACAATCAACACAGATCACAAAGTAGCAACAGCAGATAACTCCTCAGTCTTACAAACTGGTCTCACAATCAGTCAGTCAATTGCACAGTCCTCACTGAGATCGTCATTTATACATTATTTAAAAAAAAATTTCATTGATTTATTGATTCATAATTATATAGATTACATATTCAATAGTTAGTTGCCTCTGACATTACATCAAAATATTATTTATGTGCTGGTTGCTTGAATGACGACTATTTTCTTCGTTTAAAAATATTTTATACATAATTCCAATCAATATTATTCATATAAAAAATTGATCAAGAGCGAATGGTGCTCGCATAATTAGGGTTCCAGACAATGTGCAGTCAATAGACTATTTTAATTTATGTACCTATATTTATCTCCGAAATTTTCTGAGGAGAGTTTAGGTTAAGGTAGCGGTCTGGTAACTTGCGCTGTTTTTCATGCCTAATTTTACTGGCATTTTTTCTTTGAGAAAGAACAAATGAAAAGTTTTGAATTTTTAATGTTTTTATTTACATCTTAAGGTAACAAAAAAATTTTTTTTTGAATAAGTTAAATTTTGTTTTATTATTAACTATAGTGATGAGCAAATGCAAGACCAAGACCAAGACTTGGCAGTCTTGGTCTTGGTCTTGTTCTTGCATTAAGAATTTTGGTCTTGGTCTTACTAGAGCAGTTTGAGTCTTGGTCTTGGTCTTGCAAAATGCAGTCTTGGTCTTGATCTTGGTATTGCTAAAAAATCTTGCACTTTCTTGCATTTTTTTATTACCGAATTTTTTCCTTCAAAAAAAAAACAGAATTTTCTCTCTTTACGGTATTAATTATACTTTCAAACTATTTAAATAGTTTAGCAAAAGCCTTGCTTTTTTCTAGCTTTTCTCTTGGTCTTGCTCACTTGAGTCTTGGTATTGGTCTTGCAGCCATACTTATAGTCTTGGTCTTGGTCTTGCTCTTGGTATACATAATCTTGGTCTTGGTCTTGCAAAAAATGCAAGACCAAGACTAATTTTGCTCATCACTAATTACCTATTATTATCACTTGAAGTTGAAACCAGAATGACATATCTATAGATTAAGACTAATTAAGAATTTTTGATTTCAGATACCTATTCCCAAAAGTCAAAATCATCATAAGATGAAATTGCGACACGAGCCGAGCTTGCGAGGCGAGTGTCGTAATGCATCTGAGTGAGTAATAGCCATTGCCAGCGAGTAGAATACGATATTTCTTCTACGACTTTTTTCCGTTTTGATTCAAATAAAATTGAATATAAATTTTAAATCAAAAGAATAAAATTTTTACATCTACATACCTCTAATTTCATTAAATGTTTATATGTATATCTACAAACGATGAAAACAAAATTTCAAACTACTTTGTTTACTTAGACGCCACTACGCAACATATATGAAACTAAAACTTATAGATATATTATTCACAAGTTATTGAGTAATCATCATTCTTCCACACCTTTGAATAATGCCTAACTTTCTCAACAATTTACGGATATGTAATGAGTGTGTTCTTCAACAGCAGTAGAAAAAAAAACTTTCTTTGTTACCTTAAGATATAAATAAAAACATATAAAAAAATTCAAAACTTTTCATTTGTTCTTTCTCAAAAAAAGGCCCCTAAAAGTAGGCATGAAAAACAACGCGAGTTACCAGACTACTATCTTAAACAGAGGCAACTTTTCAAACCTAATTTTATATGTTTGGATGGAATGGTTTCCAAAATACTAGTGTAATCACACTTTTGGGCACTCCTTAACTGACTGACTAATAGATTATCAAAAATCTAGGATAATTTTAAT
Organism: Brachynemurus nebulosus; assembly: GCA_035578155.1. Lineage (NCBI taxonomy): Eukaryota > Metazoa > Arthropoda > Insecta > Neuroptera > Myrmeleontidae > Brachynemurus > Brachynemurus nebulosus. Next base: position 11,892,711 of record JAPWDM010000012.1, on the reverse strand, counting down.
CGAGCTGGAACTTTGGAATTTGAAATAGATAGTGCTTGAGGTAATAAATACTAGCAAAATAAAAAAGGTCAATGAAAATCAACTAATTTATCAACAGGGCCCCGTGGAGAGAAATGGCGGGCTCCGCGGGGAACATCTCTTAAAAATTTCTCCCCAAAAAGGGACGAGCAAAAAAAAGTTTTTATTTTTCCTGGGTCTCTACCGGCCGTTACGGGTCCCTCGTCGGGCCTGTTTATCAACTCATCAAAGAAATCTTTAAAGTCAGCGCGTTTCTCCTTATTTAAAATAATTTTTATTTTTTTTCGGTAACTGTTACACTGTCAAAAAAGTCGTAATTTTCCTGTAATCTATAATTCAATATCTACCGACCCTATAAAAATCAAAATTTTATCACAAGAAATTTCGGAAATCAAAGGGGAACGGTCATTTTTTGCGAATTTTGAATTATATCATTAAAATCACTGAATCAAAAAATATAAAAAAATATTTTTAGAATCCTTGGAGATATCCCCGTTTAAGTAATACCTCACACGTTATACTTATTAATAAAAACTTTTTTTGAACCAAATTAGCCCAAATTGGATGGGTGTCATCGAAACTTAACATTACTTATGCCAAATTTCAAATTCCTACGTCACACAGTTTTCAAGAAAAACCTCTGTGTTCGGACGGACACGCCGAGAGTGATCTTATAAGGGTTCCGTGTTTCCCATTTACGGTATGGAACCCTAAAAAAATGTTATGATTGGTATCCAATCCATCTATGTATTGCTATCCAATACGACAGTCTGTTCTGGTGCGTAATAACAGTCTGATTTCTTAGTTTGTTATTTATTCTCATAAAATTAATATTCCATGAATATTAAATAATATTTTAATAGTAATTTGTTCATCACTTGAAGCGATCCAATTAGAAAATTTCATATTTTTCTAATTTCATTTTTCTATTTTTAATTTTTTTTTATAATTTGTGTAGTAGGGTGGTAGCAGCTAAAGCTAAATTGTTGCTATGTAAACAAGAAAATACTGAAACACCACCACTAAGTACGTTTTTGAGAGGCATTTCTGAGCGATCCCTAGCCAACTAAATTTATTTTAGCATTTGCATTTTTCCTCCTCTTTCTAACGGTGTAAAAAAATGTCAAAAAAACTTTCGAACTTTGAAAAATTTTGGCCAAAAACTTATTTTTTCACGAAAAATACGTACAAAAACCCAGACATGTCCGGCTAAAGAACTCATTCAAGATTTTTGAATTTCCAACGTTTCCAAATTTTAATAAAAGTCAGTTTTGACTTCTAGGCACCTCAAAACAAATTTCTATCATACCCGGGGGTCAAGTCACGTCATGACGGTGACTGTAATAGCTGAATTTTCGATTCGAAAATTCGCTTAAAAAACAAAATTACAAAAGATTGCATTGTATGGATCACTATATGTGGACTGTTAAGGTAGTTGGTCAATAAAACGATCTTTCCAAAGGATTTTAACGAAACTTCTTTAGAGATTTATTTAATTCAATACCAATAATACGAGCCTATTCCGAAAAAAAATGACCGCCCCAATTTTGAGAAAAATGATTTCAAAGTTAATTTTAACACGGACTCTGATGGGAAATTTTTTTTTTGTTTAAATGACTATCTCAGAGCAACTACGTTAAGGGCAGGGTAAAGTATTAAAATATTTTTTTTTTGTATTTTTTTTTTAAATTTTTTTAACTGAATGCATAATATCTCAAGAATATTGTCTCAAAATTTCAAGTTGATTGGAGCAAAATTGACGAAGTTATAAATATTTTTGTTGTTACCAGGCAGATGTTTCGCTCTCTATATATATCTCCCTCTCAGTTCTATTATAGCAATTTCAATGGAAGTACTAACGTGTTTATATACCTGTCCTGTATATTTTGTCAGTGTAGCGTACAAAATTTAGTTTAGCAGTAAGTATTCTATATCAGTTTTATACAAGAATTTTTAAGTGTTCAAAACTTTAAAGCGTTTCCCCCACAGCTCACGTTTTCAAAGACGGAGCCCCTCATAACTTCAAAACTACAGCACCGATCCATTTGAAATTTTAAACACTATTTCTGTACATAATTTACGAGATAACGCTGGAGAGTTTTTTCAAATTTGTTAATAATTTTTATTTCATCATAACAAATTAGCCAATTTTTTTTCGCAAAAAATTGTGTTTTTCTGTTCTAAGTGTTCCAAAAAAGTGAAAAATTGAAACTTTGAAAAACTCTCCCAACGTTACTTGAGGGAAACTATTATCTAACGAGTGAATTTTAATTTTTTTATTTCGGATGATCCAGCACCAAGTTATGAGGAGCACCGCAATTCTACTCGGAAAAATTTTTATTTCTTCGTAAAAATTTTATACAATATTCATCAAATGTCATACTTTAATGTACCAGTGGTTTTAATAAAGAGATTTTAACTGTGTCGTCACAAAAAAATAACAAAAACATGCCTTTTTTTGTACGAATTAACGTTACCCTCTCCTTAAGTATTGTTGCATTGTTTTATAAACAATGATAAATGCAGACCGATATCCGATGTGACGTAAATGACATTAAAAATTTTTGTAATTTGATACTTACTATTTTCCACTCTGAAATATTTGTTACAAATGATTGGCGTTATTATTATTAACATTATTATTATTATAATCTACATCACTTGATATTATTATAATCGGTTGATACATATGAAACGATGGCCGTCTCAATTGTACATACCAACATATCGCTTGTAAGACGTTAAACTGTGTATTTAATTGTTGCCGTTGGCATTTTATTATATGCCCCCCTGCCCCCCGTATCCCCCAATCACGACTGATCTATCGGAATATTTAAATTCATAATAAACTATATATAGATTTAGATAGATACACCCAGTTTATTATTATATTATTGAAACAATTTTATAAATTGTTGAAATTTTTTGACCGTTATTTCGCGAATCAAATGTTATTTAATCTAGCGTGCGTGTAATATGAATTTACTACATAAATAGGTGTGTTCAGGAAATGCATTTCGAATATTCTACAACTGAAATTTACGTCAGAATCAGAATTTTTGTCTGGAAGGTTAAATGATTACATTGGAGTACACGGAGAGAAAATTCATATAAAAATTACTGTGCTCATCACTACAATCGACGTGGAAAAGCGAAACATATTCAATTTTGTACGGTAAAATTATAAAAATTATAATGAATCATAGAACATTTAAAGGATAGAATATTGTTTCCGTAATATTAGCTCCGTAAAATTTGTAAAACAGCACAGTAAAAAGTTCCATTCACGACAAAAAAAAAATTTTTAATTGTTTTTCTTACAAAAATTACCATGCTGTCATTTCAAATGCTATCTGCTAATAGTAGAAAGAAAGAAAGAGAAGGTATCAATGCTGTCACATAGCCAGGCAGGCTGCAGAAGGTATCAACACAATCATACATGAAGGTCACATAGCCAGCCTGGTGTCGCAAGTAACATAGCGAGGCTGGTTTGGTGTGATGTGCAAACAGTATTCATTAGAATGTGTTACAGGACGGTCACCGTTTAATTCATCATTTTGTTACTTCACTATCTTCAGTATTAGAATATATTGTTGCCAATCATTTTGTATGCATCGATTGTTCCTCAGTGCGTACAGCCCAAGTAACATAAGGTTGCGGGTCAGATGCGCAAATGAAAGAGTACGGCAACAAGAATTAAACTATAACATATATGCATAAGAGTGTGATAGAAGTTACTAATTACTAAGACTGATACTTTTTAGAAATTTTTATGAAGCCATGACTAATACTTTTTACGTTTCAATTTAATAATATTTACATGATCGTAAAATATTTTTTACTTTGGTCGTCGATCGCGTACGCAGTATAAGAGAGCATAGTAATTTTTCTGAAATTTTATCTACAAAAAGTATCTGATTTTTCTCTCCGTGTAGGTACATTTTGTGTGTTGAATAATAATGATTAGTTCTGAATTTTCGATTTGAAAATACGCTAGTAAAACGAGATACTGGCAGTGCAATTGTATGACGTTCCTGTTCCATTTTAAGTGAATTTCCATTCTGGAAATTCACTTATTACAGCGGGTGCCATGAAAAGACCTGAGCCCGGGACTATGATAGAAATTTGTTTGATAACTTATTACCTGGGTCAACATCTAAGGATCTTTTTATGCTGGGAAAGTGACTCATTTCTACGAGAAAATAGAACAACCGAACAACAACGAATTTTGATGAAATTTGGTGTGGTGATAACTTATTACTTGGGTCAACATTTAAGATACTTTTGACTCCGAGAAAATTTCACAAATTCCAATTTAAGATACTTTTGACCCATTCTCAAAAATAATTGTTCTATGCAAGTTCTGTATAATTATTACACTTATATACATATTTCTCACTGAGTTTATATTTTATAACAATGCGTCACGAGAACGACGTCGCGGGTACAGCTAGCTGACAGTGCAATTGTATCACTTTCCCGTCCCAATTTTATTTTTTGAAACCTCCAGAGGGGGAAAAGTTGGAGTCAGTAGTTTAATAAATTCCAAAATTGATTATAATTAGCAGTTTTGATGAAAGAGACCATTTCGTTCAAAATTAGCAAAGAATCGAAATTTATTTTGCGATTTTAGAGCTAGATGGGTGCATTTCTAAGAAAAGTTGTCTATGTTATATCTTTTAAATTTTTCGGAATTTTATCCCAAGTCTGTCCCTGAAGGGGGGAAAGTTTATATTTCAAGTAACTACCGCCTACTTTGACGTCATTTTGGAAAAAAACTTTTATTGTTTGGAAGTATGCTATAATTCCTACCTTGCTGCAAAATTTCAAAAATTTTAAATTTTGATACGGGAAATTGCTTTAATGAAAAAATTTTGTCCTTGAAGTAATTTGAAACTTTTGCTATACCTTTCATCTAAGTTTCATCGAGTTTCATAAACAATGTTCGAAGAAAATCGAAAAAAAATCCATTTTATTTCCATTTTTCCAAAAAGTCAAAAATGAACTTCAAAACCACTGATTGTGAACAAAATTTGTTAAATTTTTACTACTTTTAATACCCCATATATAGATAAAATTATTTTGAGTCTGGGGTCATTTCTCTATCTTTACTAGATCTGGAGAGATTCATTAATTTAAAGTACATACAAAAGGTTCGGATAAAAAGTCCAATTTTTTAGAAAGTTACCAACAGATTTTTGTTTTTTTTAGCTATAAACTATTACCTCGAAAAAACAGATACATTGTATGAATATACCTTCAATCGATCATGTCGTTCAGAAGTTTGACGATATCTAAGAGACGCACCAACGATGATCAATTATGTACAAATTAAGCAATCAGTAAAATAATGTCCATAATGTCCCTTTGCCAAGGGATCGTGTTGAATCAATATAAGCAATTCTAATTAAAAAATAATCTTTGGATATAAATGAATTTAATTTCTTTTTTTTTTTGTATCCCTATGTTTAATGGGCGTAAAGAATTTATTATAGCGCGGGATCGGAAATAAACGGTTATATAAATAAGAATAAATGAAATTAATACTGTTTCTTTTTTTCTCATTTAATTTTTTTATTATTTGATTTGAGTTTGGATATTGAAAACCAGTTATAATTTCGTATATACAATTTTTCCAATAGATTTACAGGTAAATTGTATGGATGCGGATTGAATTAATGTCCACCACGACATTTAAAAAAAAAAAAAAACAATTGACTCCAAATATCTGAAAAATTGCCTGATTTCAAGAAATTTAAATGTTAACACTTTGATAACATTAGTAAAAACAATGAAATTCTGAATAAATTGTTACCTCTATTTTCGCCAAAAAATTTTTAAACTTGTTGTTTCATATTTCCGTTTTCGTATATCATTTGTAGTGATGTACGTATTTACTTTTTTGCAACCAACCAGTTGCTATATTTGACATTGTTTGATGTGATTGGTTTTGATCCAAACTAAAAAGTTTTTAGTTTCTTTTGTTTATGAAAAAATTTTTAAATTTTTTATTTTTATTGATTTTTATATTCTTGTCTTGATAATGGTGTTTTGAGACACCGAAAACGGTCGACATGTTGAAGATTGGTTAAAAAATTCTGTTTGGTTTTTTATTGGTCTTAATATTGAGGTTTATCGCCAAATAAAGTCCAATAATGAAATTACAAGTTTAAAAATTCTGAAATTTGGAAATTACTCATGGTAACACTCATATGACATAACCTATATCCATCTAAAATAAAATTTAACTTTCTAACAGTGAATAAATTTTCAAAATCGTTTTTCGAAAAGTTAGTTAATTTTTATTTTGATAAATGAAACAGATATAAGTATAGTAAATACTGTTATTTTAACGACAAAAACAAAATTCAACAAATTTCTTAATCTTCCTTAAAAACTAATTCATTTGGAACAATAGTTCAGAAATTCATGTAATTTTTTATGTTCTTTTCGACGGTGTAAAAAATTTTTTTAAAATATTTTTAAATTCTAGTCGATACTTGCAAAAACAACCAAAAATGGTGACAAATGACCAAAATTTTAGCTTCTAAAAATCGGACGCGCCTGGTTGACAAACCTATCGAAAGGTTTAGGACTTTTTTCTTTTCACCAAATTTCGTAAAAACTGGATGCCTCATTCGAGAGTTATCGCGCAGACACATAAATACGTTCATATATATCGTGCGTTCTCTGTCCCAACTTCGTATATCAAAAACTACATGTTTTAGAACATAAAAAAACATATTAAATACTGTATTTATATACATATATACTTATCTATATATATATAGATATAGGTAGCTAACATCAAAAGGTGTAATTAGGATAAATCTTAAATTCATAGTGACGAAAACACCGATTTAATTACGTTTTTTTTGTGTGTCCAAAAATTGGGAGCTTTCAGATACGAGGTTGAGAAAGAGTTTTGAAGCGGAAAAATTGCGATCGGATGTGTTTACAAAATTCACGAATTCCTAAAGATCTACATTTTTTTATACTACGTCCCGCTTGACTTCAAAATACGTCTATTAAATTATTTTTTTACTTTTTGAAGTCGGTTTTTTAAAAAAGCTTTTATTTCATACATTTTAATGACAATGCTTACCAACCTTTATAGTGATATGTAAATGCTTAAAAGAAGAAATATTCCAAATTTCATACGTTTAGGTGGAATAGGGTATATTGTTAGCAAATTATTTTTAAGATAGTTGGATCAAATTAAATTAAAAAATAATATATGTTACTATAGTTTTTAAAGTGAATAACTTTGCAAATTATATAAATTTTTAAATTGTCGTAATTATTCATATTACTGAAGAGGGTTAAAAAATTACTCAACCAAAGTTAATAAAATTTTTATGGGACCACCTGGAGAACTTTGTCTACTAACCAAAAAAAGAATGGCGCAAATTGGTTCAGAAATGTGGGAGAAATCGGTGTACACACATAAAAAAAAATACACATACGGGTTGAACTGAGAACCTCCTGGTTTTTTAAGTCGGTTAAAAAGGATAAAATTAGAAATATAACTAAAATATCATTAATAATGATGTGTGTGGTCTGTGTTACCGACAAGTCGTTTGAGGGACGAATGTTTAACCGTATTAACTTTTTAAATTTTATCGTTTTGGCCATTAAAATGGAAATTTCGGGCTCCAGTTACTACTGAAATATATTACACTTTAAAATCGCGTGTCAGTCTTGAATGGTTCCCTCAACAATATCAAATTATTATTGTAGTAGGTACATAATAGAGGCATGCACGTACATATTTCAAATATGGATAATATAACATTTGTATAAACTTTATAAAATATTGTTAAATATTTTTATTAATCATATATTTTTGTTTAATGTTATTATTGTTTTGTTTCGAACGATTCATTCGAATGTTTTGTTGTTGTTATTTGTAAGAAGTCAGTATGCGCCACTGCCATCTATAAATCATTGATATAATTGGTTCTGCCCCAACAAACACAAATAAATAATAATAGTATATATCTATATTTATATTGTTGTATATTATGCACCGATACTTATATATCGACGATCGATGAAGGAATGTAGTAAAAGTCAAAAAAACGTTTTGGCTAACAAAATTATAAATCGTTAAATTCAAAAATAAATTTTAAAATAACAACAGTATAATATGTATAAGAAATTTGCGAAATATGTATATTGGTTTATTGAAAATCATTGTAGTAATGTGCGATAAAAATAGCAAACTTTGGGAAGGATATTCTATTTTCACTACGAAAATCGATATTTCCCTGATCCCTTGGCAGTCTTGGTCTCGGTCTTGTTCTTGCATTAAGAATCTTGGTTTTGGTCTTGCTAGAGCAGTTTGGGTCTCGGTCTTGGTCTCGGTCTTACAAAATGCAGTCTTGATATTGCTAAAAATCTTGCACTTTCTTGCATTTTTTTATTAGCGATTTTTTTCCTTCTAAACTCAGAATTTTCTCTGTTTACGGTATTAATTATACTTTCAAACTATTTAAATAGTTTAGCAAGAGTCTTGCCTTTTTCTTGCTTTTGTCTTGGTCTTGCTTACTTGAGTTTTGGTATTGGTCTTGCAGCCATACTTATAGTCTTGGTCTTGGTCTTGCTCTTGGTATACATAGTCTTGCTCTTGGTCTTGCAAAAAATGCAAGACCAAGACAAGACTGCAAGACCAAGACTAATTTTGCTCATCATTATCCCTGATACCGTATATTTTTTAATTCGTCTCGTTAACTTTAAAAATTTTTGTTTGTATAGAAAAAATCACGATTTTCGGAGTACCGCACAAATTTTTTTTTCTCTAAATTGAAGCCGATATGAATACGACTTAATTTCAATTCCATTAAGGTGCATATTTTATCCGAATATCTTCCAACGTTTTTTATTAACTTAAGATACCATCACAGTGTGAACGGCCGAAAAATAGTCAATTTTCGCGATTTTTTCGGATGGATAGGATGGGGGAATGGGGATGCATTTTTTTACGACTAATACGACTTTTTAACGATACCAAAATATTTTTTTCATTCATTTCTATTTATTTTTTATAATTAGTATAATTTTTTGAAAAAAGTGTCTTTAAAAAAGGAGGATATTGGTGCCTACGATTGCGGCCGAAGTTTTCATTTGGTAAAAAAAATCAAATAGGTTATCAATCTGTAGGTAAGCCTCTATGTACCTATGGAGGCTTTTTTTTCGAAATTTGAAAAAACCGCGGAGGTTTGAATAAAATGTACAAAATTGTCAACTTACAAGATTTCAAAAAAAAAGCTTCCATAGCGGCTTAAATACAGATTGATAATTTATTCGATTTTTTTCGCAATTGTAGGCACCTGTTTTTTCGCAATTGTCCGCCCTTTTTTAAGGACACTTTTTAAAAAAAAATATAATTATTATAAAAAATAAATAAAAATGAATAAAAAGATATTTTTGTACTGTCAAATAATGGTATTCATCGTAAAAAAAAATTCATCCTCATTCCACCATCCTATCCATCCAAAAAAAATCACGAAAATTGACTATTTTTCGGTCGATCACACTGTGATGGTACCTTAATAGTAAGTATTCTTATTTTAATGTAAACGCGTGCTTTATCTCTTTCTGTTTCTTAAGAGTTGCTACTAGCCTAAAAGAGAGATCCCCATTCTTATCATATTCACTCATTGTACAAAAATCTTAAAACTGTAATAGGTATATTTCATGTCGTATCGGTTCCATTTGTGTATTTAGTTTAATAAATAAGATTTATTTTTTGAATTGTCAAAAATATATCAATATAAAATTCGCTATTTAGTTATTAGAACAGTAGGAGGGGGGGGGAGTAGCTAGCATGTCCACTCACTGACAGTATCCTCCGCCTTTCTTGAATTTCATGTTTAACAGCAGTTCGAAAACCACAAAATAAGATAATAGTCATTTTGATATCAGAATCAAATTAGCAGTATAAGATAAAATATGTACCCATCTAGAACGTATGGAACCTTGTACACAGAATGACGTCATCAAAGTAAATTGTGTGCACATTCGTAAAGGTTTCTAAATTAGTGCAATCATTTTACAATAGGTGACGCGCGAATCGTTTCAACAAATATGTATATTTCAATTATTTCATACACTTTATTGAGATGAAACTTTATGGAACCGTTATACGGACGTCTGCGCAGGTTTCTAAATTAGTACAATCATTTCACAATAGGTGGCGTGCAATAACCGCGCAACGCTCCAACAACCAAATTAAAACACTTTCTTTCTTTGTGTTTCTGGCATTGTAACGTAATTATGCCCAGGTACACGCTAATCAAACAAAAAATTTTTTAAAATTTGATTCAAGGGGACAATTTTTTAAACGTCGACTACAATTTTAATAGTGAAACAAATGGTAATTCTAAAAATTAATTCTCACGGATTTCTTTTTTGAAAAACGATTCCTATATAAATATGATCAAATAATTAAAAGATTAAAATCAAAAATAAATTTCAAATTTGAATATTAGAAAAAAACTTTTAATTGACACAGTTTAAACTCACATTCAATGCAAGTTAATATAATAATGAATCCGCAAATACGTAGTTCGAATTAGCGCAGTTCAGTTATCTTATATAATCGATGTTTTATAAAGATTAAGAGGCTACTGTGGCTACTGCGGTCAGAACGACCATACGAGAGCAGTAAACCAATCTCAATAATTTGGTAGTGTTATTTATATATTAGGTAAGTATTGAACTTTAATATTGTGATTCTTGGGTGTATAAATACTGTCTGTACTGAGGTATTAACTTGGGTACTTAATACTTACCACACACGACTCAAGTATTTAACTCCTGTTAACAATCACGATCAACGATTACAATCAACTTGACCATTTTTTTCATTGAATCGTTCTTTTTCGATTATTTTTAGATTTATGTCACCCACCAGTAAGTAGTACTTAATCTTTAAGTTGGTATTTGTTGTTCCCGTTGAAAATAAATTATATTTTAATGCCGTAAAATTGAATCAATTGCAACAATTTCGAATTTTCTATCATTTCTTTGTTTCTTTGTTAAATTTTTTTTTTAAAATTGTTCCTTATAATTATTACTTCAATACTATAACAGAAATTTTTTTTAAAAAGTTCTGATTATTTTAACAGACATCTCCCATTTGCCCTCTCTATAGTTGACATATTGTCCTTATTTTCCCATACACTGTCTCTACTCACCCCTTTGTGGTCCCTATTAGACTCCAACTTCATCTTAAGGAGGACTACTAGTGTCACATTTTGATGTTTCGATTTTACATGTTTCGATAGTCTATAGGTACCTTTAAAAATAACATACTACAATTTCAAGAACATATCTCAAATAGTTTTTGAGTTATAGCCATCTGAAGAGCGGATTCTGATTTTCATTGTTAACATTAAAGTATTGAGCAATGTATGAAGGTTGACAGTTCGGGAGTTTCTGGACGTGGCTGCCAGTCATATGTTGTGGAGCAGCTAGACCCTGGCACATTTAAACGACTCATCTAGTTTTTCTATGACCGTTATAGTGAGTACATCGTAAATTATTTTAGTAAAAATTCTCAATGATTAAAACTAAAAGGTAAGGTAAAGAAAAACTACATTTTTCAAATTTACTGCAGTTATAACTCGAAAACAAATCATCCGATCGATTTAATTCTTATTGCAGCTTCTTTTATATATGTTTCTTCGTGCCACCAACCTCCAGTTTTCCGATCGAATAAAAAATGTAATTTTTGCAAGTCAAAAATCATCAAATTTTCGCGCAAAATTTGAAACTTTTTTTTAAAAATTCCACCATTTTATTAATTTCCAAATTTTTTTTTTCCGATTGAGGTTCATGGCACGTACAATACCTTCTAGTTTAATAGACTTTTTGGTTTTTTTGATTTCAGGCACTGTGAAGGTCGCTATCACTGCAGCAGTGGGGGAACTTTTTTTTTAGAGCCGTGGGAGATCACGAATAACTCACTGAATTTTCAGTTTTTTGGTCCAAAAATTTTATCATGAATTTATTACATATCAGCGAATATATCCTTAAAATATTAAAACATTCCATACAAAAGTTTTCTTTAAAAAAATTCCCAAAAATCACCTTTTTTCAGGCGGTCACACTAGTGGTTCCCCTTAATTGCTAGTCCTCATGATTTTCAATAAAAACACATAAAAACCAGTTTTTTTTCACATATGCTTCAAAATTCCAAAATAACTAAAAATTCAATTAAACAACAATTTATTCATAAGAACATCCAAATTAATTGTAGTTTAATCTGTCTGAAGACGTTAGCACTTTGGCGGTCATAACCTATAATGACGAAACATTCAACTGATACATTCTTTTGACTGTTTTATGTGTGTTAGTAAGGTTTCACGTGACGTGCTATGACGTCAATGACTGCCAAAGTGTTAATATAAATTAATATTTTAACATTTCATCATGTTCGTCATTTCATTAAATGACGTAAAATGTCAGTTCATGAATAACTTTATTCCGTTTATCCCAATTGATATCATTTTACGGTATATTTTAATATTTATTCTTTTTAATGAACCAGTATTATCAGTGATGGTATGAAAAGATATGCTAGGGAAGTAGTGGCGACATAAATTTTAAATTGTACTTACCTTTTTCAATTTTTTCAAAATTTGGGAATAGTAATAGTAATGATTTTAAAATGTATGGCCAAATTAAAGTATCACTAACGTGCGAATATTTGTTTTTTGTTTAAATTCTAGCATGCCAAATTCGTTAAATTAAAATCTAAGAAGAAAATAATTTTATTTTTGGCCTTCCTACACGGAGAGAAAATTCCTATAAAAATTACTGTGCTCATACTACAATCGACATGTAACAGGCGAACATATCCAATTTTTGTACGGTAAAATTATAAAAATTATAGTTATATTATTGTAATTTTTATAATTTTACCGTACAAAAATTGGATATGTTCGCCTGTTACACGTCGATTGTAGTATGAGCACAGTAATTTTTATAGGAATTTTCTCTCCGTGTATATGTATACCTTTTTAGGAAATTCAGTAAACTTAGAAAAAATTGTAAGGGAATGCGATAACAGTTATAAACCTATATTAAACGGTCTTTTGATAGCTTTTAAAAAACTCTTACTGACCCAAGTATCTTTATCCGATGCTTGATAAATCGCCAACATTAAACCGGTATTTCTGTTAGTTCACTTTTATACCGGCGAATATTTTGGAAATGGTTTCATGTTTGCCTTTAGTTTTGAGCAATTTTGTAAAAATTGAATTTGTCAAAGTTTTAGACACACCAATTTGTTTTTTACCATAGAAATCGAGCCTGCTAGTATGGCCATCTGGTGTTAGATTAAAACACCAGTTAGTGTGTGACACATTGATTATAATATAACTAATAACTAACTTACCTTTCCAACATTTTTTCTTAACTTACACCGGAAATATAGACGTTAAGGATGTTTGGGAGGTACAATCGGAGATAAAAGTACATGAAATTAGAAATTCGTGAATAATTGCGTTGTATAACAAACTATGAGGTAAATAAATAGTTATCCTTGTTAAATAATAGCTATCACTACAACTGATTGTACAATACATCAAACTATAGCTCTCAGCTGACTACAAGAGCTGAGTACATTCTGAGGATTTTTCGGAGGAATTTCAAAATGCTACGAGACGATTGAAAATTTAGTAGAGTGTTCCTCATTAAATACTAAGGCCCTTGTGAAAATTTCAAACCCATTCACTAGACCGTTATAAAGTTAACAAAAAAAAACTAATTTTACACATGCCTACTCTTATGGAAATTCGAAAACAGAACAGATTAAAAAACTTTTTAACGGCTTAGTGAATCGGTTTGAAATCTTCACAAGCGCCTTAGTATTTAATGAGGAACATTCTACTAAATTTTCAATCGTCTCGTAGCATTTTGAAATTCCTCCGAAAAATCCTCAGAATGTACTCAGCTCTTGTAGTCAGCTGAGATCTATAGTTTGATGTATTGTACAATCAGTTGTAGTGATAGCTATTATTTAACAAAGATAACTATTTATTTACCTCATAGTTTGTTATACAACGCAATTATTCACGAATTTCTAATTTCATGTACTTTTATCTCCGATTGTACCTCCCAAACATCCTTAAAATTCAATAATATGCATACTATCAAATAACCAGAAATGCTTGTTTAAAAAAGTATACATATTTATGATTTTTCTGAAGAATAATTGACATAATTCGAAACTAATATTCAGAAAAATCACATTTATTGAACCATACATTTTAAAAACATTTTAAAAATAATTATTTTTTTGAAAATAGTTTTCGAATTTTTATTTTTTTCAAAATTTATTGTGCATTTATTTACAAACTTGTAATAATGGTCTTTACTTTTTATCAATACCGGTGATCAAAATTTAAGATCAGTTGTGGAATTTCAATATTTTTTTTTTTCTAAAGATGATATCTCAATTTACTGATGCTATTGTTTTACCGTATTCTACAACTTACAGTACCAAGTTTAGTATAGTTACTAATAACAAAACCAAGTCTAACCAAACCACAGTAAATAAAACATAAAATAAAAAAATAAAAATGAAAAAACAAATAAGATACACAAAACACGGACAAAAAAACGTAAATAAGGAATCACGATTTGAAAATAAGTCACTTACCCACCATTTATATTGTGTGTTTACAAAGTTTCTTTACTAATAAAAAGGTAAATTTTCAAAAAATGTCAAAAATATCCGACTATATAAAAACCGAACTAAAAAGATGGAAGCAAGATGAAATGGCAAAAAAATGTAATAACAAGTTGCACAGAAATATCTGATGCCGCCGACTGGGTGCTATTATTTAACACTGCGTGAATTTTATAGATTTCACAGCATTTTTCAACCCTCGAGGTTCCAGAGTTTCCAGCTTTTTAGTTCGCTTTCTACACTAATTGATCTTTTTATTTACGTGTTTTTACGATATTACCGCTATAGTCACTCTCGCGTTTAAGACAAATCTAATGACGCCTCATTTATTAAAATCTATGTATTCCTTTGTGGTTTCACGATTTAATTACTATTGGTCCATTCGAATAGCTCGATAAAAAACTTGACATATTTGCCGTAAAAGAATGAAAGACATTACGGGGATAATTTAGATGTCCCTAATTGTTTTTCAACACTGCCAAGAGGTGATTCACCTATCTCAACACTAAACTCAAAATTGGCTTTAATATTTTCAAGAATTTCTTTTTGAAGTGTAAAGAAACTTTATAAACACTCACTAAATACAGATCGTGTTGCGAAATTGTATTAAGTTGTAATCTATTATAGAGTAACGTAAACATCTTAATACTTTTGCCAATTAAGATTAAAAACGAAAAAATATCTTTTTGTATGTGATTTTACATGCCCAGTAATGTTGACCAGTCGCGAATCGTTCCTTAAATGGAAACAGGAATTAAAGAAACAGATGAAGATAAGTGAAAAACTGATAATACAGAGTGGCCATGTAAAACTCAATATTATGTTTTGATGTGAAACAAAAGAAAAACTGCTGAAAAACGAAAGTGAAAAACTAAAAAATAAAAATTGAGTGAAAGGATTTTTAGAAATAAAAAAGCCAAATTTATTTTTTAATTTGAATTGAATTTTATTTTTTTTTTTAAATTTTGATTATTAATATAACATATACATCACACAATCAGCATTAAAATTAATCACTTAATTTCAGTTTGTTTAAATTATTTTTTGTTTAAAATACGACACAGAATTATAAAGTTTTCATTCAGTTTCTTTTAAAATACAAATCTATCAAATTGTCCTCAAAAATTCTGATTTTCTTTTTACTGACGTTTAAATATTATTAAAAACTTTAAATAATTTCGAATCCTATGTACAGAATTAAAACTGAATTCAAATGTATAAAAAGGTATTTACAAAATAAAATTAATGCCTCCGTTGAATTTAAATTTTGGAAGCCGTCACTGATTTATCCAAAAGAAAAATTTGAATTCAGTTTTTTTTTTTTTTTTTGTTTATTTTGTTTTCTTTGAAAGATATTTACAATGAATTTTTTTTTAAATTTCTATAAATATTTTCTTTTTTTGAAAAACTTTTTTAAATAATTTAACACTACGAAAAAATTAAAGACGAAAATTTTTGCAGTGCAAATGGCACAATTTTTATTTCGCTATAACTCAATAAATCAATTCGACTATAACATTTTCCGGAAGTTTTTGCACGAGCTAAACAAAAAATATCACCTCAAAACATATCAAAATGTAGATAATATCTTTTGTTTTAAATACTCACCTGTACAGTGGCGGAGTTTGTTGAAAATGTAACTGGTGCATTGTTTTTATTGAAAAAATAAAAAAATTCCACCACTGATTTTACTTTAATACGGTCACCGGATAATGAAAATACGAAAACTATTTTTTTTTTTTTTTTTGAAAATTTGTTACAAGCATTTCTTTTACGTATTCCAAAATAACTATAGAAACCATATCAAAAGTGAATTTTTTTTTTTTGATGTGGTCTTTTATGCATTGAATTCATAATGAAAACTGTACGAAAAATTAATATAAGTTTAGAAAATTATGGAAAATATTTCAAAGTTACATTGTTTGTTTAAGTAAGAGTACAATTTTCAGTCTGAATCGTTGATTTTCTTTGAAAATTTTGACTTATTATAAAATTAAATTACGTTATTCTGCTATGTACAAAGTTAACGTACGTTATTTAAAATATTTTTGGAAGTATTTTTTTTTTTAATTGATTTTCTATATCAAATCCATTTTGCGATAATTTAGCTATCGTAATTTTTTTTTACTAATACGTTCTCAATCAGTTCAATAATAATTGTTTTTTATTTTGTAAAATATTTTCACAACTATAAATAAAATACCTAACCTAACTATTTACAAACTGTATGTAGTAGTATTTAATTTATGGTGTTTAGCAGATATTCTCTCTCTGAATAATCAAATATTCTTACTACACATTGAACTAGGTATTTGAAAAATTATCAAACTTAAAGTCTTCAAGAGAAAGCAAGCAATATATTTTTGTTTCTTTTTGTTGCGCAATCAGTCAAATGATTTGATTTGTTTTCTAAAATAGAGAGGTAGAAAATTGTTTTGTCGCCAATGATTTAATAATTTTTCACAATTGTTTTAAGGGGAGAGTTCACGCCAGAAACGGCTAATAAACTAATTTTTTTCAAATCTCGTTTTTTGTTTTTATTTTGTTCTGTGGTTCTTTACAAACACAGTGATATATAAGACATGGCCAAAAAATTTTTTTTCAAGTAGAAAATATTTATTTGTGAGCCGCTGCACAGCCAAGTTGCTGTTTCTTTGCAGACAACGCTCGCCCCCCCCCTCGCGATTTGATTATTTAGTTTTGGTGTGTACATGAGTTATAGTATGCACGAAAAAGGAACGAAAGGGGACAATGTATGAGGCTGGAGAGTTTTAATAAACAGTGAGTAAACCGCTTATTTTGTTATTATTTTTGTTTTTTACCGTTTCCCGAAATATGTGTTTTTCTCGACAAGGAAAATCATACCTCAAGTTCTAGAAAAGATAGAGACTTAATTTTTTTTTATTTTTTTCATAAACATATTGCGCATAAAGTGGAGTATGCGTTTTCTATTTGAACAATTGTAACTATTTTTAAACATTTTTTTTTTAATAAATAATTGGGTTTTATAATTTTTAGAAGTTTGGGATTACAATTTCATAGTTAATTTTTAAAATTACCTGAAACTCATACTCAGCTTTATGGACAGGTCCTTTAGGAATAAAATAATGGAAAAATATTTAAAAAATATCCATTACTTTTTGAGATATGGCGTTCCTTGTAAACGCTTAAAAACTTGTGAAAAAGGGTCTCCTCCCCTCACAGGGAAGAGTAATGAATGTTTCAAAAACAAAATTTTCTATTTGAAACCCTGCCTAATTTGAAAAAAATTTCAAGAAGCAAAATAATCATAAATAAAAAAGTTGCTTTTTTATTTGAACTCCCCCCTTAACAGTAGAAATACGAGTTTTACTAAAAACAAAAATTTCTCTACAATAAAAAAATGTGTAAAATTTGTACATTTGTAAAAAAACAAAAGAACACACACATTTTTTTTGTTTTTTTGACTGTCAATTGTTTTATCCATTTTTAGCGACTATGGGTCGCAGCCAAATACATATAGTATTGCGCTAACGATAATAAATATATAAGGTTACTGTTTGTACCTTTTTCGTAATTGATTTGACGTTCCTGTTGTCGGGCATTGTCCGCGGCAACTTTTAATAATCCTTGTATATTTCGTAGGAGGGTCTCCGTTGACGAGATACTTGGATCCTGTGGACCAATTGCACCGCCGCCACTGGGCGTTGCACTGCCACCACCAGTCGCCGACGCGGCCACCGCCGAGGCAATTGTTGAATAATTTAACGCCTGTTGTGAATCACTATTTGGTACGGCGGGTATTGGCAGGTCGGCACCGTCATCTAATTCTGGAACAAAGCGAAAAACTAGGGTTAGTTGTTGAAGTTTAAAAGTAGAATTATGTTGATATAAAATCCTCTGCGTTGTTTGTAAGGGGAGATTCGCTAAAAAAAAAGAATCGATTTCTATTCTTCTTCATAATTATGTTCCTTAAGGTGTTTGAAATATTCTCCTAAAATTTTATTTAAAAAAAATGAAAAATCAAAAAGTTATGGACATCTTAGTGCACGCACTTTACAATATAATTCAATTTAAATAAAAAACTTTAAGGGGGACCACTAGTGTGACGTTTTCGAAAAATCGTAAAAATTTTCTTTTACACGTTTTGATAGTCTATACCTTTAAAAATAATATATTAAAATTTGAAGTGCATATCTCAAATAGTTTTTGAGTTACAGCCATCCGAAGAGCGGATTCTGATTTTTATTGTTAACTTTGAGGTACTGAGAAATATATTTGATTGTTCGGGAGTTTCTGGACGTGACTGCCTGTAACATGTTGGGGAGAAGCTAGACCATGGCACATTTAAACGACTCATCTAGTTTTACTATGACCGTTATAGTGAGTACATCGTAAATAATTTTAGTAAAAATTCTCAGTGATTAAAACTAAAAGCTAAAATATAGAAAAACTACATTTGTCAAATTTGGTGCAGTTATAACTGCATTTCTTCGTACCATGAACCTCCAGTTTTTCAATCGAATAATAAATGTAATTTTTGCAGGCCAAAAATCATCAAATTTTCGCGTAAATTTTGAAACTTTTTTTAAAAACTCCGCCACTTTGTTAAATTTCAACTTTTTTTTCTTCGATTGAGATTCACGGTACGGGCAATACCTTCTAATTTAATAGACTTTTTGGTTTTTTTGATTTCAGGCACTTTGAAGGTCGCTATCACTACAGCAGTGGGGGAACTTTTTTTTGAAGCCTTGAGAGATCGCGAATAACTCCCTGAATTTTCAATTTTTTGGTCCAAAAATTTTATCATGAATTTATTATATATCAACAAATATATCCTTAAAATATTAAAACATTCCATACAGTAGTTTTCTGTAAAAAACTTCCCAAAAATCACCTTTTTTTAAGGCGGTCACACTAGTTGTCCCCCTTAAATGCTCTTTTCTCGAAAGTACGTTTTTTGACATGGTTCCTCAAGTATCTTAAAAAGTATTTGAGATATCGACATAAATCAAAGTGCATATAATTCCTCGATACCGTCATTTTGGCAGAAATTAACAGTAATATTTAAGTAATTTTTTGTAATATCTTTGTTTCTTTCTGGTAAGTATACATAAGCTAAGATAAAGAAACAATCGTTTTGAATTCGAGAATTATAGTTTGCTTCTAGAATAAAATTTAGTCGTTACAGAAAAAATACTTTGACTACCCTCATACGCTGCATTACATCACATCCATAAAAACAACTGATTATGTACGGAACACTGTTCGCGCAAGTACAACTGGCACTTGCCAGATTTTTAAAACATAATTCCCTATTCGAAATTTTTTTCAGAACGTATTTAAATATTTGTGTAGGCTTAAAATAAGACACTATTCAATAAAATTTATGCCGATTTTAATGAAATGTTTGCATGCGATCCTTTGCAAAAGGTTTTTTGCCGCAGTATGAAATCAAACAAAGTTTGTTGCATGTCCCTGATATTCTTACTTGCGGTGCGCACACATCAGGGGGAACCTCACATTATTTATCTCATAAGGCACATTATAACAACATTTATGTTAAAAATTTTTTTCAACATATAGGTACATAAGTAATAATTTTAATATTGATCGGTATTCGTTCAAAACTAATCATTGTGGTGATTAATAGTTATGGATTTTATTGAACTTGATTGGGTTCAAAAATGGATTAAGTGTTGCGTTTGACGGTGCTACTATAGTAAACGGTCCACCGAATTTTTATCTGTAAAAACTAAAACTTTTTTGTTTATTACGGTATATGAATTACGGCAAATATTGGGCAAATGGCCATTTGCCAAAGTACATCGAGTGTTCAAGTATCAGCCAAAGCTGAACATTGAGTGAACATATGAATATTGGTGTATGTTTAAATACGGATAAAAATCCGCCATACACTAATAATGTTTCACAGGCACTCGATAACATTTGAAATTAAAAGTATCATTTTACAACGTTTTTGCAACGCTTTTTCAACAATGTTTTCATACTGCTGCAACATAGGCGCGTGGAAATTAAAAAAAACAAGTGGTATACAAATATAATCACTGAAGAACATTAATACATTATTTAATTTTTGATAAAAGAAATTTTTTTAGATATACTTTTGTATCTGACTATCTCAAAGGAACTACGTTAGATGATCTATATTTTATTTCGAAAGCTATAAAAAACTACTGAAGAGTCCTAATTTGATGCGTGCACAACACACACTTGGCGAATTTGTTTTGAAAATAGTGTAAAAACACTGTAGTAATCTGGAAATATATTAATATACTAGCCGTACCCGCGACGTCGTTCGCGCAAAGCATTGTTATAATCAATAAGTATGTAAGTGTAATAATTATACAGAACTTGCAAAGAATAATAATTTTTGTGTAATGCATGTACATGCTCAAAATGGTTTTTCCATTTTTCCGTGGGAATGAGGAATTTTCCCGGAGTAAAAAGTATCTTAAATGTTGACCCAAGTAATGGGTTATCACCACACCAAATATCATCAAAATCCGTCGAATAGTTTTTGCGTAATACGTGCACATGCACAAAATGGTTTTTCTATTTTCCCGTGGAAACGAGGCATTTTCCCGGAGTAAAAAGTATCTTAAATGTTGCCCTAGGTAATAAGTTATCATCACACTAAATTTCATCAAAATCCGTCTAGCAGTTTTTGCGTAATACGTGCACATGCACAAAATGGTTTTTCCATTTTCCCGTCGGAATAAGAAATTTTCCCGGAGTAAAAAGTATTTTAGATGTTGACCCACGTAATAAGTTATCATCATACCAAATTTCATTAAAATCCGTCCAATAGTTTTTGCGTGATGCGTGAACAGACAGACAGACAGACAGACAGACAAAAATAATAAAAATCGCTGTTTTGGTATCTACTCACAAGCACTCGATAATATTTGAAATTGAAAAATCTACATCGATAACTATTGACAGTATCAGTACAATTTTCAAAAAATATTCCATGTACAGAAATGGTCTCATTACAATTTTATTATATGTAGGTATAAATTAAAATTTTAATTTTGATTTTCGGCCCTAGTAGACTTTATGCTATGGTATTACTAAATTTCTTGCATTTAAACACTTATTGAATTCACACGCACGCATGCAATCGATATATATGTAAATTTTATGCAAATTTGATTCATAGATCTTTGAGGGTCACGCGGACCCATTCATTACCGATTAGTCAAAACAAATAATTGTTATTTCATTTGTGTGTAGATGGCCTCACACTGGTTATTATAAAGGAATAATTTATTAGAATTATTTTAAATGTTATGACGGCGGGGTCTGACTGCGAACAATGGCCCAACTAACTAGCTAGAGCTATACCAATAAAAATATTTTTAAAAATAATGAAAGTGCACACTTTTAACTTTCTGTACAACCGTCAATGATCATCTATGAACAATAATGAATTCATTATAAATAAACTCATTAGTTGGTTAACTAATTACCAATGCACTTAAACATCAAATCAAGCATATATACGTCTTACTACGACTTGTCTCATAAAATCTAACCTTATCTAACCTCACTTGTTGAAGAATTATGTAATTGCAACATTATTCAACGTGTGTGGTAATAATACACCCATTTGAATAGAACAGTTATACACTTATTTTAAAATCAAAAAAACTACGATTTTTTTTTTACAAAAATGTATAATATCGTCGGGATATTGTACAATTTTTTCTTTACACGCATAACTTTCTATTGATTTAATACGATTTATTGATCAATATATTGAGCGTCTATCACATAAAACACAACACATACACACCACTAGGTGGAGTACTTTGTTGTCGTTCGTGTAGAGCGGGCCTCTTAAGTGCAAATAAATGTAAATATTATCAATACAATTGAAAAGTGGAAACGAAAAAAAATGCCACAATCCATAAAGCTAATACCTACAAAGTGCCAGTCAGCCATGATAGTCAGCCACATTTGTGATTGAATGTGAATGTGGAATTAGTGTTGGGCATGATCGATTTCTTGAATTATGAGCGATTTTGGAAAAAATCGAATGATATAATCCGAAGTATTTGCTAGTAGGGTAAAAGCCCCCATAACGGAACGCAATCATATGTCCAAACAGTTTTGACATTTATATATTATAAGTTATTTCTGAAAGAAACCTCTAATAACAAAAATTATTATTAATACAATGATTACTTTTCAATTTAAATTCACCTCACATTTAATATTTCCTCAATTAAAGAACTACATATATATATACATATATATATATATATATATTTATATATATATATATATATATATATATATATATATATATATATATATATATATATATATATATATATATATTAATATACATATATTAAACAATTTTTGTTGAATACAGTATTTTGATCCTTTATTTACGTCTGATGATGAAACCATTCTGTTTCCTACATTGACGTCTAGATGTCACTCTATGTGTCATATTACTCATATTACACGTCTGTTTGTATATCAGTTCCCAACTCCTAGTGTCATTAATATCTCTCTGTTTGGATATAGATCTCGACATTTTGTAAAAGATAAACATTAATAAATAAAAATTTTTGTATTGTATTTTTTTAAAAACATATTCATTTAATTAAAAAAAACTTTCTTTCATGCTTTTTAAGAAAGGAAAATGGGTGTTTAATTTATTTGTCAATTTTTATAAGCCAGTTTAATTACACGCCTAAAAATAGTGTTCCGGTATAGGGGCTTTTACGTTATCTAATAGTATGGTTACTTCTACATATACTAAAGACTATCCATTTCTCACTTTCATATTTCGTATAGTTGGGACTAGCACTGAGGAATTCAAATTATTCATGGCATTGATAGACACTCTACTTGTCGAAATCTGTTAAGTGACCAGGGATAAACGCTCTTCACAAAATTGTCCTTTATTCTATTGTACTTAATTTTTTATTAAGTTATTAATTATTTAAAAAATCGAATTATCGATTTTTTTAAATTCCAACGATCCCATCGCTATGTAAAATGTATCTGGTCGTGTATACATATATGCGTAAGTAATATTTGTAACAATTAGAGTTTGGTTTTGGAGCCATTGTTCAAGTTTGAGCTATTGCAACTTCAATAGTGAGGACAACCCTGTAACGGAGACAATAACACTAATATGACGAAATAGAAGTTTCACTTCAACCGCTTCATACGCTTATAATTTTTTTGACATAAGTATTTAAAAATTTGTTCGAAATTGTTTGATAAAAATTAATAATTGGAATAATATTCAAACATGAAATTTTTAGTTTTAGGCCCGATTTACATTAACGCTCTGCTCAATACACAATACACAATAACAATGAGTGTATTCACAACATCGCTCTCATATCGGTCCGATATCAGTCACGGTCGGCTCTCGCTTCAATGTCACTCCAATATCAATACCACTCAGGTAATATTTTATTGGAGCGATATCAGACGTGTTATGGCTTGTACCTATAGTGTAAACACTCTTTTGATTCCACTCCACTCCGCTTGCATTCAGTTGTTATGAAAAGATATTTGTATCGAACTGAGACCGAACTGGGAGTGTACCCAGAGCACCATTATAATGTGAATAGAGAACGAATAGGTACCAGCATGTTATCAGCACTGTAATGTGAACACAACAAGATTATATCGAATCGGGAGCGTAGTGATATCGGAGTGAGAGCAGAGCGTTGATGTAAATCGGGCCTTAGTATCAGAATAATATAATTTCTTCAGGAAATAAAAATTTCAGAATCTTTCCACGCTTTCAATTTTGTAAAAATTGGAAAAAAAGCAGGTAGAATCCTACAAATAGATTGCTATTTCATAAATCTATATCATTAAAATATTACGGCTTTTAATCACTTTAAAAAAATTGAATATTTATACATGATGACGTCATCAAGTATAAAATTTTTCTAATGAATTGTTAAAAGTTCGATTTCTATTACATTCACACACATTTTTACCTTTTGGAGGGATTTGGGGGCTTTTAAGCTTCAGACTTTTAAACCTTTTAAAACTCTTCACAGCGCTCCTACCACGAGATTTTTAATATTAGTACTTCTATTGAAGTACAGAACTCTTGTATGATTTTATTGTTTTCGTGTTGGTTTCAACGTCGAAATCCAAGCAAATAATTTCACAAAAATGTAGGAATGATTTGTCAACTTATATTGAATGGATTTAAAAAAAAAAAAGAATAATCGAATATCAACTTTTCGAAAAACAAAACAAATTGTAAAAGACAAAAGAATGAACATTGCAAATGCTGAACATCTTCAATTATAGACATCAATAATACTCACGGGTACGCGCCTTCGTGTAGATTTATAGTGGTTTTAAATGTAATTTAAATTATTGGTTTTGTAATTTTAAAATATTGTACATAATTTTATTATCAAGAAATTTTTGCGAATAAAAACAATAATAATTTGTTTTTTACATTAAAAACTTGTTGTTTTGTTCTTTTTTTCTTTTGTTTTATTTTTTTACATTTGATTTAACCGCGCAGTCAATATTGCTTTGTTTTAAGGCAGTTGATGCTTTCTGTTAAGGTAGTTGATAGTTTAAAAGTGCTTTCAAATTTCAATATTCTAGCAAACTAATAGCATTTAATTTTTTTTTAAGTTGGCCCAGCCAAGTCTGAATAAAAACAATAATAATTTGTTTTTTACATTAAAAACTTGTAAATTGTTGTTTTGTTTTTTTTCTTTTGTTTTTTTTTTTTTTTTTTTTTTTTACATTTGATTTAATCGCACAGTCAATATTGTTTTGTTTTAAGGCAGTTGATGCTTTCTGTTAAGGTAGTTGGTCGTTTAAAAGTGCTATCAAATTTCAAAAACCGTCAAATATTTATTCTCGCAAAGTAATAGTATTTAATTTTTTTTAGTTTCATTTTTTAATAACCCAGCCAAGACTGATTTTCGTGTGAATACTATCAGAAAAAAATTTCTAATTTTTCGAAATTTTCTGTGTGCTAAGTTGCGATTTTGTAACTTGTATATATTATTTTAATTTCAGTATAGGTACCAACTAGCGAGTACTTGTGAATATTATTGAGTATGGCGACCTTTCGTTCGTATTTAAACACACGTCAAAATCCATATGAACACTTAATGTCCAGTTAAACTGAAACTTGAGCACAAAATTTACTTTGGTATATATGACCAAATTATTGTTTTAATTGATTGAAAAATTACCAAACTGGATCGGCTGAGATTTGAACCCACCATTCGTCATAATCAATCAAGTGTTTAGACCACCGATCCCTCTTCCAAAGCCATTCGTGGACACAACATTTTCGTATGTATTATCAAATTATTATTTTAATTAAAAATCACATAGCGAAAATAAATGCTTTTCCTATTAAAAGAATGCAGCTTACAAGAAGAGGTTCATACTCATATCGAAAAAAAAGTTTTTACGAAAATTATATTAACTCATTAATTTTGCGACAAGTAATATTTCGGAATTTAATTTTGTTAACATAATTAATAAATTAATTGTTATTAAAAAAAAAATTAATCACTTGTACTGGGATTCGATCCCGGTATCCCACTATCCGCACTCCGATGCCTTACCGCCGAGTTATACCCATTTTGACGAAACATAATAAATAACTTGATTATATTTTACTTAAATTTTTGTCCAAATTTTAAATAAAAATATTTGCTGTGTTTTTGAGAGGTGGACCTTAATATTGTAAATTTTTAATATTGATATTATGCTCTACTGGCAGACGAAATTTGATTCTAATCGATGACGACCATACCGGAACCTTTCCGTGTTAGTGGTAAGGCGATCGGTGACTCTCGAAAGTAATCGGATCAACCACCTTAAGCTGTACAAATTTTAAAAAGATGACTTGAAAATTTACAATACATCAAATTCTACTTTATTTTCAGCGCATACGCGGTTTTTACAATAAATAATAAAATATGTAATGGTTTCAGAGCATCAGACAATGTTTTATATGCATAAATTACCGTTTCTCAAAAGATAAAAATATTATTTATAAATTTTATAAAAGGTAAATACAACAAACAATAATTCTGATATCGTGCGATGTCTATAATATAAAATTATTAAAATAAAGAAGTCGAGGTTTCATACGCATAGGTTTAATAATAGTGATTCTAAAAGTCTATTAGTTATCTATCCTCCAATAGTACACTACAAGAAAACAGTTTCGGACACTGTCTGTACCAACAAGGCGTTCTTTTCTATATAATTTAACCGTCCCTTTTAACTTCACGTGACTGAATTTACGAATATTTTTGACGTTAACTGTACACTGAATATCGATCTAGACATAATGTACATTACAAAAACATTTATAACTCACGCGCATGGTATCTGTAAACATAAATACATAATTTTTTTAAAATTTCATTTATATACACTGCCGGCACAAAAGTTTAAGATCACACGGTACGTGTTTTTTCTGAAGTTAATGGAAGGATTTTTCTTTTATTTTGCGGTCTTAAACTTTTGTCCAGTTGTGTATTTTTCTACGCATACTATTAATATTTT
This sequence comes from Brachynemurus nebulosus, assembly GCA_035578155.1. Lineage (NCBI taxonomy): Eukaryota > Metazoa > Arthropoda > Insecta > Neuroptera > Myrmeleontidae > Brachynemurus > Brachynemurus nebulosus. The sequence continues at coordinate 11,865,443 of JAPWDM010000012.1, read as the reverse complement.
AAAACCAATCATCTGTCAAATGTGTGTATGAGTGCAAGTGAGACGGATGATCATATCAATAATAGCAATAGTAAATTTTTAGTATTTATTGTGTTTTTTTATTAAATTTCTATCTCGCATCCGTTTTTGTGTCTAAGAATGGTTGCAAATCAGTAATTAAATGGGTAAAACTTACCCCAAAAGTGGGGTAAGTATTAACAAGCACATGTTTTTTTTTTGGAAATTGATTTTCGGTAGAAAATACAATGGATATGTGTGTTTTTTTTTATCAAAAGTCATAGACAGATAGTTGATGCTTCATGAGGTTTACAAAAAAAATCTCTAACTAGTTTCACTTCCGTTAAATTAATAAAAAGTAAAATCTATTAGTACATGCCCCTGTCTCCCCTACAATATGCATATTCTTAGATGATTGTATCGAAATGAATGTGTATATGAACTGAAGTTGTCAAACTTATAAAATGCACCCAATTTTTATTGCTTTTTCACATGCAACTATTAATAAAAATATATTTCAATACAACGCAGCACCAAGTTTTAATTCAATAAAGTCAAAACTGTACTTGTGGACATACCGCATAAATTATTATGCATACTAGACACATCTATAATATTACGGTGGCTGTGTAGTGAACTACTTACAAAACAGAAACGATTCTAAATAAGTATGATAACAAGAGTATAATGGTAGAATTGTTCTAACTTGTTTCAATTGCATTTATTTTTTTAAGATACATGTATAAATCACCTGTGTCGCGTTATTGTCCCAAAAGAGTCTTTGAATGAATTTTATATTAAATTACAATCAAAGCTTTATTTTTCCATGTAAACATACTTCTAATAACTAATTTATTATTGCAAAAAAGAAAGAAATCAAATTTGCATATTTATGTTCAATTTTTTATAGTGTGCTCTGTGCTTTTATTAGTACTTTATTTCTGAGTGTCGTAAAATAATTCTAAATTTGTTCTAATTATAATATTACCACTGAAACCTCTTTTTCTGAACAACTCGATAATTAAAGGAACTGTAAAACTCCTGGTGATAGCAATCGATTGCTTCTAGAGGAATCTATAGCCGATATCTGAAAATTTTTTTGATGAAGTCAATAGTTTAACTTTAAAAAATTCACCTATATATATATATATATATATATATATATATATATATATATATATATATACACCATGTGAGTTTTTTGAGAGTTGCTATTTCTATTACAACCAAATTTTTATGATAAAAATTGTGCTGGAAAAGGTTCTTTTCTTGGATGTAATGGAAATGTAACCAAGAAAAACACTATCGGTTGAAGTAGCCTCAAGTACATATGCATATTTTTACCACCGAACTGATAAATAGGTGAAAAATTAAAAAATTAAACTTTGGCAAAAAATTTTTTTTTGTTCATTTATGTTGTTAATTAATGCATTAGATCAGTTTTATCGAAAAATTAATATATAGTCTCATTTAAGAATCTATAAGTTTGTATCATAACTCGAAAACAATAAGAGCTATCAAGCTCCTGACTATAGTAATCGGTTGCTCCCGTCGATATCTACAACTCTTATTTGAACAATTTTTCGATTAAATCAGCGGTTTGGCTGTAATAAAAATGGCAACTCTCGAAAAACTCACACAGTATATATATATATATATATATATATATATATATATATATATATATATATATATATATATATATATATATATGTAAAGAAACTGGGTGACGCAATAATGTACAGCTGAGTCTTTTTTTATGCGATTTTTTTGTGCTACTTTTTTATGCAGTTTTTGAAAAAATGGCTATTAAAGTGTGTAAAGTTAATCGAAAGCAAAAGAAAGTAAGACACTTACACATTAATTGTGATAATTTACTTTGATAAAATCACTCATTATTGGTTTTTAAACATTTAATCAGTACATTGTATAATAATATATGTAAGTTATTGCATCATTAAGTTTTTTTACAGATGTATTTATCACAATTTTGATAATATTGTAAAAATGAAATGAAAATGTTCTCACGCTTTATCTTGTTTGGAAAAGCAACTTCTAAGGAAATTGTGGAATTTTTAGCATTTTTAGTTATGTATTATTCACCGCATAAAAAAATATCGAAATAGCGGTGGATTGGGATCGCATAAAAAAAGTTCTTTTACAGCCTGGACCGAATTAACTAAGTTTTTGAATATTTTTTTTTTGTGCAATTTTTTTCATACGGTCCCGATCCACAGCATAAAAAAAGGTTTAGCTGTTCATCTACCTTCCAAAATTCATAGAAAACAGATTATTACTATAGAAACTGGTGACTATGAAAATTCTAGTTCGAATATCAAATTTCGATAATGTTCATTAATATCAAAGATGACATTACATGCAAATACGACACTGTATTTTTAATACGGTATATGTAGAATTCCCATGACAGTGCAAAAGGTGCAAAAGCACCTCGATCGTTCGTCTTTCTGATGTTATACCTATGTTTAATGCATCATATTATTATAGGTATATACAACAAAACACATTGGATAATTAATTTCTGTAAGGTGTAAGGTATAAGGTCAGTGCACCAGCAATTCATCATTAACAAGCGCATAGCGGACTCATTTAAATTTATACACACACAAATATATAGAATAGATCTTTGTGCGAAAGAAGATGATCTTTCTCAATATGTACATAGGTACCGTAAAATCGTCTAGACCCGGACACTTTGCACCAATCTTCAAAGCAAATAATTTCTACATTAACTTGCAGCAATAAACATTTGTTCTTGACGTCATTAGAGAGAGAACAATATCGTCTAAACAGCTGTACCAATAAAAACTACGGATTTTAACATTTACTATCTCATTTTACAGGATTACTATCCTACAGTTTTTCAAAGAAATAAAATGTCTGTCTAACTTAGACATGTAATTTCTATCATAACTGTCATATTGTTTTAGTTTTGATATGTATGTGTTCAGAATTTTATCGCGCATCATTTGCTATATATTATTACTTGTTATATATGTATATCCGTTTAGACCTGGACACATCAGTTTATTACACTATGGCCGCGATTCGCACCAGCTGTAACTCCCACTATACCTCCTTCTGGTGTCATATCGTATGTTTACTTCATAGAGAGGCATACTATGCATTGCGCCCTCTCCCACCCCACAAAATATTTTGAAGTCTTTGACAGGTTCAAAGACATCAGACGATATAAAACACTGTTCTAAACCCAACGGGAGAGGTTAGTTTGCATGTTATTACATTATTTAAGTAAGGGTGCGGGTCAAGACGGATTTAGGGTGTAGACCCGGACACTTACTAATTATTTTTTATTTTTTTCACTTTTACTTGTAACGAAACAAATGGGTCAGGGATATAACAAATGATATACACTCTTTCTAATGGTAATATTTTTATTGGTGATATCTATGACGGAAACATGTATAAATATAAAATTAACCAAAAAATGTTAAAAAGTGTCCGGGTCTTATCGGTTTTACGGTATATTGATTGTGTAAGTCTAATAAAAGGGTCCATGTTTTATCCGTACACACAACCATGCATTTGGGGGGGGGCTTCTTTAGAGGGGGCTCGTAAGAAAGTCTATCGCGAGTGTAAAATTGGATTTTCAGGAAGAAGATGATCTTTCTCAGTACATAGGTATATTATATTGATTGTGTAAGTCTAAAAGCATCCCTGTTTTGTCCGTACATATAACCATGCATTTCGGGGGGGGGAGCAATTTCATAGAGGGGGAATCATAAGTTAGTCTATCGGGACTATAAATAAAGCTGAGTTTTCAGGACTGGATGCATAGTAAATCGACCATCAACTATAACTTTTTGACAAAAAGTCAGAGTTCTCAGACCAACTTTTCTATTTTTGACCCGAAAAATGTTTTTTTCGGAATGGAAGTTGGAAAGACGTTTTTACAGAAATGGATTGGGACACGATTTTAATTTCTATGATCTCAAATCTATTTTGAAGTGTAGATCAAAAGATATTTCGTCTAGTTTTCGAAATATATTAACTTTTTTGAAGAGCTTTTATTTTCACTGTCTCAAAATAAAAATATACTTGAAAAATTTTATACATTACGAAAACTAAGCCAAATTTGAGTCATGGAAGTAAAAATTGCCCGACGAAGTCAAATTAGAACTCGAAAATGAAGTGAAATATCGAAAAATATTTATTGCATGTCTGAAGACTGAACTTCAAAAACCGGCTAAGTGCCAAAAAAAAAGAAATTTTAGGATGCTGTCTAGATTGTTGGCAATGGCACTTAGATTCCCTTTTCGGGTCTAACTCAATTTTTTTTGGCACAGCCTGTTTTTAAAATCCCGCATTTATTTGTTGTTCAGCACATTATAGGAATCCGTCTTCAAAATTTAGAATTATTGAAGCCAAAATTATGTCTTGATTAATTTTTTTCTATAGATGGGTAATTTAACAATGAAAATATTAATCCTTGAATCAATCATCAAGGCCGTAGATAAAAATGACGAGCCTCTGGAAAAAACCACATTTATTAAAAATTTTTCACCCCCAAAAAGTGACGAGCAAGAAAAACACCTTTTACTTTCTTCCGGGCCCCCTATCGGTAGCTAAGGAAGGATACCTTGTTCAAGCTCGGGCCTCAGGGCTGTAACTCTGACTACTCCGCCGTCTTGTAGGGCCTGGCAATCATTGCAAGCTTACCTCCTTTCAACACTTGCTTTATTAACTTTTTTGTAAAATATTTCCTAATAAATGAGTTGCCTAGTATCAAAATCTACTAATTCCACTTTATAAAGATCGTGAGAAATCGCAAAAAACCATAACTCAGTTCAAAATTAATTTTTCGATTAAAAAGTCATAATTATATTAACTAACAAGGTAAAAAAGATAATTAGTACTATTATCCAAAAAAACAAAATTATCGTTTTACCCCTTTTTTAGTTAAACTTATTTGAATTTATTAGGTTTTGATAGTAACATTTATATAAAATGCGTTTTAAAACAGAAATTATAAGGGAAATTTATTAAAAAGAACTTGATTCAGCAATATTGGATGTATCAGGGTTAGACGATACAATTTGTTTTGTAATATTTTAAACTATTTTCATTTTGTCACTTAAAACCAAAGTGCTTACTTAGTAATTCATTTACATCTAGGATTTCATTATTTAAAATTTTAGATAAATACTAAAATACAAATTTTACGTGAAAACATAATTTTATACTTCGTACGTCCCGCATGTCAGTGAAAAAATTAAAATTTGAACGGTTAAAATCTAAAATATAGGTTATGTATGGGTATTTAGCAGGATTTGTAAAGTTTTCAATGTAATTTTAGCAGGATCTGGAAATTATGTTATATTTCAGTTGCAGATTTCTTTAGTAAGCAGTTAAAATTACAACAAAAAATGTTAAGGGGTATATGCCTTGTTGCATTTAAAAATTAATGGCCCTAAAAAATCAAAAAATTCGAAAAGTGCATTTAGTAGATTTTGATACTAGGCGACACAAATAATTTCACCTTCTTAGTTCTTTTGCTTCAATATTTACCGATTTTAAACGCAACAAAATCAAGTAAGTCCGAAAATAATATGTTAAATTTTCGCATCGAAAAAAATTTTAATATACGATAATATCTTGGCATATTGTACGGAAAATTCATAGCAGAATATTATCGATAAAAGAAATTATCCGAGACCGGAAACCCCGAAATTGTTTGGTTATATTAGTCCATTTCATGGGTAGTAAAAGATCACATTTTGTTCAAAAAATTAATGTTTTACATATACGTAATCATCACCGTAAAATTGATAAATAATCAATCTATTTAAATTAAATAAATATATTGAAAATGTTTTTATCAATAATTTTATTAATTAGATCAAAAACAACTATATATATGACCATATGGAATTATTTTCTCGTAATAAAATTTATATTAAAACCAATATAAAATGTATTTACATACATTAATTGCATGTTGTAAATTACACAATATACCTATTTTATCTTTTTGATAATTTACTATTTTTTACACGAAAAAAAAATTGTATATTAAAATTAAAATAAAATATTTATTGTATTTACCAATTATTATTAGGAATTTTGTAATTTAAACAAAAAATAAAATTCACCAAGAACGTGTCGAATAGATACATATTAAGTTAGGATTAGATTAGGATTCCTCAGTAGTTTTTAACAGCTTTCGGGATAAAATTTATGCATGTCTATTTTTATGATTTATAGATCATTTCACGGTTCCGTACCTTAAAAGAAAAAACGGAACCCCCTTATAAGATCATTCTCATGTCTGTCAATTCGTATGTCACAGAGGTTTTTTTTCAAAAAACAGTCCATGAGCGATAAAAAAAAAATATATCGTATTAAAAGGGGGCTTAGTCTGCGGTCCGAAAAAAAAAGTTTTAATTAATATATCATGTAAGGTACCAAATATTATTTGAAAAAGCTACCTCTGAGAATTCTAGAAATATTTTCTTTTTGTTTTTAGCGAATTTCCATAATGGAATTCAGCTATTACAGCCACTGTCATGACGCAACTTGAGGCTGGGACTATGCCAGAAATTTGTTTTGAGGTCTCTAGAAACCGAAAATAATATTCACTAAAATTTATATATATATATATATATATATATATATATATATATATATATATATATATATATATATATATATATATATTATATATGGAAACAAATAACTAAAATAAGAATTTTTGCGTTCTTTGAGTTTCATTTATAATAATATTTAAACAAAATCGTTTATAATTTTTGACGATTTTCAAATATCTTAAGCGGAAGTAAAATATTGAATAAAAAACTTTAACAAACTAACTCTCATAAGTCTGAAAAATTAACACAAAATGTATGTCCTCTTGTGTGTGTTAAATCATTGACACAAATCTTGTGTATAAATTTGATACATATACTTTGTGTTAAAATAACACAAAAAATTGAGTGGACCGTTCTGGACATGTGAAATGTGTTAATTTTAACACAAATTTTTTTACTGTATATACTTCTCATTGAGTTTTAAACAATGTGTCGCGTAATCTATTTCTTATGTTATCTAAACCATCAATATAAAATATTAAATCACTGAGCAATCGGGTCTGATATTTTTTTGTATACATACCTTGGTCTTTGTCGTCCTCCTCTTCCGGATCACTTAAATTCTCCTCCTCCTCATCTTCCGGATTCGATCTGGGCGAATGCGGTTCGCCGACCGGTAATGCCGTTTCGGGTCCGTCCGCCTCGCTACCCGAATGGTCGGCGTCACGATCGTCACGATCGTCGGCCGAACCCAACGATCCCCCACCATTTCCGCCACTTTTTGATAAATTTAGTACAGGACTGTGAGCTGTAGGTGAACCTGCACCAAAAAAAAAAAAAAAAATTAAGAGTGTTAGAATTATTTTGGCCGTGAGTGTACTGGATGTTTATTTTGACGAATGTTAATTACAGATGTAAATTTATTTTTTTATTTTTATGGATGAAACGTGCAGAGGTCTCTGCTTTGAATTTATATGTTTATATGTTGTGAAACAATTTATTAAATGTTGAAATTGAATGGGATTTACTTAGCAGTCAAACTACAGCTCAACCTATTTCGTGTTTCATTAACTAAAACAAAGCGTATGTCATTTATTTCTCTTTCATTTTTATATAATTCATTCATTTGTTAGGTAGATTTGGATGTGAAATTAAAGTAAAGACCCGACAAACCAAAAATAAACTGTTCGAATGTTAGGTGGTTTGTTTCATACATTTTTTGCAAGCATTTACTTATTATTTGCACGAAACTGAACTTTGTACGGAACACAAGTTCGAACATGGTTGGCGTTAAACAATTACCAAAAATATGGTTGACAAGAAAAAAAAACCAACAGACAAGCACACTATTGGTATTTTTCCGCTTTAAATAAATTTTTGCACGGACGCCATTTTTAAAACGTTCTTGAATAAAATCTTCATGACTGTTTTGTGGAACATAGTTTAGAAAACACCGATCTAGACTTTACATCATAGAACTTTGTTTCATTTCTTCATAAACTTTAAACAGATCGAAATTTAAGACAGTAAAGAGCGGGTTTTATGAGGAAATAATAATACATTATTTCAGGAAAATATTTTCTAATCCTAATAGGAAAAAAGGTACTTTTTACCCAGGGCAAAAGGAGGGGCAAGACAGAAGGTATCGCTAGTTTACTTGGTGAAGGGAGGGGTTTAAAAGAGTTCAAACAACGTAGCTCATGGACGCTCATTTATGACAAAAAATTAGGAAGCTAGAGAATTAAAAAAGTTAACAATTAAGGAACAAATTAAAGAATAAATAAAGTGACACAAACTTTGCTTATATACCTCATTTCAGTTAAAATTGATCATGAGCTTTCGTTAAAAAATTAAATAATTCTTATATTCGAAACAAATCGATTTTCTATTCTTTTCTAAAAATAAACTACAAACTTAAAATTTACATAAATGCAATAATAAAAGAGATAAAGCCAAGAAAACGGAAATTATTTAAATTCAAAGTCACTAAGCATGGTTAAATTTAACTAAAATGACATATATATATAAGAAATATTTTTGTCACAGCTAGTTTAGAAGACAAACGACAGCTTTTAGGACAATTATTCATTCGTTTCTACAGAAATGAATACACACTTTTATAAAAAAATTTTAATTTTTTTAATATAAAGATTAACACTATTTTAAAATATTGATTTGAGTCCATTTTAATTGTTGATTCCACTCCATTTCTATAATACAATGAAATGCTATGGTAGGAAACTTTGAAAAATGGCGGCAGTGGAAAATTTTTAATTTCCATTTTTCTTTTCTTCCCTTTTTCTTTATATTTTTTCTTTTTTTTCGCTCGTCAACAGTTAATCTCCTAACGTTTTATGTCTCAAGGTCATGAGGCATGAAAACGAGGTCAAGTTACTAAGAATATTTTTTCCAACTTTATTTAAAATAGTATTCCGTATGTAAGAACTTAAAAAGTGTCTCGCGATGAAACAAATTTGGAAAACACTGTGGTAAAATAAAATACACATCTTTTCTAAATATGTCATTTCATAGTTAAATTTAACCACGCTTCATCACTCTTATGAATTTAAATAATTTCCGTTTTCTTGGCTTTATCTCTTTCATTATTACACTTACGTAAATTTTAAAATTGCAGTTTGTTTTTAGAAATGAATAGAAGATCCATTTGTTTTTAATGTAAGAATTATTTAATTTTTTAACTTTGGCTCATGATCAACTGTATTTGAAATACGGTATAACTATGTTTTATCGGTGTTCTACATACAATTTTAACAAAATATTTCAACATATCAAAAATAAAACATATCTTCTATTGAAAACAAATCGTAGAATATGTACAAAGATAGTATCCGCTATCCGGCTCTATCCGTATCACCAGCATAAAACATTTGAAATAAATAATTTCCAAAGGTATCTTGATGTGAATTTATCTCTTACTATTCGCAATTCGTAAGATACAAAATATATGGTTGTAATACATATTAATATGTATACATTTATACATGTATGTTGGATATTGAGTCGAGTTTGAGATGAAGTTAGCAAGCAGAGCACCGAGCAAGCGAGCGAGCGAGCGAAAGATAGGTTGAAGTGAGTGAGGGTCACTGGCGAATGCAATTAGTCAGTGCCGGGACGGTGGGCGGTCAGATTGATGGACTTATTTTAATATACACGCTGTACTGACCGGGCAACTGAACTATGTGTATACGTATGTATGTCTATCAAACAGATACAATGTCATTCAAAAATTTATGTATCAAGCGGTTGTTCATAATAAGTCGACCAGATGGATTCAATTCAGTATTTTGAAGTTACTGTTGTCGGGGTTTGACTATTAATTCAACTTTATAAGAAAATTTTAGTATTTTGATAGCAAAAATGAACATTACTATCATTAATTCGAATGAAACCATTTACAAGGAGAGGGCACGACCTGGGAAATTGACTTCGGGATGGGATTTCCCAGGATTATAGTCCCTCCAAAGATTAATTAATTGTTAAAATATAAAGACCCATTGGCCAGTCAATTTCGAGAAAAACACTTTCAAAATTCTAGCTTCATAATATATACTGAATGTTTATATATAAGTTATTTCTGTATTAAATCAACTAACAGGTGGTGCAGTCGGTAGCGTGCTGGACTGGCGACTAGAGTGCACGCGTTCGATTCTGACTGACTGCAAGTATTATTACATTTTTTTTTTAATTTTGTTAATTAACTATTAAAATTTAAATTGCAGACGAGCAAAAAAAAAATGCAGGCAAGAAAAAAAAAAATCTTCACACTTTGTTCGGGCCCCTAACCGAAGTTCCAGAACCCCGAGCAATTGCCCCATCTGACCCCCTCTAGCCGGCTCTCTGTAGAATTATCAGAAAAAATATTTCGATTGAATCAGGCTTGTCCAAAAAAAATTTCATCATTTTGAGAGCAAAAATGAAAAACTTAATTCAAAATTACTCGAATTTCATCATTTACCCTAATCCAAATTACTTCTATAAAATTTAATTTGAGAAAAAAATTTAACTTCATGACGTCATTAACTTGGAAGTGAATTATAGGTTTCCGAAATCCTTCTTTTCATCTTTACCAAAACTAACCACGTAGGGTCATTACATGAAAAAACATCTGCTGGAATTTCGTCGGCAATTGAAAAGAAAACTTTACTGAAATTTTTTGAACAACACTGTACTAACTATACATAATATCTCAAAGAATATTTATTAAGCTCAAGTTTTGTTCTATTTTCACAATTGTTATCTTTTTCTACGGTTATTTATTTCAGTCATGAAAGCATCAAGTTTTATAACCGTCTAAATAACTAACTAAATAAATACATACATACACACAGATTTGTACGAGACTATGAGGTAACAAATATTTAATGAGGTTCCTTCCACTGACAGCTACATATATCAATTAACATCAACAAAAGAATTGATACGATTTATCTTGTATTGTGTGTATCGGCCCAACGAAACATTTCACAAAATTCATTATCAACTATAGGTACTTACCATTGTGCGAACTGAGATCCCGAACTTTTTGATCCAGTGCTAACGCTCGGTCCACATCGCCTCGTTCTTCACGTAACCTGCAAAAAAAAAAAACACCAAAATTAATATTCGAAACTGTACATTAAGTATGTGTGGGACACGCATTAAGTCAGGGTTTCCGACAACTTTAGGGATATAATATGGAACACTTAAGGTACCATCACAGTGTGACCAGCCAAAAAATATTCAATTTGGCATTTTTTTTCGGATGGATAAAGATGGGGGAATGGGGATGAATTTTTTTTACGATTAATACCACTATTTAACAAGACAAAAATATTTTTTTATTAATTTTTTTGAAAAAAGTGCCTTTCAAAAAAGGGCGGCTATTGGAGCCCACGATTGCGGCCGCAGTTTTCATCCGAAAAAAAAATCAAATAGATTATCAATCTGCGGGTAAGCCGCTATGTACCTACGGAGGTTTTTTTTTGAAATTTGAAAAAATGGCGGCGGTTTGAATAAAAAGTACCAACAGTTTCTTGTGTGAAAAAATAGGAAGATTTCAAAAAGAAAGCTACCACAGGTACATGGAGAATGGAATAAAGAATATTCTGTGAAAATTTCAAACATATAGCTTGGAAACTTTTCCTCTAACAAGTAAAGATCCCGAGGCCGGACCTATCGAATTTGAAGAACACTAAAAACTAAGGGACACGTATTTTTGTTATTTACGGAAAAACGGTTTGATGGGGTGAAATCACCCTTCAAAAATTGGGGTAAAAATTTAATTTTTCAAATATCTCGGGAACAGTAAGAGATAAAGCAAAAGTTTAAATAAGCGATATTGTATACAATTTGTTCAAATTACACCAAAAGGGGTGGTTGGGTGTCAAAATTTGGGGGTTAATTTTGCAAAAAGGGGATGAAAAATAAACAATATAAAAATTTTGTTTACAGATTTGAAATCTACTTCAAAAAATCTAATTGACCTATTTTTGCTCAATGTCCTAATGTTAAGTCTAGGGGTAGTTAAGTAGGGAGCGACTGTCTCGAATAGTTGTACTAGGTACTTGGGTAGTCCAAAAAGTTCTTCTTCATGGAAAATAGTTTAAGACAATTAGAATGAAGTAGAAATGAAATTCTCGAATTCAAAATTCAGTTTGAGCAACATTGGAGAGGGGGTGAGTCACCCTCTTAAACCCTCAGATAAAAAAAATAAGTGTCCCTTAGTTTTTAGTGTTCTACAAGATATTTAAGTGTCATCAAAATCGATAGGTCCGGCCTCGGGACCTTTACTTGTAAGAGTGGGTACCGTTTTTTAAATCGGGGCATTTCGAGACAAACGCGTTTAAAGTTTGTCTCGAAATTGTTTTAAATCATTGTTTCAACAACAATGTTGATACTGTGGTGATAAAAATTGATCTTATACGTTCACTGGTTGGGGAAAGACTTAATGTAAAGTGGTATAACATCCCGCCAAAAGGCGCCAATCGATCCACAGAGTTTTGTATTTAAACTGAATCAATTGCTCCGTGGTCGTAGCGACCGTAATAATTTCAATTTGAAATTTTGAGAGAACATGCATACCTGTATGTACTTTAAGATAAGACCAAAAAAACTAATTTTTTTCAAAATTTTTCTCTGTGATGGTACCTTAAGTATATTTTTAACGGTTTATCGAATAACCACAAAATATATAGCTACAATACCCAGAAACAAAAATTTTGGTCAATTATTAGCATTTTCCCTAAGGACCTAGTCTTCTTCGAAACCTTAAAACGAATGATTTTTGTACTGCGTTTGTTAATGTAATTATTTTTAACAAATATATAATATCTTAATTGACACGGGAGCTGCGTTTCACTTATTAAAGTGAAATTATAAGAAATTGCAACTGTACCTACATAGAAGAGAACCCTCGACAAAGACATTTACAATCCTTTTGGGACAATAAACAAGAATCAGGTTACATTTTTTCGATGACGCGACGCTGGGTATTTTTCTTATGTAATGAATTAATATAATTGAAATATTCTCTCTTTGAAATGTCACCAAACGGGAGGGAGTCAAAACATCTTCATAATTATACCTACTATTTGGAGTTTGAACTTTTCGAGTCGGTGTAGATATCGAATATTATTAAGAAAATATTAAATTACGACTCTTCTAAACGAGAAAAGTTTTCATCATTTTTGTTTGTCTGTGTTGTTTAATTAAAATGAAATTTTACACTGAAATAAATAAAAAAAATATTGTCGTGATGGTGGAGGTGTTGTGACACCGAAAAATGTAACAAATTGTATTTATGTAAATTTTCAATCGTCAATATGTAGTAGCAGCTAGTGATGGGATAATTAGGAATTAAAAATAATAATCGATAACTCAATTTTTTAAATGATCGGTAACTTTCGATTATGGAAATTAATTCGATTTATACGAGGTGCTGAGGGCAACTGATTGCTTATATCCTCCAGAAGCTTCAGAGCTCCGTTAGTTTTCGAGCTATGAGACAAACTTATATATACAGCTAAACCTTTTTTTTATGCGGTCGTTTTTTGTGCGATTTTTTTATGTGATTTTATTTATGCGGTTTTTAAAAAAAAATGATCACTAAACTGCATAATGTGAATCAAAATCAAGAGAAAGCAAGAAACTTAAACGTTAACTATAATAACTTTCTTTGATAAAAAATACTTTATAATGGTTTTTAAGCATTTCCTTAGTACGTTGCATAAGAATATAAGTTATTGCATCATTTAGTTTTTTTAGAGATGTATTTTTCATATAATTTTCATAATATTATAAAAATGAAATAAAATGTTCCCACGTGTAAATTAATGCTTTATCTTGTTTAGAAAAGCAACTGCTAAGGAAATCGTGAGGTATTGTATTTTCGATGAAACTTTTTTTATGCGGTCCCTATCCACCGCATAAAGAAAGGTTTACCTGTATTAGTTTTTAAATGGGAAGTAAGGGAAAAAAATAAATAATTTTCAATGGATTAATAAATACGGGTCAAATTATTAAACTAATAGTTAAATTAAATTAATTTATTTATCAAAACAATTAAATTTTAAGACGTCGACTACCTATTGGGTTATCTATTAATTGCTGGTTCGTTTCCTGATTAATTCAATAATCCGATTATCAAAAAAAATAGAACGACGATGCCCATCACTAGTTGTAGCCATCATGTAGATCTCGTATATATGAGTGTACGGTATTACACAGACAAACGAGTTTCTTTGTCGACGAGTATATAAAAATTCGCACGCGATTTTTACATTAAATCAATAAAAATAATTTCTTGGCGTTTTTCGTCTTTAAATTACACAAGTCATGAATTATAATATATACAACGTTTATTTCTTTATTATATTACAAATTTCATTTTAATATTACTGTTCGTACATACTTGCAAGAGGAGGCGGTGGGAGGTTCGTTGTTTCTGCTAATGTCAGAAATTAAATGTAGTTTTTTTTCTAGATAGGGAAATCCGGCAAACATGTCCCACAATTGGAAAGCCGAGAATAAAAATCAAAATATACCGCTGAACCTTTTTTATTATGCAATTTAAAATGCATAATGTGAATCAAAAGCAAAAGAAAGTAAGAAATCTAAACATTAATTATAATAATTTACTTTAATAAAATTACTTTATGATGGTCTTTAAGCATTTAGTCAGTACATTGCATAAGAATATAAGTTATTGCATCATTAAGTTTTTTTTTACAGATATATTTATCACAATTTTTATAATATTATAAAAATGAAATAAAATGTTCCCATGTGTAAAGTAATAATGCTTTATCTTGCTTAGAAAAAACTTCTAAGGAAATTGTGAGGTTTTGAGCGTTTTGAGTTGTGATATGTTTTTAATGTGGTCCCGATTCACCGCATAAAAGCTTTTTTTTACAATCTGAACGGAACTGTACCTTCTATAGCTATTTATATGAAGTTTTGAATACTTTTTTGTGCGATTTTTTTTATGCGGTCCCTATCCACTGCATAAAAACAAGTTCAGCTGTATAAACAAATGGTAAGGTATTAGGAATGTTATACGGATATGAAATTTCGGATATGGATACGGATATTTAAAAACATTTTTTTCGGTTTCGGTTTCGGTTACGAATATGTAATTGTATCGGATAATGTTTCGGATACGGTTACGGTTACGGATAATTGCTTTCAGTGAACATTTTTTTTTGTCAGAAAAAAGGGGAGAATTTTACCCCAAAAAGTGAACGCCAAACACAAATCAACGGAAATCTATCAAGGGAAATATATGTAGCAAAAATTTGTATCGATTTAACCTCAGTTTTCTGATGGCAGTTGCCTGTTATTATCCGAAACAAATCCGAAACTTTAATTTTCGGATACGGTTTCGGTTTCGGATATGTAATTATTTCGGATATCGGGTAGTTTCGGTTACGGTTACGGATATTCATAACATCCCTATAAGGTAATAACATAGTTTAAATAATAGTTTGTTTCGCAAATAATTACGAAACGAGATGACGTAAGAGTGTCATTTGGAATTCAAAAATTCCAAAGGGTTATCCATGTTATGTACCTAAATAATGGATAACATAATGCAGACTAATACAGTGAAAATATTATCACTAAAGTAAATTTAATTTAGAAAAATAAATTTGCAGGTCAAATTATTTTGTGAAAATTTACGGTTGATAATTATGTAAATTATTTAATTTCGTCCAAGTTTCACTGATTTTTTTAAAATTTTTAACAGCGATGGCAGTGGAATTTTAACTGTCATTAAATTTTTTTTATTTAAAGCTTGTCATCAGTTATTTTTGATATTTCCTTGTAATTTTAGTGTGTTTTGTGATCTGTAAGATATTTCTAATATGTATTTAATTATTATGGTGGCTTAAAATGTCTGGTGAAAACTCTTGTGCTGCTAAATTTTGTTTAAGTCATTCAAAACAAAATTTCAATTTATGTTTTTTCTAAGTGCCGTTTGATGCAAATTTGTAAGCATTATTATAATTTGAATGCTTATGTAAAAATACGTTAAATAATAAATAATTATTAATATTTTATAATAATTCAGTCAATATTTTCGATTTCGACAGTGGTTGGTGCTAATAGGTCGTGACGATCTAAATTCTCGTGTTGAATATTGTCATAAATTTCGCGTTTGCTCAATTCATTTTGAAGAAAGTTGCTTTTAGTTGTCCATATAATTTAACATGACCATTATCAACCCTCAATCTCACATGTACAAACACATACAATCACATAAGTAAAAAAGGACAGACATAATTGTTTGTACTTATATCAAAAAAGGATAGAAAGTGCGTTTCGCTACTGCCTATGGTAATAATCTTTTATTTATACTGTGGTATTAATAAGAACCGATCCTTCCTTTTGCTTTAGACCTCATTCTGGAGGGCTCATGTTCATCCCACCGACTTAAACGTCATTTGGATTTTATGTATAGAGATGCATCTCTGCCATTTTCTTTAACTCTCAAATAATTTAGAAATTCATAAAATGAGTTTCAGGATGGAAATTAAATTCATAAATTTATAAATTTTTGATTTTGTACAGAATTCAGAATATCTAATGTAAATGTAATTTGACTTACAATTAAGATGATACAGGCAGCGGAGAGCCACTTTCAGCACATGGTCGACTTAAAAAGAAAAGTATGTACAGTGGCTAGTCAAAAGTATTTGGACAGTCATATAACAAACAAATTTTAATAGTTAAAACCAGGTGAACATGGAAATTAGTAAAAATTTTGACCTGTGTTCTACATAAAATGATTTATTAACTATTTTTCTTACAAATTAATAAAAAAAAAAAAAACTAAATCCAATTCAGTTACTATTCAAAAATTAGCATTTTTTCACTTTAGAGTGTTTAGAGTAAATAATTAACACATATCAAAAGTATTTGGACGATACAATTTGCATTCTTTATCAGCAATAAAAAAAAAAAAAATTGTTTTAAGTATTTAGTATTTAGGAGCGTATTCCATTGCCCTAATCACTTTTTTTTGTCGATTACGCATTGCCTTCCCTAGTTTCGATGTCGTTTCAGGCCAAATTTTACTCCATTCTAATTTCAAAGTTTTAACTAAACTTTGTTGATTTGAAATGTGTCTTAAGTTCAATTAAGACTTTGAAATTAGAATGGAGTAAAATTTGGCCTGAAACGACATCGAAACTAGGGAAGTCAATGCGTAATCGACTAAAAAAAGTGATTAAGGCAATGGAATACGCTCCTAAATACTAAATACTTAAAACAATTTTTTTTTATTTCTGTTAAAAGAATGGAAATTGTATCCTCCAAATACTTTTGATATGTGTTAATTATTTACTCTAAACACTCTAAAGTGAAAAGATGCTAATTTTTGAATAGTAACTGAATTGGATTTAGTCTTTTTTTTATTAATTTGTAGATAAAATAGTTAATAAATCATTTTATATAAAACACAAGTCAAAATTTTTACTAATTTCCCTGTTCACCTGGTTCTAACTATTAAAATTTGTTTGTTATATGACTGTCCAAATACTTTTGACTAGCCACTGTAGGTACCTAACTCCTAAAAAAAAAGTTAAATTAGCCTCTAAATATAATATATTTACAGTTTTCAGGTTAATTTAATTTACTTTTTAAAATGGAGTTAGTTACTTTTCTTTTTAATCCGACGACATACAGATTTCAAGATAATACAATTTTATAGTTTTACGCAAATGAATCAAATTAGTTAGCACAAACATTGTCACAATTGAATCAAAAATATCTTTATTTAAATGAAAAACATTATCCACACAAATAATTGAAAATGAAAACAAAGAAATCACGATAAATATATATATATATATATATATATATATATATATATATATATATATATATATATATATATATATATATATATATATTTAATTTAATCAACACTATAAAATAATTACAGAGGCTGATTCTATTAAACTTTAAATCCAGAAAACAACACATTTAATCTAAACAATTTTACCACTAATAAAATCACCATGTATTCCGTCTGTAGGTACATATATCCATTGTGCTTTGTATCTTAATGCGTATTTAAATCAGTAGGTAACGAATACGTTTACAACACAAAACGTTTAACAATTGTTATTCCATTTAATTAAATTCACACGTATATTGTCATTTTACTGTCTGTCTGTCTGTCTGTCTGCCTCGTTTGTGTTTTCATTTGAAACATAATATTAAACATGCATATGGATCAGTGTTGCATTGTCACTTGTATGAGATGCCGCCTATGATCACGTTTATGTTTATTTGTCAGTCAATTGCTATTATAAAGTTTGTGTTACACGATTCAATTTTGCAAAAAAATATGATTCATGAACTTAATTTAAAAATAGTAAATGTAAATGTGAACATATATCTTACTTAAATTATAGTATAGTCATTATTCTTTCGGGTAACAATAGTGACTAAGCTTGAAG
The DNA here is from genome assembly GCA_035578155.1 of Brachynemurus nebulosus. Classification (NCBI taxonomy): domain Eukaryota; kingdom Metazoa; phylum Arthropoda; class Insecta; order Neuroptera; family Myrmeleontidae; genus Brachynemurus; species Brachynemurus nebulosus. The sequence continues at coordinate 11,846,914 of JAPWDM010000012.1, read as the reverse complement.
TTGAATAAAAAATATTAAAAATTGAGTTTAGATTAACGTCTTCAAACAGTGCTATTTTTTGTTCCTTAAAACTTTATCTTAAAATTATTTATTTCGGTGCTCTTATGAATAAACTATTGTTTAATCGAAAATTTAATTATTTTGGAACATATCTGGAAAAAGAAGGCTGCAGACTTTTAGCTGTTTTTATTTTTTTAAGAGGAAATAATGAGGACTTGAGTTTGGGCTAAGTTGGAAGTTAATAGGGACGAAAAAGGTGTGAATAAGGACACTGTATATAGGTTAATAGGGACGTTATATAAAAGTATAAAGGGACGAATGTGCGGTGATTAGGAACGGATGAAGCATGTATTGGAACATCGAAGAGAACACCTTCAAGGTTATCAAGTCATTCAGCATTTTTATAAGCACATTCAGCATAACATTTCTATGCTTTATAAACTTTATTTTAGATTTTACGTTTTATTTCTTTTTTGAATGTACAAATACAAAAAATTCGAAATTGTTATATTTAAATTTCAATTTTGGTCGGCCCTATTGGTTGTCCCCATTCACCCTTTTATCGTCTCTTTTGACCCCAATTTTTATTTGTTTTGTTATTTTTTCAAAAATTACCGATCTACGCTACAGTAGAAATAAATAAATCAATATTTAGCCAAAAAATTCGGCAACGTAACGTTATGCTTAGATGATAGCAATGCCATCTATACATTACATGTAGCGTTACATTTTTTGCGTGACGGTTTTTTTCATCTGTATCTTAACCCTCAGAATATATTCCCGTTTAAATGACGAATTTTATTACCAAACAACGTATTTTTATTTCTTTATAAATATTTAATTTAAAAGAAAAATAAATACATAATTTTAATTAACTAATTTCAAATGTTGTTTAATTGAAGAATCGCAGCTCAGTAGGCGCACAAATAAAATTCTAAAATTAAGACATTTTATTGAGGTCGTTAAGATCCATAAAATATTCGATTCTGTTGTATGCTCGCATATAAATATGCAACATTTGGAATACATTGTTATAATTTTGTTAAGACAAAAAACAAAAATCGTAATATTAATCGTCCGCATTATAAATAAATTAAAAATGAATTTATTCGTACACCAACGGCCATATTAATACCGACTGGAAACCGACGCGATAGTCAAAAAGACAGTGTATGGAGTTTATCCGTTTGTTTATACATCGCCTTCCTACACGGAGAGAAAATTCCTATAAAAATGACTATGCTCATACTACAATCGACGTGTAACAGGCGAACATATCCAATTTTTGTACGGTAAAATTGGATATGTTCGCCTGTTACACGTCAATTGTAGTATGAGCACAGTCATTTTTATAGGAATTTTCTCTCCGTGTAGAATAAAAGTGGAATATCTGAAAATTATCCTATTTTCATTTTTAACACCACGTAGTAGATAAGTCAATTAGTTACTGCAACAAAATATTTTACAAATTCGCACAATATATAATTTTTTCAAGGACATTGTTTTGAAATTCAAAGTCACCCATTTAAACTAATATATTAAAATTTAAAATGCAGTTATCTCAAAACGAACATTTTCCAGATGTCTCACTTTCATATTAGGTAAGAGATATGTAGGGGAGACTGGGGTAAAGTGGTCATTTACTCACCGGAAACAACTCCAATCTTGTGGGGAAGCTGAATACTAGCTTGTAGACAAGCCAATAGTATTCTGTTAAAAACCACACACCAAGCACGTGATGATTACAAAGCATCAACAATTATGTGTATTTTATTAAAATATAAAAATTGTGTTTAGATTTTGACTTATCAGATAAAGTTTTAAAAGTTCACTTTTATCCAAAAATACGACTTCTTTTAAAACACTATATATTTTTTTTAAATATATGGAACTGCTAAACTTGTCGTGTATACGGTATTTTCAGTCATCTTATTTCTTCCATTATCGGTCGGTAAAATCGCATTTTAAACTATAGTTCTAGCGCTATATTCAATTTAAAAAAATATGATTTAGTGAACAATTTCACCCCCTATGATCAATTCCATCCTTTTTTGTTTGTAGTCTGAACTAAAAACAAATTTTCTAATAATTAATCTAATAGATAAGTACTACGAAATCGTACTTTGAAATACCGCCCAATTTATTATGATCAGTGGTGTACAATACAATGTGGCATATAGACTTTCAATAAACATTAAAAATCAAATTTACTTGACTATATTTTATTACCTACAATGTTTTTTTTATATAAAAATATGTTTCCATTTTTAACAACATATTAACACGCTATACCGAAAAAACGAACATTCCTTTTTTCATTGATCTGCTTGAACGGTGGAATCTCCTCGAATTACAAGCAGTGAACGCGGTGAAATATGTATACGGATACGATTTCGTCATATATAACACTGTATCGTCAAAATATCGTCATTAATTCACTGCCCTCCACCCCTTTCTCGACCGAACCTTCAGAATGGTGAGAGGGAAAGACGAGTAATGAGCAGTCGAGTATATTTGTTTCTTTCACTCCCTTTTTTTTACCCCCTGACTGTGGCACGGGCCCAACGGGGAACCCACTGAGTTAGCTTCATTAAAACGCATATATATATAAATCTAAATGAATCAGATTCCAGTCATTCCCGGGTTTTTTTTTCTCGTAGTTATTGCAAAAAAAAAGTGTACGAAAAAGTAAGAGATGAAAAATAAGTTGAACGTTTGTGTTTAAGGGAAATTGTATGTTCTGTCTTTATTTATATTATGTGTTTTTTTGGAGTAAAAGGAAAATGTAAAAAATTTTGATAGCTCCGTAATTTTATTAATTGAAATGTTTCGAGTTTAGTATTTATGAGAATTTTTTTTTGTCGGACCGGACGCTTCGAACCCAAGTAAGGTGTGCCTTTTTGTAAAATATTCTAGTTTTGTTTTTCATATAGCGAAATTGTTCATCTCGAACGATGAGGAATCATTATACTGTTCATTGCAAAAGTATGAACAATTCCAAGTACATTATCGGATAACTTTTCTAGAAATTTCAGGTTTCACAGGACAGAAAAGGAATAGTTTTACTGTCGAGGCGCAGAAAACTAGCCAAGGCGTAGCAGGACTCTTGTTTCGGATGATAAAATCCTTATTTTTAACATTATTTAAAAATTATTTCCTTAAATTTTCAGTAAATTTAAAATTTTGATATTTTGTAGTAAATAAATGAGGCATCTAGAATCAAAACCGGTCAAATCCATTCAAGCAAATTTCACAGCAAACTTAATAAATGGTAAAGATCAGTTAACTACAATAATTCGAAGGTCTTTTCATATAGGTACTCGCAAGACGATTTCTCTGTTCAAAGAATAAAAATTTTTTGATTTTTTTTTCTTTAAATTAAAAAAATTATTTTTCTGATTCAAAGAAAATATTTCTTTGACTATATTTAAAAAAAAAAACTTTTTTTAACAAAAAAATATCTATTTGATTTAAAAAAAGAAAAATTTCAAAGAAATTTTTAATCTTTGAATAAAAAAAAACGTTTTAAGAGTACACAGAGAAAAAATTCCAGTAAAAATTACTGAGCTGCCTCCGGTAAACGAGTCTTAAGTGACCAGCTCGTAGGAAATTATTAAGCAAAAATATAAAATATGCGTTTCAAACATTATTTTTTACGATTCATTTGAAAATTTTTCCTGTACACCTTAAGAATTTTTCCTGTACACCTCAAGAATTTTTCCTATACAGCTGCGTAAAATTCGATGGGCTAGTAAAATTTCATGTGGACACTGGGAAAATTTACTTAATTTTTTGTAAAATTATACTAGACATTGAATAATTTTTACTGAGTCGCTGTGCATTTCATCCCTCTCACATATCATTGCAACCAAGCATCACACAGACATGAGAATAAATAAAACAAGCACGCAAGCGCACCGAGCATTGTCTAACACGACCAACACGAGTTACAGGCATAGCAACTAAGCAGGTTTCGTTCAGTTGTTCAATAACAACCATCATGACTGGATGTTTATGAAGTGTTTGTTTGTTGTGTTTCATGAATTTTTGTTTAGTTTTATTTTAATTCTTGTATGTTTTTTTTTATATGTATTGATATGTTAATTGAAATATGTTTTTATACAAATTATTGTAATGTGCCTATTGTTTTATCATGTAATATGTCAAATAAAGAATTTATATATTTTTTTCCACAAATAATAAAAAACCACAAAAAATTTTTTCTATATTAATAATTTGATTTTAATGCTTACCCTTCTATCAATATCCTTTTAAACTATTTTAATTCAATTATTTATTAATAAATAAAAAAAAAACCTTATTTATAAATAATACGGTAATTTTTACTGAGCTATAGGGTAATTTACAATTTTTACTATAAAATATCGTACTTTTTGCTTAGCTTGTCACTTATGTCCGCATTACCAGAGAGCTCAGTAATTTTTTACCAGAAATTTCAGTAAAAATTACTGTATTTTTTTCTCAGTGTATATACATTCTTTGAAAATTAAATAGTTATTGAAGAATCTTATATTTATAATATCGGGTTTTGATCGAAATTAGAGGATTTGATAGGAATTAGAGGATTTTGATTCCAGATTTGGCATTTAATAGCTAGCGATTTTGAAACAAACACCTAGATTTTACTATAAATGGAAAAGTCTCAATAAAAAATGCACTAATATGAACGCTTTTAAACAAACCCTATGTAAAAATTTTTTGTCTCAAAATGCCGGACTTTTTACTGCCAGTAATAAGTACAAGAGGTAAGGTTGCAAGAAAAGAAAAAAAATAAAAAAAATCAAAGATCCCAACATCAAAAAAATGAACCCTAGGAATTTACAAAATATAAATTTTACCAATCTATGTTGATAAAATTGAACATTTATACCGTATTTCGGAAAATCTGTCACAGATGGCGACACCTATACCAGTTGTACTAGTGAATATATACATATCACAGCATTTCGAGCCGCCATATTGCAAGGCGAGTTAACTCGTTTTAATCAGTTAAAGAGTTAATAATTAGATTCATAGAAGAAGACAACAAAACATACTAACACAGAAGTTACTGCTATCAAACTGAAAGTCACGTGACTTTCGGCGAAACAATGGCGAAATGACAAATAAACTTGACGGGTTTTACTATGAAGTCAATATTTTGGGCTTAATTTTCAGTAAGATACGGCTGGTTTTGATGCAAAATATCACTTTTTGAAACGTAGACTTGACGGACTTTGATTCTGGATGCCTCAAATAAGTTATTGAAAAAAAATTAATAATTTTTTTAACAAAACTCAAACCTAATAATATTTTTAAGAATATTTTTAAGTTCTCCAACAACAATTAAAATATTTTAATCGCCTAATCATAAACAAATTGTTTTTGTAAACTACATGAAGAAAAAAAATTTCTACAAATCATCATCAAATTAGACCAATACGTACGTCATCGAAATACATATTTAGACATAACATACTTTTGTAATCGCTTGTGAGTAGTTACGTTTTCCAATATATAGACAATATCCCGCATCTATACACGTCAGGGGGGCGAACACGCCTCGCAGTCGATATGTCAGCACCCTTCTCATCATCATCATTATATCAAAAACGATGTGAGGAGAGGAGATGTAGAAAAAAAAATTGAAGTAGAGGGAATATTTTTGAATTGATAGTTTTATAAATTGATATTGATAATAATAATAAAGCCGCCGCTACCTATTTTGGTACTACTGTTTTTGCGTTATTGTATTTTTTTTTATGTAAACATAATATTATGTACATACATATATTCCAATTGAATAAAAGTTTACATTACCGTGGCAAAATTCAAATTTATACCGAATGTTTAGTAGTGATGTCGGGCCGAGAAGCAGTTAGTCGATTAGTCGACTAAAATTGTTTTTCAGATAAAATTAGTCATTAGTCGAAAATATCGAGCACAGACTAGTCGACTAATCGACTAAATTTTTAGTCGCAAAATTCAAATTTATACCGAATGTTTAGTAGTGATGTCGAACCGAGAAACAGTTAGTCAATTAATCGACTAAAATTGTTTTTCAGACAAAATTAGTCATTAGTTGAAAATATCGACCATATAATAGTCGACTAACCGACTAAATTTTTAGTCGAATTCATGAATAAGGTAACCGAAATTTTCTTTCAAAAACGAGGTTGTCTTTTGAATTTAATTATGGACTTTTAATATTTTTCTTTTAAGAAAAAGAAGTAGATACAAGTAGATAATTTTTTAGTCTCCATTTTTTGAAGTCCAATAAATAGTGCAGAAAAATTGTTAAATTAGTCGTTTTTAGTCGTTTAAAAAAAATTAATCATTTTAGTCATTTAATCGTAGGTAAAATAGTCGACTAAAATATGACTAAATGTAAACAAAATTAGTCGACTATGCCGATTAAACGATTAATCATTCGACATCACTAATGTTTAGTAGTGATATCGGATGATTAATCGATGAATCGGTTTAGTCGACTAATTTTGTTTCCATTTAGTCATTCTTCAGTCGACTATTTTACCTTCGATTAAATGACTAAAATGATTAATTTTTTTTTTTAAAAAACGACTAATTTAACAATTTTTCTGTATTATTTATTGGTCTTCAAAAAATGAAAACTAAAAATTAGATATCTATTTGTATCATTTTTCACTTTTATGTGGTTAACACATTGTGATATCTCCATATCATATCTTAAAAGAAAAATATTAAATGTCAAAAATTAAATTCAAAAGAAAACCTGGTTTTTGAGAGTTACATAGGTTACCCTATTCATGATTCGATTAAAAATTTTGTCGATTAGTCGACTATTCTCTGCTCGATATTTTCGACTAATGACTAAATTTGTCTGAAAAACAATTTTAGTCGATTAATCGACTAACTGCTCCTCGGCTCGACATCACTAATGTTTAGATGCAAATAGGTGCACAAAAATATGACGAAAATATTGTACTAAAAATTCTTATTTTATAAATCGCTATTAATGATTCGTATAAAAAATCAAACTTCTAATCAGGTCCAAAGAGAGGGTGAGGTAGTCGTGGTTGTGACCGAGACCCGAGCTGGAAGAGGTAGTGATGAGCAAATGCAAGACCAAGATCAAGACTTGGCAGTCTTGGTCTCGGTCTTGTTCTTGCATTAAGAGTCTTGGTATTGGTCTTGCTAGAGCAGTTTGAGTCTTGGCCTTGGTCTCGCAAAATGCAGTCTTGGTCTTGGTCTTGTTATTGCTAAAAAATCTTGCATTTTTTTACTAGCGAATTGTTTTCTTCTAAAATCAGAATTTTTACTATCTTTACGTATTAATTATACTTTCAAATTATTTAAATAGTTTAGCAAGAGTCTTGCTTTTTTCTTGCTTTTGTCTTGGTCTTGCTCACTTGAGTCTTGGTATTGGTCTTGCAGCCATACTTATAGTCTTGGTCTTGGTCTTGCTGTTGGTATACATAGTCTTGGCCTTGGTCTTGGTTTTGAAAAAAATGCAAGACCAAGACAAGACTGCAAGACCAAGACTAATTTTGCTCATCACTAGGAAGAGGGGACCTATAACGGTCGGCAAGAGTTCGGGAAAAAAGAAAAAACCTTATTTTTTTTGCTCGCCACTTATTTTTGCAGGAAGAAATTTTTAAGAGATATGTCTTATTTCCGGGATTTGCCATTTCTCACGGGGCGAAGGTATACACACGAAGTGTGCAGAATGTTTGAAAGTGATCGCAAACCTTTGACGAAATATACTTAAACAGATACAACAGAAGTCGTTTTTGTAGAAAAGAACAGCTTCGAAAATCTATAATTCCTTTCTAGTTACATCATTCTATCATTTTATTTAAAACTTTTAAAGTACCTATTAAAAAATTTTAGAGTAGACTTGCTGACGTCATCACATTAAAAAATTTTTTTTGTCAAATCAGACTCTACAGAAGTGATTTAAGTTAATGTAATTAGTTTAAATATGGTAATTTGCGTGTGAACTTTTTATTTTTGCTATCAGAATGACGAAATTACATCAAGAGCTATAACTGATTCGATAGAAGTTCTTTTTCTAATAGTCTCACAAGTTTAATTTTGATAAAAATGAACAGAAAAGCCTCGAAAATCTATAACTCGCTTCCGATTTTATCATTTTATCATTATATTTACAATTACTTAGGCTAGGGATGATCGATATTAGAAAAACATCGATGTTAACATTGATTCAAGAGTATCGATATACGATATATATCGAAAGAAAGACATCGATATTCGAAAACATCGATGTTTATGTAGCAAAATAAACAACCATTATAATCTATTATTTTATTTATTAAAAATTAACATTGCCAGTATTTATTTGGTACACTTTGCAAAAAAAAGTCACTTTGTTAGCAGTTTCCCTTTTAATACGTTCCTTTGTATATACAAATGCTGCCCAGCTTTTGAAAAAAGTCTCTCTGAAGTTGTTGAAGTTAACTGTGAAACACAAATATTTAATGGCAATTTTTTTCAAGTTTGGATGTGGATCTTAGAACTTGCCATAAAGTAATGGATCTTGTTTTAAATCAGCTACAGGACTTTACAAATACTGGATAGCTTAGAGTAATATCGATGTTTCGATATTATTCTCGTAACATCGATATGTCGATGTTATCGAGGACATAACATCGATGTTTTTACATCGATGTTTTCCCCCTAAACATCGATGTTTTTCTACTATCGATGAATATCTGTCATCCCTAATTTAGGCACTGAAAAATTTTTAGTAAACTTGATGACGTCATCAAATTAAAAAAAAATGTTAAATCAAACTCTGGATGAAAATTTGCTGCCTTGAATCCATTTATTGTCAGTCCCCTTATAAATATGACACTAGCTAAAGGAAAAGTTCTGCCCAAGAAGAAGTGCTTGCTAAAACAATACCATTTAAGGCGTCCCTGTTTTCTTATTTTTGAAACTTCTTCGTTCCGAGTACCTATCCCATACTACTTTAAAAAAAAAATTACTTAAAAGATTCATAAAAAAATGTTTTTAAAATATTTTTCTTAAAGTAATAAAAAAACGTAAACACCCGATATATCGAATATTGTGTACTTGATATCATTCTGGATATTGTACAAGACTTTTCAGTGAAGATTTACAAAATCATTTGTAACTGTCTAATATAATACACTCTGAAATAATATAAATGTATGTTATACAAATTTTCATTATTTGATATACCTCCAGCCTCTACTAGTGCCTTAATATTATTCACTCCATGGCTAATAGTGAATGAATTTGTACGGAGAACTACAGACAAGTGAAGGTGGGAACAGAGTATTTGGTTGTTTATTTGAATTTATTATTAATATTTTTGTTGAAATAGAAATATCATCACATCATTCTGCATTACAAAATATCAAACAAAAAAGATATCAAATTGATTTGGTAATTGTTTCAGAATACAAATGATAAATCGTTGGTAAAACCAAAACTGCACACCCTAACCAGTTGAATCAAGCAAATTAATCAACATTGGTAGGCTAGGTCAGCACATATATATACAGTAGAAGCTCTGGCCGGATTCTTTGAATCTCAGGAAAGAGCTTCTACCAGCTCCGCTAAACAGTTTTGTTTGGAGTGAGCTTTTAAACCAACTATAAATGACGTCATAGGGTATTATGATTACGAAAAGCCCAACTAACCTCTACGAAAGGTATGATAGGTACCACAGGTCTGCGGCACAATACGTAATGTATTCAAGAGCACATCGCATCGCTCCGATGCCTACGGTGCCTAAACAGAGAACGAGCTATAGTGTACACTTTATACGGAATTGTTGAGACTATATACAGCGTTGTATCGTAGTTGTTCAGGTTTAATTTGACGCTGTACAGCGCTCATGACGGTTTATGTATTAAAAAGTTAACTTAATAGCTGCCCATCATGACAGTATAAAAATGATTTAGTTTTTTGTGTGTGGAAAAAAGTATTTTTTATCATGTCGAAAAAAAATAGGGTAAGTGCGGGAGAGATGCCGCAGTAGCCATAGTTCGTCCGTTGATTGATAGATAGCGCTATTAATGGATTATATGTTTAAAATAAGTTACTTATTTAAGCTGTATATGGTAGCATTTATGATTAGTCCATCAGTTTAGTAATTATCCAAGTTTTTATTGTTGAAAAGTAAGATTTTTAACATAATATTTTATCAAGCATTTAATTCATTAGAATTTAAGAATGTATATTTCATTGTTTTAATGAAAATGAGTTTTGTTATTAATTTAAGTAGGTATATTTTAAAAGTACTGTATAAAATTTTAGGTTAGAATTCCGCACTATGCTTGCTATAGCAACATGCGGCATCTATCCCAACAAAAAGGAGAGATGCCTCATTTAAAGTTGGTATAGATGCAGCATCATATTACATGTTAAAAACATAGACTTACACCTTAATTATGCAATTTTTTTTTTTGGACTGTAAATTATGCCACGTAAATATAAAAGATCCATTAATTGGATCAGGAAGAGCTCTCATATTAGTGAAGATAACGAAAATAATGATGATTGCGTGTATATTGACTGTTTTGAAAAGTACTCAGAAATAAAAAAACAGTTGACTGGTTAAGATGTATAAAGTGCCAAAAATGGTTACATATGGCATGATGTATGGAAATGTGTGTAAAATACAAAATTTTTAATATCAGCATCTCTCCCATAGGTGTCGGAGAGACGCCGCTTTGCAGGCTCTACAAAAATGTTAATTATGAATCCCTTATGACTCAAAATTTAAAATTATTTATAAAAAATTTCAAAGAATAATGTTTACATTTATTGTGTACCAAATTTCAAATCAATTAAATGCATACTTTAAGAATTATCAAGTGTTTTCAAAAATGTGCGGAATCTCTCCCGCATTCACTCTAAAAATACACAATATTTTTCAATTTTTTTTTCTCCTTTTAATTCAGAATTTAAAAAAATATTGTATGCAACACGTGTAAAATACATAGATGTTTTTTCCACTCAACAAGCCTCGTTGTGACTCATAAAAAGACGCTTTTATTTTGCAATAATTCCTTTTTTTTAAAAAAAAGAATTTTTTTAAATCAACGAGACATTAATTTGACAGCCTTGAAACTTAAAATAAATCAATTTCTGAGAGTCAAGTAACAGGCATAAAACAAAACATCGACTTAAAATAATTACAAACGAATACTAATTTTATTACAATATCCTTCCTCTATAAACTTCCACCCAATTGCGTCCCAATTTAATTTCATTCTCAAATCATTCGAATTAATAATCATACTTTCCGTAGATACTTTCTTAACTAATTCCTCGAAAATTCTATATACATACAAACATCTATAATAATCCATGCTACCATGCAATAGCTACATACGTATTAAAATCTCCGGAAATGAGATTTCAATGTTTCCCGGAGGAGTTCCATCACTACCAAGTAAGTAAGTAGCAGATATACAAACATTTAAATACAATCCGCGCCTTACAAGTTTGTTATCTTTCGGTATCTATCCATCCGTCTGACTGTCTGTCTGTCTGATCTTCTTCACCGTAGCAAAAGCAGGACCATTATCATTCATTAATGTTAGCACTGGGAGCAACAGTTAACATTTGGAAATCTGTTTAACTGAATCTGACTTAAAATCGTTGTTCATTTGACGCGCGTACAATTAGAATTGAATCACTACTGCGGGGTAAGAAAATGTGCGGGGTGAGTGAGGTATGCATGTTGAATTCTTAGGCCCGATTTACATTAACGCTTCGCTCTCGGTACGCTATCACTCAGCTCTCCATTCGATATAATCTTGTTGTGTTCACATTAGAGTGCTGATTCTCTATTCACGTTATAATGCCGCTCTGGGTACACTCTAGAGATGATCGATATATCGATAACTGTTATTTTGTAGCTAGTATAGAAAGATAACAGTTATCGTCAATAACTGGAATACCCAGTAACTGGTTACTTAAATAACTCCTTTGGAAATATTGATAACATAGGTCAATATTAATATATTCGAAAGCAAGGATCACAGTAATTTATATAAACCCAGGCAAGTTACACATTTTCTATTGTAGCACATTTAAAAAACCCTTAAAAATGAACTATTGTCTATTGTACAGTTATCTATTTGTATTTGTAATTTTGTATCCATAAAATTGTTAAAATTGTGTATATAAAGCCTAAATCCTTGTATAGACAAGTATTTGAACAGATATTGCAGATTATTTAGTATCCGTCAGTATTCTAGATCTGTGCATATTTCACTAACAGAACCGTTTATACGCATATCGAATATCTTACAATATGTTAAAATATCCGAATACCATACCAGTTATTATAATAACTGTTATAAGTAGGGTGAATGCGGGAGAGACGCCGCACATTTTGAAAACACTTGATAATTCTTAAAGTATGCATTCAATTGATTTGAAATTTGGTACACATTAAATGTAAACATTGTTCTTTAAAATTATTTATAAATAATTTTAAATTTTAAGTCATAAAGGATTCATAATTAACATTTTTGTAGAGCCTGCAAAGCGGGAGAGATGCCGCACCTATGGGAGAGATGCCGCATCAAAGAAGGAGAGGCGCCGCATATTTCATATTAAAAATTTTGCATTTTATACACATCTCCATACATGATGCATGCCATATGTAACCATTTTTGGCACTTTATACATCTTAACCAGTCAATTTTCTTTTGTTTCTGATTACTCTTCAAAACAGTCAATACACAGGCAATCATCATTATTTTCGTTATCTTCACCAATATGAGAGCTCTTTCTGATCCATTAATGGATCTTTTATATTTACGTGGCATAATTTACAGTCAAAAAAAAAAAAATTTTACATGCGGCATCTCTCCTTTTTGTTGGGGTAGATGCCGCATGTTGCTATAGCAAGCATAGTGCGGAATTCTAACCTAAAATTTTATACAGTACTTTTAAAATATACCTAAATTAATAACAAAACTCATTTTCATTAAAACAATGAAATATACATTCTTAAATTCTAATGAATTAAATGCTTGATAAAATATTATGTTAAAAAACTTACCTTTCAATAATAAAAAGTTGGATAATTACTAAACTGACGAACTAATCATAAATATTACCATATACAGCTTAAATAAGTAACTTATTCTAAACATATAATCCATTAATAGCGCTATCTGTCAGTCAACGGACGAACTATGGCTACTGCGGCATCTCTCCCGACGCGGCGTCTCTCCCGCACTTACCCTAACAGTTATTTTTCAGTAACTGTTATTGCAATAACAGTTATTAGAAAATAACCGTTTAGCTCATCTCTAGTACACTCCTAGTTCGGTCTCAGTTCGATACAAATATCTATTCATAACAACTGAATGCAAGCGGAGTGGTGTGGAATCAAAAAAAGTGTTTACACTATAGGTACAAACCATAACAAGTCTGATATCGCTCCGATAAAATATTACCTGAGTGGTATTGATATTGGAGTAGCATTGGAGCGGGAGCGAACCGTGACTGATATCGGACCGATATCGGAGCGATGATATGAATACACTCATTGCTTATTGTGTAAGAATATTATATCGAACCGGGAGCGGAGTGATATCATACCGAGAGCGGAGTGTTAATGTAAATCGGGCCTTACTGTTGATCTATATTACGATGATGGACCACCCCCCACCCTTGCAATTCTCCCACTCACTCTTTCTTATACGAGTTAATGTTTGTTGACAATGTACATGTTGTACGAACAGAGCAGCAGAGGGGGTAAGGGGAGAATAATGGTTGAAAGATTTTATTATAGACAATAGCATAACATACGAGGCGAAATGGAGGATAGGTGCGGTGGGGATGGGTTGAGTAAGGGTGGGAAACGGAAGGGGTTATTATTTAATAGGAATTATTGATTTTGTTGTATATATTAAAATTATGATTATGTATTGAGTTTAGAGTCGCTGCTTGCTTGCTGGCTTGAATGCATGTCGTACAGACTATGATGTGTTTACATTTCTGTGTTGTGTTCCTTTTCTTTTTCTCTATTGTTCTCTCTTTCTCTCTCTCGATTTATTTCCTTTCGGAATTATTAATTAAGATTGACCGTCAGTTGATGTTTCTTGTTTTCTTGTTTGTTTGCATTTTGTATGATTTTCCATTAACCAGTAATTTTCTTCGAATAATCGCACAATTGAATCAGTTTCAAATATTACAAATGTTGAAATTAACAGGGAAAAGTTGCATAAGGGAAGATTTTTTCAAAAAAAAAAAAGAAATTATTTTTTTTCTTCCCAATTATCAGCCTTAAGGTGTTAGAAATATTCTCCTAAAATTTTATTTTAAAAAAATTAAAAATCAAAAAGTTATGGGCATTTTAGTGCACGCACTTTACTAAAATTCATTTTAAAAAATGAAAAACTTTAAATGCTTTTTTCTCGAAAATACGTTTTTTGACAAGATTCCTCGTGTATCTCAAAAAGTATTTGAGATATCGACATAAATCAAAGTGCATACTATTCCTGGATATCGTCATTTTGGCAGGAACTAGGATATTTTGGTTCCGTAATATATTTTCAAAATGGTGGCTGTTAATAGTCGAGAAAAAGCCGTGATTTTTGACAATTTATTTTAAAAATACAATTTCTGGCTGGTTTTTTATTTTTTTTCTTAGATCCTAATTAGTGCCACGACTATACGTATATATTTTCGGAAAATTCTTGATTTTTTGATTTTAGTTCACTGGGAATTTCAGAAGGTGAGGAATCATCTCACACTCATGTGGAAAAATCTCACAGTGTCGACTTCAAAGCCATTTATACTCAACTCATTTTTGAATTTTTTTTAAAAAAATTTTTTTCTGTAATCTCAAGACGTAGAAACAATGTTGTATATTTAGTTTTTTAATATTTATTTGTATAAAAAAGATAATAAAAAAGATCGATTTTTGATGTTTTTCTGGCGAATCTCCCCTTAATGGTAACAAGCGATTAATTGGCTTGTAAGTAGTGGGCATCATATGTTCGTATTTCATTTGGTTCTTGAGGTGCCCATCAATGAATTTATTCAACTACCCTCATTTTACGCGTATTTCAGAAAATAGATAATTGATGATATCCCTTTTTTTTTCTATGTTAGTGACTTTATAGTCAACTATTTATAAGTGTAAATTAATGATTTTTTTATCAGGAATACTAAAAGAAAATGATCTTCGTCACTGCTGGCGTATGACGAACGTAAAAGGAGGAAACAAAAATATCATCTATTTTTGTGAACAATATTAGTGAAATTTCCAATAAAATTAGCTTGCGGTGAAAAAATATGGCTAGTTTTTGGACTGTGATTTTTCTGTTTAGCACTCTCCCTATTTTCAGGATGTAAATTAGAATAGGAAATCGATCAAACTCCCTTTGAAATTGACGGATCGGACACCACTGTTTTATACATGTAATTTACTTACTTATTCTTACACGAAAGGTTTGAATTTTTCAGGTCAACTAACAAAAACGCGACAGCGAAGCTGAAGCGTTTTCGGGTTGACAGTTCTTCGAGTTAGATTGCTTTTAGGCAAGAAATTTGAGTTGTAAAAAACACAAGTTTATTCAGAAAAAATACCAAACTCAAGTGTAATACGGTAAGACAATTTAACGAATAAAATAAATTAGTATAATTAATATTCTTATTTAATACATTGTTACTATAGTTCTGAAATCAGTGGAATTTACCAATACGAATTTTTGTATCGTCTTTACCGACAGTGAAATGACCAATGAAATGTTTTGTACTATTTGTTCGCTGTAAAAATTTGTCGTAACTTTCTTCATGGTAAAAGTGAAAACACATGAGTTAAACTGTCACAATAAATTCATTTTCCCTTAGTTTTCACCTTTTTTTAAAATTTTTCTTTGACCCATCAAATATTTTGGTATTTACAATTTGGCGCTTCGAAACAAAACTTTGGAAATGTTGCTTTAGATAGATATTCAGTTTCAAAATATCTTTGAAACACATTGACATTAACTATAACCTCACTATAATTGAAGGATTTCATGTTATTCACTGTAATTCTAACCTTTTGACTCCGACTGTATCACTCGGATTACTTCGAAAAACGCATAGGTACCTATCGAAACCATTTCAAACTACACTAAACGTAAATAGACTATCTTTAAAAGCTGGAAAAAATACCTATTGAATGAAAAAACTGGAAAATCACCAGAGAGAACGGAAAAGATATCAGTTGTGAAAAAAATGAATTTCGGAAATAGATCTTCTTTTCACACACATACAAGTAAGGTAGCTACCGAAAAAATTTCATATTACATTTGAATAATAGTTTATACTGAACGAAAAGAGAGGCAAAACACATCAACCATATAAACGTACGTAATACATAAATGATGCTGCTCTTTTGTTCGTGTAGAGGAGGGTGAGGGGTGGGGGTAGGGAGGCAAGTAGCTCCTGCAATTGTTGTATATAGATTGTATTGAACAAAATATTTATTTACAAGAACGAGAAAAAACCCTTCACTTTCCGCAAAAAAAAAACATCATCATTGTAAATACAATTTTTTTCCACTTTGCTCTCCGTCGATTACCTTCGAGCAATATTTTCTTAGAACAACAATAAATACGCAATGAGTATGAAAAATTGCCAAGTAAATAGTAACCGAAAAAAAGGTAAGTGAAATGGAAGTAAATTTAGAAAAATGGTCGGGAAAGATATTCCCAAGGATTCTTCTCCCTATGGAGCAAACAGATTTTTACGCCCTGCGCACTGAAAAACATATACGTGATTTCGATGTTTTAACCAAACGCTATTGCGAAAATAGTCGTAGAATAAGCTTGGAACATGGTAGAAAGTGATGACTCAAAGTGGTGCCCCTATTCTTTTGTATTTAGATTTAATTTTCGATTCTTTCGGACTTAAATTTCTAACAAATGCTCTCTATCTAAACTTGAAGAAACAGGATTATACTTAATAAATGACTTAAGGCAATATTCCAGCCTAGAAATTCGAAAAAATCAATTTTTTTTTCATATTTTCCAAATTCAGACCTTTAAGAATAAGCCCCTAAAAGGATTTACGGAAATTCAAATCATTTTCGAAGTTACGGTTATTCTTTCCCAGTGTACTGTGTACTTTTTAATATAAATTACTGGAAACTATTTTTTTCGATACGGTTGACATGATATCTCAAGTTCTAATGGATCGATTTACTTGAAATTTTGGTACAAACCTTCTTAATACTATCAAAATTGGCCCAACGTAGGGGTTTTTGGAATATTTTTTTTTACTATTATTAAAAAATTTCCAAAGTTGAAAAAAGGAGGCGAAAAAATGATTTTTTTTTAAATGGACGCAAATTTGGGAAAAAAATTATTTTTTCAAATCGGTTACGTCCAACTAACTCCACTCCTATCCTCCTTTATTGAGAATTGACTAAAATTTTATGTTCTAGATCACCAGTAGGCTTCGAATCACGTCAACCAGGAGACACCTTTATTTGAGTCCCCACTTTGCGAGCCTGTACAGATTTCAATTTTAAATTTTTATACATTTTTATACATTTCAAATATCGTTTAAAAAAAAACTGGTAAAAAAATGGATACAAAAAATATTTACTTTTTTTTATTACCCCCGTAATATTACCTAAAAATCGAGCCTCTAGACTAGAATACCCCCTTAGATAAATCAATGAATAACATGGTCACCCATTGTCACCTGGCAGTACACCTGTTACCTATATCAAAAAACAACTGAAAATAAACACAATTCTCATCGTCTTGATCAAAAGTTCTATTTTAACAAAATATCATTATAGGTTAACGTTAAATTTTCACAATAAAAAGTCGGCGGATCGCATACTATAGTACCACCGAAATCTCTTGAAAGCGTTTAAACATTATTCGGATTCACTCAACTGTTCGATTATGGACCTAATTTAACTATAATTTGCTAATTTAATCATTTTATTTCATCATTTTAAATAAAATTACGATATTTTCCCTAATGATTTTTTAAATTGAATGAAATTGATTAGGCCAATTGGGAATTGTCGTGGGGTTTGACGGAAAAAAATTCAACAAAATGCTCAAAAAAAAAAAATATAATTTTATTTCCTTTACGAAAATTATTCAGGCAAGCAAAAACTTTCAACATATTTCTCGATTATTTATCGTTTCAACTACAAATAATTTTCAGTAAAATTTATTTTTATTACAACGCCATAAGTAATATTACATTTCGTGTAAAATTGGGGATGAGTGGGTATGTATAACATAAACATTAAAACATAAGAATAACGAAGAAGACAAAACACACACCAATATTTTAAATGTCAGTCATTTAAAGCCTTAACAACAAAATGAAGTTATGAATATTTAAATATAAAACAGTGTTTATTTGGTTTACAACACTTTTAACAATCATTTCACGTATTCTATCTCTGTTACACTTTTGTATAGTGTTCTTTGTTACTGTATATGTATATCCCCTATAGTGTGTGCACGGGCGGAGTGGTGAAGAATGAAAGTTTGTGGGCCACCCTAAAAATACACTTACTCAGCGAAATATTATATGTATGTGTATTCTCACATTTTCTTTATAAATATAATCTTATATAACTTACTTTCCGCTCTTTGCGTTGTTATAATATTGTATGTGTTATGGTTATTACTGACGGCGTATAACAACAACTGATTCTTCAAAACCAGTATTTTAGTCTATGAATAATTTTGATTTTCATATACATATGTACATACGGTAATTCAAAAAAGTATTATGCCATTCAAAACTATTGAATCACACTAGATGATAGTTTTAGCGAATTTCCAGAATGGAATTCAGCTATTACAGCCACTGTCATGACGCGACTTGAGCCCGGGACTATGGCAGAAATTTGTTTTGAGGTTGAATTTGTTTTAGA
Source organism: Brachynemurus nebulosus (assembly GCA_035578155.1). Classification (NCBI taxonomy): domain Eukaryota; kingdom Metazoa; phylum Arthropoda; class Insecta; order Neuroptera; family Myrmeleontidae; genus Brachynemurus; species Brachynemurus nebulosus. The sequence continues at coordinate 11,828,007 of JAPWDM010000012.1, read as the reverse complement.
AACCGAAAATAATATTTACTAAAATTTATATATATATATATATATTATATATATATTATATATATATATATAATATATTATATATATATATATATATATATATATATATATATATATATATATATATACTAGCCGTATACCCGATGGGATTTCCCATCGACAAACTTGTTTTATTAGGTATTCACTTTCTGCTCACTTTTAATGTTTTTGAAAAGCCTAAACAATATCCACGTTTCTAACTTCAAAAATGACGTACTTCCCATACGAACCTTCATGGACTGTTTTAACACCTTCGGGAATAAATTTTCAGAAACGTTTACACAACTGACTTTTATTTATAAATAGAAGCCTAAACGCCAATTTTCATATCTGCTGTGCTAAATTTCATCCTTCTAAACCCAACAGTTTAGGCTGTGCATTGTCTGTCAGTCAGTGTATAAAATATTATTTATTTTAATAGCCATAGTAACATATTTTTATATACCAGTAACTTCAAAAAACAACGAATTTACATACAAATTTTCATCCCCTATTAAACCCACTTAGGGGACGAATTTTCAAAAATTCTTTCTTAGTGCTCACCTACGTTACATAGAGAACTCCTAAACAAAATTTCATTCTTCTAAACCCAACGGTTTAGGCTGTGCGTTGTCTGTCAGTCAGTCAGTCAGTGTTAGAGATTTATTAAGTAGATATATATATATATATATATATATATATATATATATATTATATGTCCCGTTATATATATATATATATATATATTATATATAATATATATATATATATATATATATATATATATATAACTCTGGAACGAAATGTCTTACGTTTATGAAATTTGGTGAAAATATTGGAAGTCCCAAACCGTTGGACGAGTTCGTTAACCAAACACGTCCGATGCCCGGTAACATGGTTTTTCCGGCAATTTTCGTGAAAAAAATTAGTTTTTTGTCAAAATTGCCCCTTATTCAAAAACCTTTGTGAAATTTTTTTACACCATTGGAAAGAGGAGAAAAAATCACATAAAAAAAGTCTTTAAACTATTATTCTATCGCAACTAGTTTCCAAGAAAAACTAACTTTTATAAACGGAAATTCGCCATGTTATGCAGGATGCTGCGACAGGGGTCTTTTCTAGATATTTATTTAATTCAATACCTTTGAAAAACGATTTGAAAGTTTTGTAATTTTAATACAGGCTCTTATGGGAAAACTCGATCTTTTTGAATAAAATGAAAACGTGTCAAAGGAATTTGATAAAAATTTAATATGTTATAAAATACAAAATTACAAACCATATTTTTTGCTCGCTTAATTTTTTGGTAGTAGTATATGTTATAAAATACAAAGTTACAAACAATATTTAATAACAAATAAAAATTATTCACTACGCCGTTTTTGATATATAATTTATAAACATCATTTTACAGCGCTTTTACAACGCTTTTCCAACAATTTTTTTATATTGCTACAACATAAGCACGCGGAAATTAAAAAAAAAAACAAGTGATATACAAATATAATCACTAAAGAATATTAATACATTATTTAATTTTTCATAAAAGAAATTTTTTTCTTTTTGGAGATATACTTTTGTACCTGACTATATCTCAGAGTTGCCATGTTAAGCTAGAATTCCTCAGTGGTTTGACTTTTTTTCGAAAACTGGCAAATATTTAGAATAATTTTTTTTTTTAGATAAATATATTCGACAGGATCCTCAGTTTAACTCGTCCATAACAGTTATGGCAGGAAACATAATATCAGCTTTGTAATTCACAATTTTGAAAACGAGTGGTTAAAAGAATCTTAATTTCATTTTTAGACGTCTTTTTAACAATATTCCATACGATAGGGTACACAGAATCACTTAGTCTGAGTTACTAGTAAAAAATGAAAACTTGTGTATTTTCCAGCATTTCCCTTATTGGGACATGAATATTTGAGGGATATTTTCTAGCACCGAAACATATTTCAATGTAAAATTTCTATTACTGACTGACCATTTCTTGATTAAAAATTTCTTTTTGAATTTTCGAAAATTGCTCGAAGCACTTGCTGGTATCTGTAAATTTCTTAAATTCCTGGCTGAAAAATTACAGGAGGAGGGATTTAACAAAAACAATCTCATTTTAAAGTTCAACATCGCGCAAACAGGGCTTCAAAATAGTGATAAAAGGAATCCTCAACTTGTGGTGTTATAAAAAATTTTTCATCCGAAAGACGGAAGCGTGAAAAACGGACGAACAGACATGACCATAATTTTGAAATTTCTTGTATCTGGTAGATACAATTTCTCGGCAAGAAATTATAATACCTAACATAATAATTCTGTTGATTGAAATGCTTATTCCGAATAAAAAGAGATGAAAAATTCAACGTGGAAATTCGACTAAGAAACATAATGCACAAAAACCGGTGAGTAATCGTCACCTGCGAGCAAACGTGAGTAAAAGTGAGTAAAAATGAGCAAGCGAGAGTACACACGTATAAACATTTTCAAACATGTAATGTTTTATTATTATTTAATTATTTTCATTTCTGCAGTCGACATGTTTTTAAATACAAATATTAACATAAGAAATATAATATAATACACGCATAAGCACGCATTGATATACAGAGCTTATCACTAGACCTAACCCATTAATTGTATTGTTTATACCACGGAGTTGAGTGGATGATCATTACGACTGATGAACTGAAACCAAACAGTGGTGCTACAGCTTTCATTTGTTTTTATCCAATTCGTTTTTATCACTACATGCGTCTGTGTGAATGCGTACTGCTGTAATATTCACTTCAAATTGGTGCCAAATCCACCAAGCTCCATGGTTTATACAATATTTCCTATATATCCAATGTGTGAATATATCTTGTAGTAAATATGCATATATTATAAATATCGTATCTACCATGTTAAACCTAGGTACGTAAGAAAATAGGAATTAGATGGAAAGTTAAAGGGTTACAGCAGGGAATTATATTTTATTATAACATTTACCTAATAAAAGGGATCATTTCAAAAGCTTCCAATGACTTGGCACAATCTTCAATGTTTGGGTAATTGTTATTTAAAAGTTTACAAAGAAATATTACAAACGTTTATAGTGTCTAATCGTAATACCGGGATTTAAAAAAATGTTTTGTGTAAAAATAGTTTTTAGGGTCCCGAAGAAAAAATCGCATCGTGTGGCATATCATTTGAAAGGCTCTTGAAGCAAGTGGAAAGGTTCAATTAAAATTATTTAGAAGTTTTGACGGCAATTTTCGAAGATATAGACAACCAAATTACTGTCAATCAAGTAACAGGGTGGTGATTGAAAACCAATTTCAAAATTCCTTGACTTTTCCCTTATTTGTCCCTGACTTCTCCCTGACTCTGAATAAAATTCCAGGACTACTCCGAAAAAAATATTGGTTAAAATAAAGTAATTTCGTTTTTTGATGACCTTTTTCTTTTACTCGTCAGTGACAAAAAATAGAACTAAAGAGCAAAAAAAATAAATGGTCGTCAAAAAACATTTTACAAAAACTATCAGTCGACGCTCTGGCCGAGTCGAAAACTGAAAAAATCCCTGACTACAACTGAAATTCCCTGACTTTTCTAGAAATTCAAAATTTCCTGACTTTTCCAGGTTTTCCAGGTCGATCGCCACCCTGAGTAAAGAAAAATTACTTGAAAAAGTATATTTTGATACTGAATAACACTTCATAAAAAATCAAATCTAAACCATTAGAAAACACGCTATCAATGGGGTGTGGCACACAGCTTCCTCGTACTTGTAAAAGACTTTAAAACAATATTCTACCAAATATATATACCTACCGTAAATTATATTTTCGCCTTAAAGTTCATAAAAAATTGTTGTAACTCAAAACACTTAAAGGTTAAATTATAAAATAATAGCAAAAATATTTTAGAAACTAACCCCCCAAAACACTTTAGAAATTTGAGCGAAGTGGAACTAGCAGTAAAAAAGATATTGACATTTAATGGAATTTCATGATAGCGTCGTGGATACTATTACTCCGAATGCATTTGTGGAAACCAGACCGCATAATTTCTGACAATTTCATAAAAAAGAATTGAATAGTTCAGAAGTTATGCCAGTTGGTGCAATTTAGTATATTAATGGAATGACATGGTAGCGGCGTAGCTACCGTTATTCCGATTTCGATTAAATTCATACGGGACCATCTAGGAACCAAATTGCACAATTTCTGAAAATTTCATTAAAAACAGTCGAATAGTTCAGAAATTATGCCACTTGGTGCAAACTGGCGACACACAGACCGACAGACACCAAACCAAAATTGTTCAGGAAGCTCTAAAACGTCAAATGTGCGTAAAAGATTTTTTATTTTTCGAAAGTGATCACAATGTTTCCGCTACTTTAGTAGCCTCGGAAGCAAAATACTGGAAATGAATAAAATTTTAACAAGTGAATCCGTTTTAGTCAATACTCCCCTATTCAAAAAAAAACAATCGATCGCCAAAAAACAAGTGAAAAACGAAACAGAAATCATACATTTTAAATTAAAAAGAATAAAAAATATTCTATGTGTGTATTTTAATAAAATAATTATTGACAGATCGGTATTTTCAATTATATTTTCTATATAAGGTTTTAATTTTTATTTTCAAAAAAGAACTAAAACAGGTATACCTACTGCTACTAACCATACATGTGATGGGTAGGGTTCTTGGAAATCGTTGGCCCTAACAAAAGCAAACAAATAAACAATATACATACATATATGAAAAAAAAAAAATTGAAACTGACCATCAAAACAAATATTAAATAATTAATTTATAAAGAAAACTTATTAATTATACAATTTTTATTTAAATGTAATTAATTCTTTGAACATATGTATATTTTGTTGGTATGGATAATTTATATAAGACGTTTACTGTGTAAAATGTCTTTTCAAATAACTGTAATTTGTGACGAAGAATTCACTTAAGATCCACGCAATTTGAAGACGATTCACTATTTAGTTTCTGTGATATATTTAAGGGGGACCACTAGTGTGACATTTTGGAAAAACTGGAAAATTTTGTTATAGTGAGTACATCGTAAATAATTTTAGTAAAAATTCTCAGTGATTAAAACTAAAAGGAAAAATATAGAAAAACTACATTTTTCAAATTTGCTGCAGTTATAACTCGAAGAAAAATCATCCGATCTATTTGATTCTTATTGGAGCTTCTTTTATATATGTTTCTTCGTGCCATGAACCTCCAGTTTTTCGATCGAATAAAAAATGTAATTTTTGCAGGCCAAAAATCCAGGGGCTAAACTAGTATGTGTATCAAACTGTTCCCCTGTCGCCAGTGAGTGACGTAGCACAGCACACATACGATCAAAACACATGATGTATGGATACGATTATGCGAATATATTAGTATTATGTACGTCACCACACGTCACACTCTATGTGAGACGGGTGGGGTATTGAGTGGTGTACGTATGCGTACGTATATGTGCTATATATGTATTACATTATTTCAAGTGGTTCATTAACAATACTAACAATATGATGTGTGTCTTGGGAGAGCAGTTCAACGACTAATGGACTTAAACGATATCTGACACACTCTGGACACACTGCTAGCTACAATTTTTTACACATACGCTGAGGACTTGCCAAAAATCATCAAATTTTCTCGCAAAATTTGAACCTTTCTTTTAAAAACTCCGCCATTTTGTTAAATTTTAACTTTTTTTTCGGTTGAGGTTCATGGCACGGGAAATACCTTCTAGTTTAATAAGCTTTTTAGTTTTAGCGAATTTCCAGAATGGAATTCAGCTATTACAGCCACTGTCATGACGCGACCTGAGCCCGGGACTATGGCAGAAATTTGTTTTGAGGTCCCTAGAAAACGAAAATAATATTCCCTAAAATTTATATATATATATATATATATATATATATATATATATATATATATATATATATATATATATATATATATATATATAGGTATGTGTCCGCGCGATAACTCTCGAACGAAGAATCCAATTTTTACGAAACTTGGTGAGAACATTGGAAGTCCCAAACCCTTGGATGAGTTCGTCAGCTAGACACGTCGGATGCCAGGAACCTGGTTTTTGTTCTTGCAAAAAATTAGTTTTTGCCAAAATTTTCACTTATTCAAAAATTTTCAAAATTTCAAAGGCACTGTGAAGCTCGCTATCACTGTAAAAATGGGGGAACTTTTTTTGTAGCCTTGAGAGGTCGCGAATAACTCACTGAATTTTCAATTTTTTGGTCCAACAATATTATCGTGAATTTGTTATATATCAACGAATATATTCCCAAAATATTAAAACATCCATACAGTATTCTCTAAAAAAAATCCCAAAAATTCAGGCTGTCACACTAGTGGTCCCCCTTAAACAAAAACCTATATGCAAAAATGTTATTTTATAACAAAATCACTCTAATACTGATGTTAGTATAATATTAATTCACAACTTTATATACTCACATATTCCCAATAGAACTAACCATATTATGAATTTGTTTGAAGATTAAAATAATTTTCAATAATTTCTTCTATAATCAATAATTAGGCTACGATTATTATAAAAGAATATTAATATTATAGTCCATTTCCCTTTTAACTCTAATGGTAAGAAATGTTCGCAATGTACATTTATATTTATTCTCTATTGTTATTATTGGGCTCTTTTTTCGGTACAACATAAAGATGATACCCGAATACAATACAGAAATAAGTATACATACAATATTATTATATATAGAGATAGACACAGATAGCCTCATAGAGCAAACTCCAGGACAATAACAGTTTCAAATTTCATTTAATATTTAATTTGGGTTGTTTTAAAGGTATAGGGGAGAGATGTTGGGGGCGAGTAGAGTGAAATAAAATTTCCACCCTCCATTAGTATCAAAATTTATATGTACTTTACGTCAAATGATATAAAGACCCGACAAATATCCCAAAATAAGTACCTACTATTTTATTTACGAATAATATGTCCATGAATAAAGATTGTGTAATACGTTTAGTATAGTGTTACAAAAAATTGTGCAATAGACATGATCCAGTTTTTGAATAGAAAGAAACAAATAATTGTATTTGTAATAACTGCGAGAAGGAACAAAATTGAGATGCTGAAACAAGCGTTTAATACTTATTTGCATGTTACATTGATCTATAACAGCTTTTATTGTTTAAAAAAATTACCCGCTTTTAGCCTCAGCTTCGCCTGCGATTTTCTTTTAATAAGTAGTTTTTGTCCATTTTGATCTTCTCTATTAACTATAAACAAAATTTAAACTCAATCTTTCGTTTTAGCGAATTTTTGAACGAAATTTAAGCTACTAAAACAGATGTTATGGCGAAACTTGATGCCGGGACTGTGATAGATATTTATTTTAAAGTCCCTAGAACCCGAAATTTACTTTTTCCAAAATTTATACATATACCTATTGGCATAACGATAACTCTCGAACAAAACCTCCTATTTCTACGAAATTTGGAGAAAATATTGAAGTCCGAAAGTTTTGGATGGATTCGTTAACCAGACACTTCCAATGCTCGAAACTAGGTATTTTTATCATTTTTCATTTTGAGCAAAAATGAGTTTTTTGCCAAAACTTGCCAAAATTAGAAGTTTTTCAACATTTTCTTTTTTACACCATGGTAAACAGCGGAAAAAATTACATAAGTTTTTGAGCCATTATGCTATGTCACCGGTTTTCGAGAAAAATAAAACATATTTCGTCAAAGAAAATAATGTTTTGTTAAAATTGCAAGAATTCAAAATTTTTTCAGAACTTTCATTGTTTCATTTTCAATACATTTTCTATCGGGAAAAAATGTTTTCCCGTAGCAAAAAGTAGCCTACAGAGTACAGACCTTCTACATCTCCTCGACTATGCAAAACTTCAAATCAACTGATTAAACTTTTTAGACGTAATTGCGATCCAAATTAGGTTAGAAATTTCTAACTTCTTAATATAACTAATTCCCTGTTGTGCTATAATTGAAATTATGAAATCATTCGTACAAAGATCCCTATTCCTGTTTCTACATAAAATTCTATTGAACTACATATTCCATCCTTTGTGCAACAGACACACCATTTATGCAACAGATTTTGCATCCTTTCTTCTATTATATTACATTCATATCTGTACGAATGCACTACTCACTGAAAAAAAAAACTACCCCAGATATTTATTATTGCATCTCCCAACCAAATACACAAATACGCCGTATCCAGTCAGATTACAAAAGGATAATGCACCTTACCACCATTGTCCTGATTTTATTATCCTTATTTCATTGTACCTACTATAACGAATCGGAGAAAATGGACATATAGATGGAAAAATTTAATTTTCAAAAAAACAAACTTAAAATCGAAAATCAAATAGATTAAGTATTCCCGGTCTATACGCCTTATTTATTGAAGGGGATTTGAATTTTTAATAAAAATTTACCGCAAAGAAATGTATCATAAGTAAGTTTCATACATATTTTCCGTATTTATTTTCTAATGGCATTACGTTCAGTGAATTTTTAAGTATGTAAAGTTTTACGGGGAGTTGAGTTTTCTTTCCACGGGCGCGGGTACTACTAACTAAAAAGAAAATATTGACGATGTGAGTTTTAATTTAAATGAACAAAGTTGCACACTAAGATTCATACTTTGATAGTAAGAGAGTGACAGAAAGAGGTGGGGGGGGGGACAGTGCAGTCAGTATCACTTTGAATTTAATAGTATTAAGTATAACTATATGCACAGGTGGTTAGAAAATTAAGACACAGTCAACAGTGTCTTTCAGTTAGTTACCTATTACCTCAGGTTGATACCTCCAAAAGAAATGATAAACGAGCAAAAATACCCCTACTGATCGCTACGGGCCGCCTCTGCCGACCCCGGTTCCGGGGCTACAATCCCAACTACCCCACCCTTTCGTCGAGCCTGTCGATTTGACGTACCAGATTCTGGTTTTAATGATAAAACTTATTTAAATTAAAAATCACAAAGTGATTGAAAAAATTATCCGGATCGGCCGGGAATTGAACCCAGGATCTCCTGGTAACTAGCCAGGCGTGCTAACCACTACACCAACGATCCTATGCTCGGCAAGCGTCCGAGCCGGACTCCCATTCAATCACCTATGTGTATACGTACTCTCTCTGATTCGAGAAATAGTTACAATTTCAAATATTATCGAGTGCTTGTGAGACATTACTACGTATGACAAACTTTTGTTTGCATTTCAACACACGCAGTATTGATATGTTCACTTATCGTTCAGTTAAACTGAAACTTTAAGCACTCGACTGCCTTGGTTAACATGACCAAAAACCACATATGTAAATTCGCACCAGATTCTGGTTTTAATGATAAATCTTATTGTATTTGTGGGTAATTTCTCAAAAACTTTGATGAAGCTTTTTAAAAAGAGATTTTTAAAATTTTTCACTTTTTAGTATATTTCGTAATGATAACCACGGAACACTTATAGTTTCGTCATGTCTACCGTTGCTTTGCGTGGTTTGACATGCACTTGATTAGTTTTTAATATAAACAGTGTCGCTCTTAAGCAATTTAATAGACAAAATCGGATATTATCAAAACAATTAAAAATTTTCAGAATTGAAAAATAAAAGTCAAGTGAAATAGGGTTCCGTAGTCAGTAGTTAAAGTTATTCACAACTTTCGAAATAAAATATAGAAAATTTAAGTAGGATATATTTCTTATACGATTTGTGATGTAAAATGACTACGGAATCTTAATTTTGTGAAGTTAAACCCGTACTTTGTGAATTTTTTAAAATATTTATTATGAATTTGCACGCTCCTGGTCGCAATTCTTGACTAATTTTGAAAATTCTAGTTTCAATCGATTCATTCACTGTCAGAATAAAATTAGATTGATTTTCACGATAATCAGCCGAATAGTTTATAATCTATGTTTAAAAAATAAACGAAAAACAATTCTTAAGAAAAGAAAACAATACTCTTTGTTTCCTAAGTAATTCATTACGCAAACACCGTAATATTATAGAAGTCTCTCTAATATGGATCTAGGCTCAGTTTGGATAACTTGAGTATATAATTTAAATGTTTTCAAAATTATTATTACCTTCCACTTAGAATACTTTCGGTTTTACCAACAATTTGCATAATATGCCTTCACTTGTGCCTATATAATAATTAGGTACCGGGTTTCTTCGGACAGGTCAGGACCGTACTCATTTCAATAAAATTTTGCAACTAAATTACATTAAATTGTGCACATTTGAATGAATATAATTAGTCGAAAATTACATTTTTCACCATTTAGAATACTAACAGCATTTTTTATTTGACAAAAGTAAGAAAATTCAAAAAATCGGAAAAAATTTTTGTAAAATATATTGAAAAGTTGTTGAATATTTAGACGGTCCACTATAATAGCTAAGACGTACGTATATACTAAGATTTTTTTATTATTGAAAAACAAATTTTCAACAAGCAACTATACTTCTATCTCTCAAAATTGAAAACAATAAAAAAAGATGAATTTATTTAATTTAAATGACATGTCACATAAATCACATACATAATATAAACAAAAATACTTTTGATAGTCAATTAAAATTACAGTGACACTTTTCAATTGTGCAGGTAATAAATAAAAGAAAAAAAGGATGTTTACATAAAATACGTATAAATAATATTTTGATACACATATGTATGTGTGTCTATGTAACTTGTGTACGTTGTTTTTATGAAAATATTTTGAACTTTTAGTTACATTGAGTGCAATATGTATACCTGCATATGCTAAAGACGAAACTGTCTGATCCGAAAGAAATCCGATAAGTGATAATAATTTCAGTTATTAATGATTCTATGTATATTTATATCAACTAAAGGAAGAGGCCATTCACACAAAAAAAACGATACAACATATTTCTCTCTCTCATACACAACTTACTATGATATCAGTTTCTAGTAGAAACTGTAGCAGTTGGTAGCTACTTATTTGCTGATACAAAACTTTTGTTGCAACGACAAACTGTTACTGCTGAAAATTATAATCAAATTTTAATTATGTCTTTAGGCAAATTAGTAGTCAATCATACATATATCTGTATATATTCTACTACATCCATCGAGCTACCGCATATTTTACCCCCCACCACCCCCACTACCAACCCTCAATCTGTTCACTTCACCCCTTTTCTTCAACAGCACCTCCCACCCAATAATATTACTGTCGTTGAAACGTGTACATAGGGCTTGTATTCATTTGCACGCTACACTATGACATAAACTTATGCATTTTGCAGTTAAATTTGTAAGATGATGAGAATTTAAATATATAGTGATATTAGTACACGTGGATTCAAAAAATTCGGGATATTTGTAATAAATACCATAAAAGAGTGTTTAAAATAAAATAAAGGTTATCATCATTAAAATCCGAAACTTGGATTGCAATCAACTTTATTTTTCGAGCTGTTTCTTTACGGTGCGGTACGTGGAAAAAAGATTTTCTTTTCCATTTCCCGAAAGGGAGTGAACTGTTTGGCAACTTTTTTGAGCCATACGTACTAACTGAATCGTTACGAACAAAATCCAGTAAGATAAGATAAAGTTCACGAATCTTATACCTATATACAGGGTATTAAAAAAATAAACTCTTGACCTTTTGGGGGGTGACTCATTGCACCCCGCCTGTAGACACTGAAACCACGGCAATTTTTTTGGAATTAACTGGCTACATGATTTTTCAAGATTTTTCTAAGTACGGCTCTGTCTAAATTATGTATAAATACCTTTTTAGTATTAAAGGAACAAAATAATTTTATTGACTAAAATTCAATAAAATTTTGTAAATACGTTTAGGTCATAAACGTGTTTCCCAAGTGTTTTTTTAAAAAAAAAAATTATCTTTCAAAAACGAGATGGTCAGAGCAGGATTAAAAAAATTTTTAAAGACCCCCTTTTTTTACCCACATTTCGCATCCAGTTTTCTCTGTTAAAAAACAGCCTTGGTTCAAATTTATTGGTAAATATTAATTACATGGGTGAGATTTATCCACGGTTTTCGTAGCGAGGCTTATATACTTTACATCCTATATATATATATATATATATATATATATATATATATATATATATATATATATATATATATATACATATGATTCAACTTAATTTTTTAAAAATCGAAGAACTCTAGGAATTCCCTTTTTGAATGCCACTGTACCCGACCGATATTACGTATATTTCCAAAGCAAGCAAGTACAAACTATTAACTCAATATTAAAGAGTTGAAAATTGATTGAGTCGCAGCAAGTATCTCAATTTCGTTGAGTCGAATATACGTACAAACGTAATTACATCTTTTAATGGGACTTGTCTAAATGAAAATTTGTAACTATTAATTAAGTTATGAAACTGGTTTTCAAAAAATACCTACACCACAACATTTAAATAAAATTCGCAAGATTAGTGGAAGCTTCGGATCATGCCCCCCCCCCCTGTTCCACTAATTACGTAAAAACACACATACATAGGGATAGAATCAAAACATAAATCATACTTCTCTGTTTCACCCACAGATTCCGCAATAACTCTCTCTTTCTATTTCCACTTGTCATACCTGGCAACATGACATTCATACTTTTTCACCTCTCGCCCCCTCCCGTGTCAGTTACCCTTTGTGTCCGTCCCCTGAATGGAACCTACCGATAGACATGATTGAAATATCAAAAACATAAAAAAAATGTTTAATTTACAATCAACCGGCAGGAAAAAAGACATGAAATTATGCAATTAATTGAATTAGTATTGTGTATCTCTTTTTCGAAGGGAGTCTTTTTTTGTGAAGAAGGTTAATTTTTTTAATTGAAATATTTCGAGTAGCACCCACCGTTTAATAACTGCTGTTTAGTAATTAATCAAAGGTATTAAAGGAAATGGACAAATGAATTAAAAGAGCTTTTATTTGTCACCATAAATTTTTTTGAATTTAAAGTAGGTGTAGTTGAGTTTGTACAATCTGAAAAAATTCATTAAAATATTGGAAATTTTTGTGTTGAATGATTTTATGATGTTAAAAAATAAATACAGTAAAGCACCGATAATGGAAACATCAGTTTTGGAAATTTTTTGAGAGCATCAAATTAGTGAACATCACTTTTGGAAAGTTGCATCACAAATTAATATCAAGTAAATAAATATTAAATCCATGTGCAATAGACCATGACGTATGATTTTATCAAAAGAAACAAATAAATATACCGGTAATGGTAGTGACAAACAACAACAGACCTCAAAACGTGGGACTGATTTTAATTATTGTATATAGAATGTTTATCTATATGTATTCTGTTCTGTGGCGGATTTATCATACGTAAAATGTAAACAAAATCATTTCAAAGCAAATTAATAAAACGACAAATGAAAACATATTTTCCGAGATAATAATTAAAAACATAATTTTAATTCAAAACATAATTTTACAATATTTGTGAATCGCCCCTGGTCAAAAGGCATCATTTTTGTCAAGCACCACTTTTGAAGACTACTTTTTTTGACAAAAATGGTGCTCTACTGTAAATAAAAAAATGAAAATATACCTAACACTGTAACATCAAAATTAGCAGGATGAAGTTGGTCGTTAAACAAAATGAAACCTGCTCGTAGCGTCTAATAGCTGTATTCATGCTTATCTAGTTACATCTATGTAGACACAACAAATATTTAATTATTTTTTGTATCTCTTCTATTACTATATTATATTCTGCTATTGTAACATCTACGATTCGAGCCACCAACATCAGCGCACTTTTGTCGACTGAACCATAGGACTATCGGCATTGTCTATTCTTAAATATATTACAAAGACAATGGTCATACTGACCAAAACATAAGAGTTTAATACAATAAAAGTTGTATTTTTGTAAAGTGAAATGTTTTATTTCTATTAATAACAGTCTTCTTAATCAACATGAAAATTTAAAGGAATTTTTAGCGAATTTTCGAATCGAAAATTCAGCTATTACAGCCACTGCCATGCCGCGACTTGAATCCGGGACTATGACAGAAGTTTGTTTTGACGTCTCTAATAGAACTCTCAAACGAAATGTCCAATTTTTACGAAGTTTTATGAAAATGTTGGAAGGGTAAAACGCCCCCTTGCATGCGTTCGTTAACCAAACACATCCGATGCCCGGCACATGGATTTATGCGTATTTTTTGTAAAAAAATTAGTTTTTTTTTTGCTTAAGGGAGGTTTACTTGAGAGTCGTTAAAAAAAAATCGATTTTTTTTTGCAGAAATTGATAGCTAATTATGTGTAGAATATGTTCCCAAAGTGATTTTGCTGAAAGTAATTTAAGGGAAGGTTTACTTGAGATTTGATAAAAAAATCGATTTTTTTTTTGCCGAAATTGATAACAAATTATGTGTAGAATATGTTCCCAAAGTGATTTTACTGAAAATAATTTAAAAACAAGATTCTTGCACATTAACCGAATCCAGCCTTCTAGAAAAAAGAAAAATTCAAAAAACTTAGTTCACGCAATAATGAGTAGGTATTAACTTTTTTTTAATTTTTTATTTTAAAGATAATTCAATTCTTCGGCACCTCTACCTAAGTTCGATACACTTTCAATATTTTTTTTTTTATTTTTAAGTTTAAAGAGCGAAAAATAAGATAAAAATCGTAATCAAAATTCAAACATCCGCCATTGTTTTTTCTTTCCGCAATTTATTGATATTATAGGTAGAGGTGCCGGTACCCTTCATATATTTTATAAATCTTTTTTGTTTTTGGATTTTGGTGGTTTATTACCGGGGCTAGGATGTCCACCAACAAGGCATTGGATTTTCGGATCGTCACACTGCAGTATCTGTAAAATGGACAATTTTTTATATTTTTCCTTGAAAAATTTTTTTTTGTTTAGTTTGATACTTAATAAATATCTGTACAAAATTTGAAATTGATATTTACTTCCGTTCTTGAGAAAAAAATTCTAGAAAAATACATAATTTTTAAGGACTCTCGAGTAAACCTCCCCTTAAATACACAAGTTTTTGCGACTATTGGAAAGAGATTGTTCTATATAAACTGGTTTCCGAGCAAAACTAATTTTTGTAAACGGAAATTCGTTATGTTATGCCGAATGCTGCGACAGGGGTATTTTATTCCAAATTCTGTCCAATTTTGATTTGTCAGCAACTGGTTTTCATAATCTTCTTCGCAAAAATCCACCTTCTGAAAAACAGTGGAAGGGAAATAGTGAAATACCATCCTGGACACTATTTCCACTACAGTTATTCGATCATAATTCCGTTTACTACGGGATAATCTTAGCCATTATCCTCCATAAAAATCCACAATATCAAAAATCTTACCAAATGACATTTTTATAGCGCGCGTATATATTTTATTGACGATTTAAAATTTTCCAAAAACTGAATTATCATAATGTATAACGCAGACATACTTATGTATACTGTACAGTGATCGATCATGTCATTATATGTATGTGGTCCTTACTTCGATTCCCCCATATTATTTACAGTATGCAAAATAAAGTGGTTGCGACCATTAGGTCATAAAGTGACTACTTTCTGTTGCAACACTGTTGGTGATGAAAACTCTTATTGGTTTACAAAATGCATATATATTATGTACCTACATAGAACATTGTCTGTATGTCATCTGACGGTTTTTATTGATAAATGCACTTAGCTTTTTTTTGTGCGGTAAAAACATGTGGAGAGAAGGGAGGCGACAGACGCATTTATTGGGTTGCTGCGAAAGAAATATCGGTTTGCTATTGATAATTTATGATATTTTACACTGTATTATTTTCAAGGACGGCAGGTATTCGTATTTTCTGTTGATTATAAAATGTAAAATGATTTTTTTTTGTTGAAAAAATTGGTTTAGATTAGAGATGTCGATTTTAAATCGATTAATCGAAAATCGATTAATCGAAGCTTAAAAAATCGATTTTTTTTTCGATTTTTCTCATTTGAATCGATTCATGAATCGATTATTAAAAGTAAGAGATCGATAACGGATTTTTTCCAAAAATAACTTCATTTTAACACTATAAGGCCCGAGCACTTTCACAGTAAACTTCCCCAGAAGCCGACAATATTTTTAAACAAATTTTATGTAAACAAGTATATAAAATGATTCCACAGAACACTAAATGATTCAACATGTATGTGTTATGCAGGTCAAAATATGAGTACATAGTTATTATTATTTTGATAAAATACACATATACATACAAGGATGCCGAAGCCATGGGACTGAAAGTATTAATAGTAATTCAGAATTCTACAAAGAAACATGTGTTAAAATGAAACACCAAAAACTCTATTGTTAATTGTCACTTTTTACTCGTTATATCAACGAACCCCTCCTATGGCTCTATGTAAGTCAGACTATTACTACAAAAGGAAGGAAGCGACCACCTATCTGTGCAAACGACGATCCCTTTCCCACAAAAGCGACTTATTTAGAAAACATTTTTTTGTCAATTTGTGTGAAATTTTTGAATAAACTTGGTTCAATTCGTGGTATTCGTCCTACATATTCAATTGCCTTATTTTTTATAATTATAATTGAAAAGTTAACCCATTCATCGCCTTTACAAATATAATGTAAGGAGTTTTTACACGATATTACCGATATTACCTATGTACTATCAAGTAAGTCCCTTAAACAAAAATTATCAGCTAATTTTGTTAAACTTTTCAAAATTTCGGTTTTTTAGATCGATCTCAGAATCGATTTTTTTTTTTAGTCGATTTTTTTTTTTGAATCGATTTTTTTGATTTCGATTTAAATCGATCCAAAAATCGATCTTTTTTTTGGAGAATCGACATCTCTAGTTTAGATGTTCAATCTTGTATCATTCTCAGTGAATAACTTTCATTAATGTGATTGCTTCAACAAAATTACTTTTTTCTGGTGGTAGTACATATTTAATTTTGATGAAAAGAACATCGTCGGAAACCTTCGGAATCATTCTATTATTTTATTTTCGGTATATAACGCACTGAAAAATTTTAGTAAATCTAATGACAACATCAAAATGAAATAATATCAGGTCAGTCCATAAGTTCGTGCGTATTTTTTTGGTAGATTTTTAAATAATATAAAAAAAACACAATTAAACACAATTCATCCTTTCCGCGGTCTGATCCACTGTTAATTGTGGCTCTGACTATCCACAAGAATGCCATCATCAAAATTAACAGGACATCCTGAACGGGGTTCATCATCAATGCTGCTTTCTCCAACTTTAAATTTTTTAAACCATTTCTGGGCAGTCCTGACACTAATAGTGTGTTCACTATGTACACTATTAATTTCTATCGCTGCAGACCTGGTACATTCACCACACGAAAATAAAAAATGTAGCACAGCACGTTTGTACTGATTATCTATATTCATCTGCTATGGGTACTAAAATGCGTTCGATATTTACGAAAGTTGGTGATGAACTGAATAATATGTTAGTCAAACGATGACAAGTTTCGATAGGTTCAAAATTGTATTGGTTTAGTAAATGAGTCATAGTCTCACCAGATATTTTCTTCTCGGATCAAACTTTATGGAAGCAATTTGAATTAGGGTGATTGGTTGAACTAGGGCAATTTTGATATGAAATTTTCATTTCTGCTGTCAAAATGACGAAATTCTTTTTTCAAATATGACTATATTCGTTTCAAGGACGACTCCAGGTATTCGTATTTTCTCTGCACGGTCGGCTATGTTCGTGAAAATTTTTTACCGTTTCCAGTTCCTTAAAAAGACGGTTGTAGACGCACATCTTCCAAATTCTAATCCCTCACCACTTTTCTTGTCCTTCACCCACATCATAATGAAATAAAAATGTGGGTAACATGTACCTACTGAAATAAATAAAGTTATAGGAAATAATGATGTGGGTGGCGTCTGTGATAGACTGTTGTCTGAAAACGGACGTTAAATACGGTATTCGTATTTAAATGTGTAACGAAAAGCGTCCATAAACTAAGTAGTTTCATTCTGATCCATTTAAACCATCCCCTCTCTCCCTTCTATGTGAACCCTCTCTTTCCCCTCAGTTTAACGCAGTTTTGTCTCCTTTTAAATCCAGAAAATAATTTACTAAAATAATATCTTAACACATTTTTTTTTAAATTAAAAATAAAATATTCCCCGACAAAACTGTGTGACCAAATGGTAACATATCCTAATTCATGATTACTCATGAAATTTCACATTCATATACATATTTGCTTTAACTGTTCCAAATAAAATAAATTGAAAACAACTACATAGCTCCACACTTACTCCTCTCCCCACGTAGGTCAGGGTAGCCTTTTAGATAACCACTCTCTACTCCAAAACTAGGCTACGTAGTAACAAATGCTCATCTAACATTCCATTTGCAACAACCTAATAAATATTGGTTTTCAGAATGATATTTTAGGTTGATGACTTTTTGTTGGTGTAAAATTGATGGTTTAGTTAGAATATTTTTAAATACACATTTTTGACGAAAAGTTTCACAAAAAAAAAACTTACTATTTCCAAAATGAAACATTTTAAATGAGAAAAAAAATTAATTTTATTGTGTTCAACTTTTCCATATAAATTTTTCTATTATTCTGATAAATTTCAATTATTATTTCTAGGCGTCGCGTGCCTTCTGTTATTCATATTTATGTAACTTTTATTAAATTTAGACATTTTTTGCATTATGTAGAAGTATAGTATGTAATACTTCAAAAATACACAATAGACACAGATTACACACACTATTTCTATAAAGAGATGAAGTCTATAGAAGTTGGATATTATGTGGTAAATTATCTATGGTGTATGGTTATAAATTTAGTGGTACAATAGAAACAGAAAATTAGTATAACATGAAAAATAATATTTATTATAATTCTTTTTATTATAATACCTAGTAATTTTAATTTATATAAGTGTATAAAAATGATTCTTTATTTGACTCCGTATGCGTTCCTATATTCCATTCATTCGATTTCGATGAAATTTTGGTGAGTTATTATGCGCATGCTCGCAAAGGTTTCTGAATTAGTATGACCATTTTCCAATAGATGGCACGCGGGTCGTCATATAGTTTATTCAACGGCAGAACTGGGCAAAATAATTCACTGAATTCATTTAAAATAGAAAACCGATTGCGATGTAAGTTTGGTGAATTACTGTACGCATGCTCACGAAGGTTTTCGAATTAGTACGACCGTCATATAGTTTATTGAATGGCAGAGTTGGGTAAAATTCACAAAATTCATTTAAAATAGAAAATAGAGAATGCAGAAAATAGAAAATGGGGAGAAAATAAAAGAGAGAAATTTTAAAAATGCATTTAAAATACAAAATAGAAAATATATTTGTTCTACCCCTACTATTAAAAGTAACATTTTGCGCACGGCTAACTATATGTAAAAATTAACAATTGCCCACACAATGCGGAAATAGCCGTGGGAAATGATTTCCCACGGCTTAATATAATAAGAAAGTAGGCTCTGTCTTTGATTTAACATATAATCTATATAATTAATACGAAAAATATACATAATATGTTAGTTGATTATTTATTATTGTTTCCATAGTTTCAAAGTATGATTTTGCAAAAATTTGAACATCTTATCATTGACATTATAAATTTAAAAAATTTTTACTACTTATTTAAATTTTATTTTAATTATTTATGTTAAATTTTACAAGAAAAAATGTGCTCATAGAAAAAGTATAGTGTAAAATACGTGGGAAAAGCTTATTTCTCACTCATATGAATGGTTGCACTCGCCCTGCAGGCTCGCGCTAAGCCTCTTTTCCCACTTATTGTACAATATACTATTTTTTTTGAACACATTAATTAAGACAGAAAATGGGAAAGAGCTTTTTAAAAAGGATTATAAAATGTAGAATTATTTTTAAAAAA
This sequence comes from Brachynemurus nebulosus, assembly GCA_035578155.1. Lineage (NCBI taxonomy): Eukaryota > Metazoa > Arthropoda > Insecta > Neuroptera > Myrmeleontidae > Brachynemurus > Brachynemurus nebulosus. The sequence continues at coordinate 11,808,018 of JAPWDM010000012.1, read as the reverse complement.
TGGTCTAGATATAGAATCTTGCAAAATTTTCAGTGAATAACCTTCATTAATATGACTGCTTCAATTGTAGGTAGTATTTTTTCTGGTGGTATCATTCCGAATCATTCTATTATTTTATTTACGGTATTTAACGCACTGAAAAATTTTAGTAATTCTAATGACGTCATCAAAATGAAAAAAATATTTTCTTCTCGAATCAAACTTTATGGAATCAATTTAAATTAGGATGATTTGTTGAACTAGGGAAATTTTGATGTGAACTTTCCATTTTTGCTATCAAAATACCAAAATTTCTTTTAGAAATACCTATTTGCTGACCCTATCTGACCATCACCACATAACACTAATAAGGCGATAACACTAAAAAGTCTGAGCAAAATATTACTTTCAATTAATAATTGTTTTACATACCCCTTTCTCCACTCTTAACCCCTTTTCACCGTCACCCAACTCCCATTTTCGCAAATTATCGTACGCATATCATTGGAAAATAAACAAAACAGCCACAGTTTTAATGTTGTTTGGTCAACACAGCCAGAGCGAAAAAATAATACCTATCTATCTGTTAGTTGAATGCGATCAGAAAAATAAAAGTAGTAATAGCAGCACTTTTACTGTTTTACTTACAAAAAATTTACATAATTCAACAAAAATCCGTCCACTTCAGCTTAAAAAACCATCGTACCATCGTGCCACCGCACCACCACCAAATAAATGAATGAATGGTATAAACAATTCATAACAGACGAAAAGTTACCAGAGAATATAATCAGTATATGCAGAACATATTCCTGTTTGTTGTTTGGTTCTTCTCAATACAATTCATGGTGTTTGCTTGTTTGATCAGCAGATTTTTCGAGTGTTTTTCACCCCCACCCTACCCTACCCCCCCACTCTGCCACTTCGTAAATGTATACGTAAGTGTATGTATTGTGTGTGTAATTAAATAATTGTTGTATTCTAGGTTATGTAATGGCATTCATAAATAAACGGCATTCATGAATGTATTTACATACATTAAGGTGGTTAGTTCTATTGCCGACAGGGGCGTAATGACCATGTTAGTTGCTCTAGGGAGCAAGAAGGGCAAATAATTTTTGTTGGGAAGGGAAATCAGAAATAAGTTTTTTCTTTTTGCTCGTCAACTACGTTTTTCGGGAAAAATGGACTTTCTAAAGGGAAGCGCTCGCGAGCAGAGTTGTGCGTGTAATTTACTTCGGGTAAATTACAGTTTTTTACATGTAAAAACTTTGTAACTTACACATAACTGTTTTGATAAAAAACTGTAAAAAATGTAAAAAATGTAAAAAACTAATTTTTTTTTAAATTTAATAGATATGTAAGCGTTACTGATGGTATTCCATATTTGCTATTGAAGTATTTGCTATATTTGCAAAGTAAAACTTAATAATTAAGCAATTTGAAAATTAAAAATATAAATGGGGACAAACAGGAAAAAGAAAGGTTAGTTTTGATAGAATAGTTTATTTAAGAATTCAATATTAAAAAGATTTTTTTTTATTTATTTAGTTAAATTTTATTAAAGGTATCAATCATCTTCATCATCATTATCATCAGTGATTTTATTGTTATATTATAATTTAAAGAGAGATAAACATGTAGTAGTTTTTTTTGATTTGCCAAAACTCAGTTTGTTAATTTGGAAATTTAAAGCTTTGTAGTCAGTTGTGGATGGCCTTCCACCAGCAGAAAATCATTTTTCTGTCGAAATTTTGTTTACACGTTTTTTTATGTGAACTTATAAACAAGTAATAACCGTCAAAATAAATTGTTTGTCAGTGAAATGACAAATGATTTAGGTATTTTACATTTTTTACAATTTTCTACAATTTTTTACGGTTTTTTACGTATTTTACAATTTTTTACATAAAAATGTAAAAAAACTGGTCTTTTACATCCCATGGCACAACTCTGCTCGCGAGTCTAATTCGCTTCAGGAGGCAAAATTTTCTAGAGTTACGCATCTGACCGGGGAAATAATTTTCGGAGGAAATTTTTCAAATTTTGTATATACCTATTTATTATTTACAATGCGCTGCTGATTTCAACAAGATAAATGCAAAAAAAAATTACAAAAATGTTATTTTGCAATTATTTTGATGACAACTCACCAATATAAGTATACTATATGTGTATACGTATTAGTTGCTGTGTTGGTATCAAGCTATTAACTCTAATATATATTTTAGTAATATTAATTTACAACTTTACATATTTACCTTAAGGGAGTTACCTTAATAGCTGCATTTCTATAATAGTTATTTATGGAACGAGTTGCAAAATGAAGCTATGTTTCTTTCACGACTTCATGAGTCATGTAGCCGTCCAATGAGGCTTGCCGAGTTTAGACAATTACGACGAGTGAAAAAGACACCTATTTTGCACGTGTTGCATACAATATTTTTTACAATTCTAAATCAATATGATAAAAATTAATGAAAAATGTTTTTTGTTTTTATTCCGCTATTCTAGTGATGAGCAAATGCAAGACCAAGACCAACACTTGGCAGTCTTGGTCTTAATCTTGTTCTTGCATTAAGAGTCTTGGTGTTGGTCTTACTAGACCAAGTTTGAGTCTTGGTCTTGGTCTTGTTATTGCTAAAAAATCTTGCACTCGCTTGCAGTTTTTTAATAGCAAACTTTTTTCTTCTAAAATCAGAATTTTTACTATCTTTATGTATTAATGATACTTTCAAACTATTTAAATAGTTTAGCAAGAGCCTTGCTTTTTTCTTGCTTTTGTCTTGTCTTGCTCACGTGAGTCTTGGTATTGGTCTTGCAGCCATACTTATAGTCTTGGTCTTGCTCTTGGTATACATAGCCTTGGTCTTGGTCTTGGTCTTGCAAAAAATGCAAGACCAAGACAAGACTGCAAGACTGAATAGAATAGAAATTTTCTGACCAGAAGTTATCTGCTGCTGATACAGGCCATGTTTCACCAGAATTCCATAAGAAATTGTAATTTTTACTTTTTTGTTTACTTTTTCGATTTACGTTAAACTCTTCTTTGACTTTTTAAAATCAAATGATTCAAAATGAATTTCTCATGATCGAGAACTAGCGACTTCTGCCGAACATTCAGAATTTTATACTTTCGTAATCAGAATTCATACATATTTTACAAGTTATATAACCATCCATATTCAAATATCTCGAAAGGTAAATACATAAACACATACATATATAGAAACTCATATGTTTAGGGACTTTTCTAGTCATTTCATTTCCTTTCCAAACATTACCCATTTACAGAGAGGGAATTATACGATGATATGTGTTGAATGCTTACTTAGGTTTACCGCACAAATAATGGTGAAAACCCGTAAATTAACAATCATCATATCAAAAACGACCACCAAAAGTCCATCTGTGTACACACACTGCGTGAATACAATGAACGTGAAGTGAACACCTCATTATCCCCACCATTACCCCCACGCACCCGAATATGTATACATATACTAGTGGCGGTAAAGTTCTTCAAATATGTATGTACATTTAAATATTATAAAACACACAAAAGAGTAAATTTAATTGTGTTTTTGGTATCCTTTCAAATTTCGTATTATTTGTATTGAAGAGGAGTTCCTACCGCACATGGTGAGGTCTATATGTACTGGTAGTATTTTAAAATATATACAGGAGGTATATTATTTAATAGCTTCTAGCCTTTTTATATCAAGTTAGACAGATAAATATGATATGTAGGAACATATTTACTGTTCATTTTACCGTTTTTATGTTCCGAACCTACTTCGTGTAAGTTCGGAACATTATAAAATTGATGAGTGACCGAAATTTGAGAGAAGTGGTAAATCAGAGACCAAATGGTAAATAATTATAGAGTTTTACATTCATATATTGAATAAACGCAAGAGGACTGTGTATTGTATGTATTTCATGTACCTGTGAACTTTATGGTTTGGTGGCCAATGCACAATCATTTTTACTTGTGATATGAAATTAACAACAAAAATTGCAATAAAAAAAAAAACATTTTCTCTTTCTATTTCTATTTTATAGAAGCGTGTATATATTTATCTCTTTCTTTCGCTGTTTTTTCTTAAAATTATTAATAATGGGACAGATTCTAAAAATTGTTATCTTTGTCTAATAACTTATTTTAATACACAGAGAGCCATCTTTACGTAGTTGTGATAATTATATACTTACCGACAAGTCCACATAATTCATAGAAAAAATTATATACATATAGAATTCTATCAAAAATAGGGCCATATTGCACATCATTGTACTTTCTCCTCAACTGTAAGATGGCTCTCAGTACGTATGATTCTAGGGTTAAGAAGTTTTAGTTATGACCACTGATTGTGAGGAACATTACTTAGTGCGTGTCAAACACGCGTTTGACGAATTTTTTTAAGTGTATAAAAATATGTTTTGTGATACAGGATGTGCCAGAACTCCCACGAATAGAGGTTACACTTTGCATCACTGTGTGGTTACTGTCCCAATGAGATCGATTCAAAAGCATTGTTTCTATTTAAATAGGTTTACGAAACGACACCAAAATGATACTTTTCTTGGAATTGTATTGTCGAAATGTTACTTTTAACAATCAAGAAAGACTTTTTGAATTTTAAATATCAAATTTGAATCCATCAAATATCCAAACTTTTGCTGACTAATAAATCTATCACATACGAAGAAATAATTAATATGCAAACAATGGTAAAGTCTTCAGAGTAATGTCAATTTAGTAAATAAATTTTGTACAATTAATAAAAATGATACTAAGGAGCTATTCCAGTCTAGAAATTCGAAAAAATCGATTTTTTTCAAAGTTCAAACCTTTAAGAATAAACCTCTACAAAGATTTACGGAAATTCGAATTATTTTCGGAGTTATGGTAATTTTTGCCCTGTGTAATGTGTATATTTTCAGTGTTAAATTCAAATCTTTAATATATGTAAATTACTCGAAACTACTTTTTTCGATACGGTTGACACGATATATCAAGTTCTAGTGCACCGATTTACTTGCAATTTGGTACAGACCATCAAAATTGGTCCGACGTAGGGGTTTTTGTAATTATTTTATTACTATCTTTAAAAAATTTCTAAAGTTGAAAAATGAGGCGAAAAAATGATTTTTTTTTTAAATGGAAGCCATTTTGTGAAATTTTTTTTTAAATCGGCTACGTTCAATTAATTCTACATCTTTGTTTATTTAGAATTAACTAAAATTTTATGTTTCAGTTCATTAGGAGGGTTGGAATCACGTCAACCAGGAGACACCGTTTTTTTTGAGTCCCCACTTTACCGGCTTCTACCGATATCAATTTTGAATTTTTTCAAATTTTACATTTTTATACTTTTCAAATATAAATAAAAAACTGTTAAAAAATGGACACTAAAAATGTTTACTGTTTTTTCTCAAAATCGAGCTTCTAGACTAAAATACCCCCTAAATAAATTTCTTTCCTAAATATATTTCTTTCCTATACAATCAAATCAGAAAATTTACTTTTAATAAATGTCCCAAATATCATTCCAAATCAATAAATTTATGCCGAACTGAAGAAATAAATTTATAATATTTATGTTTTTTAACTAATTAACGTTAATTATATGACGTGTCTAATATGTGATCATTACACGGCATTATGTGCTGGAAGTCAAAACGATGTAAGTCGAATAACATTTTTTCGACCTACAGTTCACTCCCGATTATCCGCAATCCGGATTTTTATATAAAGGATATTTTCAATAAAAATTGGAACAGATGACCAAAACGTATTGTGATGGTGAAGGCGCAGGTAAACTACCAATAATTTGTAATAAAATCAAGAACGGTAGAAATTTTTCCCCACTCTTTGGAGAAAATATTCTATATACTCGACTTCTCTGTAACACCCGGTACATTATACCCTACTATTAATAATTAATGTACATAACTGATAATTCATTCATACGAATATGTTGTATCACATGAATATTGTGACTACATAATATATGTAGATACATTCGAGTTATAAATATGTAATGTACTATTATTGTGAATAAACAACAACTCTAAATATTATATTCACCATCAACAAACGTTCTACGTTCCTAACTCGATTTCAAATAATAATTGTTTGTTGTTTTAGAATAATTTTCATTTCATCATAATATTGAAGTTGTAAATACATAAAAAAAAAATGGTCACTCCATGCATTTGTCCCCCAATCACCCCCCCCCCTTCCCATATTCCCCATCCTGGCCCTTTTGTTTTTTAATGTTAAATTTTTGAAATGTAAGTAAATATTGAAAATATGTAATGTCTCGCCTATATTTTTAATCAACAATTTTTTGACAGTTACTTGTTATTTGTATTACCGTCAAAATAATAAAAATAATATTGGGGGAACACAATATATATGAAAGTTTTTTAAATAATTTCATTCTTAGTGTTCCGTATTAAAATTGATGAAACGGTGGAATCGCTGGGATGTCCATCTCGGAAATTATTCAACGTAAAAATTTGAAACGTAAAAACTGTTATTAAAAAAATGTAATTCTTCATTTCCTTATAATTACCCAGGTTTTTCAAATTTTTTAATTTAAAATCCATGTTTAAAAATAACTTACTGTACGGAATACTATTCACGCAAGTACAACGTGCACTTGATCGATTTTTACAATACATTAACTGTTTGATAAATAGCTACAATAAGAAAGGTTATTAAATTTACTATATCGGGCATACAAAAAAATCATACACTTTTTTCAAAATATCTCAAAAATTGGATGTTATTCGTGAAAAATGTTAAGAATCTTTTTTATAGATTATAAAATTTTGTATCAAAAAGGTTCTGAGAGTCTTTGCGATAAATTCAATCATTACCAAGATATCCGGCTTCAAACTTCTATATCGAAAATTTTTATTTTCAACGAGAAAACCATGTACCACTAATTCTACAAAAAAGATTACTGAATTTACAATACCGGGTAATATCGGATATACAAAATTATACACTTTTTTCAAAATATCTAAAAAATTAGACGTTATTTGTGAAAAATGTTAAGAATCTTTTTTATAGATTATAAAATTTTCTATCAAAAAGGTTCTGAGAGTCTTTGCGATAAATTCAGTCATTACCAAGATATCCGGCTTCAAACTTCTATATCGAAAATTTTTATTTTCAACGAGAAAACCATGTACCACTAATTCTACAAAAAAAGATTACTGAATTTACAATATCGGGGTAATATCGGACATACAAAATTATACACTTTTTTCAAAATATCTCACAAATTAGACGTTATCTGTGAAAAACGTTAAGAACCTTTTTTATAGATTATAAAATTTTCTATCAAAAAGGTCATGAGAGTCTTTGCGATAAATTCAATCAATTCCAAGGTATAAGGCTTCAAAACTCTATATCTAAAATTTTATCTTCATCGGCGAAACCATGCCACTAACTAGTCCAGTATTTTTTTAAAATTTATTACTTTTTCCAAAAAAATTATCCCAGTCATTTAAAAAAATTTACATAATTCTGGTGATAAGAAATTTCAATAATAATATGTAGAAGTATATAATATGTATAATTATAAACATTAAGAGTATATTATATATTATATTGTTTTTGTTATTTGAAAACAAATGATATTTATTTAAGTTGGGCTTTCGGTCGATAGATATCACTACAAGCTCTCTCTCAGTCAGTGCTACCACCAACTTGGTGCGAAGAACATTTATTTACCAATGTAAACATATTAAAAGTTTATCTAAATGAACAGTCATCGCCAGTATATAGGGGGGCACAGCACAATAAGTATTGCCGCCTGCGACCGACTTCACTAAATGGACTTTGGTTTATATGGAGTGGAAATTTGGACAGTGCGTACGTGCGTGGTAATGAACGTGTTTACTAACGGCCGAGCGATTTGGTTCGTTAATTCTACATTTCGGTATCTAGGTAACGACAATTTAACGCACACGTAAAAGTGTGCGAAAACTACGCGTGATAGGCATTCACTTTGTGCCAAATGAGTCCGCTGGTATGATTGGATTGTTGAAACACTCTTCTAGAATTGTTTGTGTCATTTTATTTGCATAAATATAAGTTAAAATTTACTATTACAATGTCGACTCAAAAATGTTCGATCATTTCGATAACGATTTGGGTGATTTTCAGAATTTCACATAGCTTTAGTATTAAAATTCTCTGAGAACATTCAAAATTGTGATTTTAATAGTAAAAGTAGAAAAATTGGAAGCTAATTGTAGGCAGAAACCAGCAATTAGGGTAAGTGCGGGAGAGATGCCGCAGTAACCATAGTTCGTCCGTTGATTGATAGATAGCGCTATTAATGGATTATATATTTAAAATAAGTTACTTATTTAAGCCGTATATGGTAACATTTATGATTAGTCTATCAGTTTAGTAATTATCTAACTTTTTATTATTGAAAAGTAAGTTTTTTAACATAATGTTTTATCAAGCATTTAATTCATTAAATTTTGAGAATGTATATTTCATTTTTTTAATGAGAATGAGTTTTGTTATTAATTTAGGTATATTTTAAAAGTACTGTATAAAATTTCAGGTTGGAATTCCGCACTATGCTTGCTATAGCAACATGCGGTATCTCCCAACAAAAAAGAGAAATGCCGCATTTAAAGTTGCTATAGATGCCGCATCATATTACATGTTAAAAACATAGACTTATATACCTTTATTATGCAATTATTTTTGGATTGTAAATTATGCCACGTAAATATAAAAGATCCATTAGTGGATCAGGAACAGCTCTCATATTAGTAAAGATAACGAAAATAATGATGATTGCCTGTGTATTGAATGTTTTGAAGAGTACTCAGAAACAAAAAAAGCTGACTAGTTAAGACGTACAAAGTGCCAAAAATGGTCACATAATATGGCATGCATCATGTATGGATATGTGTGTAAAATGCAAAATTTTTAATATGAACTATGAGGCGTCTCACTTTCTTTGATGCGGCATCTCTCTCATAGGTGTGGGAGAGACGCCGCTTTGCAGGCTCTACAAAAATGTTAATTATGAATCCTTTATGACTCAAAATTTAAAATCATTTATAAATAATTTTAAAGAACAATGTTTACATTTATTGCGTACCCAATTTCAAATCAATTAAACGCATACTTTAACAATTATCAAGTGTTTCCAAAAAGTGCGGCATCTCTCCCGCATTCACCCTAGTTAAAAATGTCAAACTGGCATAGCACTAGGATTTTAAGAAATGAAAATTTTGGCCTTGGTGACGTCATCGATTGTATCAAAATGAAAATAATAATGAAAATACTCCCTGTCACAGCCTCCTGCATAACATAGCAAATTTTTGAAAACCAGTTTACATAGAACAGTGGCTCAAAAATTTTTTTTATGTGATTTTATTCCACTTTCCAATAGTGTAAAAGGATATCGGAACTTAAATTCTTGGATTTGGGGAAATTTTGCAAAAAATGTACTTTTTTCACGAAATATGCCCAAAAAGACATGTCCCGAACATCGGACCGGTGTCTGTTTGAAGAACTCATCCAAAATTTTTGGACTTTCAACGTTTTTAGCAAATTTCGTAAAAATGAGATGTTTAGAAAATGTCATTAACTAGACACCTTAAAACACATTTTTATGATAGTCCCGGACTCAAGTCACGTCATGAGAGTGGCTGTAATAGTTGAATTTTTAATTTGGAATTTCGCTAAAAATTGAGACGATCCTTCAAATAAGAAAATAATTTTTTTTAAGTCGTGGCGCCTCGGCTTCTAGATGACCGATAACCGAATTTAAGCTACTTTTGTAACTAACTTGTCTTCTCAAGTTTTATATAACGTAAAAGCCCCCATTATGGAACGGTATCTAATACTGGAACAGTTTTGACATTTACATATTAATGAAGTTATTTCTGAAAGAAACGTCTGATAACAAAAATTATTATTAATAGAACGATTGTTTTTCAATTTAAATTCACCTCGCATTTAATATTTCCTTACTTAATTAAAGAAATAAGTATGTAAATGTCAAAACTGTTCCAGTATTAGATACCGTTCCATAATGGGGGCTTTTACGTTAAACATAAAAATAAAATTTTTTACAACTATTGATAATGACATTTAAAATTAAAAAGTTAAAAATATATTACATAATATTTAACTTTTTTCTTTTAATGATTTCATTATGAAAAAGGTAACATTTTTAACACGTTCCTTACATATTTATTTTTCCAGTTCAGTAACCGCCAGCGCCGCCAATGAGTAATAACACATTTGTATACAGTTTTTTTTTTGTCTATTTAATAGTAAAGTTCACAACAAACAAATTATTGTTATTTTAAAAACATACTGTCATCTACAATAAATTAACAACTTAACAAAACAAAGCAATACCAGGTACACCAATGTACATATAAATATGTATCGAAAACATCGCAAGTTCGGTGCACAAAGAAGATCGACTTTAGATTTTCAACTATAATTAAGATATAGCAAATAAAATATCAAGAAAACATTAATCTAAGCACAAAACTGGTTACAATTTCTAAATAGTTTATAGGATATATCTTAATTTATGGTTGGAAATCTAAAGCCGAACCTGCGATATTTGGCACCGAGCAATATCAGTAAATTTACTTTTTGTGTCAAAATTTATTATCTTGCTGTTACAAAATTTTAAAAATATCGATGACCGGTTGAATCCAGAACGAATTTTGGTCGATTTCCTGTCCTTAAAATTGAAAATAGGAGTAAAAAATCACGTTCGAAAAATAAGTCACATCTAAAGAATTTTCAATAATTTGGCAATACAATTGACAATTTCACCAACAGGTGTAACGTAATTTAGATAAAATTGAACCTGATGACGTCATCATATCTCTTTTCTTAAAATCGTCAAAAAGCGCAATAGGTATCCAATACTTTCCTTTTTTGACAAAATCAAAACTGTTTAACACAACAGAAAATTCACATCTGGGAGATTTCTTGAACAAATTTGGCTATGTTGACGGCAAAACTGAAACTTTTAAATTCAAATTATCCAAACTTCACCAACAAATCTAACGCATTCCATTTTTGTACCCAAATATCTCAATTATTATTTTTTTTAAATCTTCAAAAACCGTAGTATTGATAATAGAAACATGAAATTTGAAGCTATTCATAAATTTTTGAAACTGTTATTTTTCATTTTTGACAGAATCAGAACTGTAAAGACCATGGAACACTGGAAGGAATACAACTATCTCTTTTCTGCAATCACTTATGGGCAAGTATGTGCACTTTACAGAACTACGTTGTCATTCACTTAGTAGCTACCAATGGGTGTGTTTCAGTTGTTGTCATATTGTTGCCGTTGTGTTGACACGGTATACGTACATCACGTACATTATGCGTGCCACATGCATGTTATGTATATGCGTATGAAAGACACTCATACACACAACCATCTATCGCATTACCACACACAACTCCGCGTGCACATACATATATAACATAGTGGGAGGTTATTTTCTATCCTTTGTCGTTATACTGGTTTCAATAGTATAGAGATACTACCATTCGTTCTGTAATATTCTGTGGTAAAAACAATAGAAATATCATATCTAACAGACTGTCGTAATATTAGTATCGTATTAGACGTATTAGTTGTATAGTTGGAAACATTTACTTGACCAGGCCTGTACATTTCAATTCTTAATTGCATATTTATTAAAAACAGAGTATTTTACATCAATATCAAAACATTAAGTTTATATCAATAGTAAGTGGTACAATGATAATTCGTCGTTTCAATGGTAGGTGGCAGGCCGATCAAGACCGAGTGTGGTGCGATGCGACGCGGTACTAGTGGTGGTTTTTTGAAAAGAGATAAAATTAATATTTACTTAATAAATAATAATAATCACTTATTATAGACGATGAAAACGACGTTAGCGCCGCGACGTTATTGGCAACACACACATCCACGATCAAGAGTGTAAAGGATACGCGCGGGGATATACACGGGGCCCAATGTTACAAGTTATTATTAAAATGAGTTCATTAATCATATTCATGTCATCACACACACACACACGCTCCTGCTGGAGGTGCGAGGAACTAGAGAAATATTGAGGCGCGTTGGTTAGCTAAAGATGGCCCGTCATGTTGATAGGGGGGCGGCACATTATACAATGACACGATACTCGCCGTACGCACGTGACGAGCAGAAAGGGGGCAGGGAAGGGAATGATGTGTTTTTGTTTTTTTTTGTTGTTACTAATAATAAAACTAAGTATTTTACTACCGGGAATATGTATCTATGAAATATTTTCGAATTACAGTACAATCTGTCAATAAGATTGATGCCTTACATTTCAGTAACAGTCAAACCCCTCCGTGACACATAGTTTTGTTTCGAAACGAATTCTGAGTCCGTCCATAAATTTAAAATGTGTGTGCTTGTTATCTATCACTTCTCTATCATAATAGTGTGACCTATATATCATTTGCTGTAAAGTTTTGCCTGAAGAGGATTCGTGTTTAGAGTACAGCGCTTAAGGTGGGCACATTAAATATATTTTCAATTCATTTTAGCGCTAATTTTATTCAAATATTGGACTTGACCTTCACAAAGTTAATATTTATTACAATGATCTTTTGTTACTTTTTTGAAAAAACAAAAAAAAAAAAATTATTTGTAATTTTACTCAAACATCATTTTATTTTATGATTCTTTTGGATTAATTATTCAACACTATTCCACTATTTTTTCCACAAAGATTTTCTAAAGTAAAATGAGCGAGATATGGTTTTTACCAGCGTACTCTAGAATCATACGTTGGTCTACGAGTCAAGTTAATCATACATGGGCGTTGTTTTGACGAATGGACTTTTTACGGGGAGTTATAGAGTTTATTTGCGAAAAACATTTTTTTTTACATAACAATACTACAAAAGCGAACAAAATATTTAAAAAAATTGGATTTGGAAAAATTTCTTAATATAAATATTAATTAGTTTTTTTAATCTTTTTATCAAAGCATATTTTCATTATAAAAATTAAAAAATAGATAAATACATCAATTGTATCATAAAACATGTCTTTCAAATAATTAATTTATGAACTATTATGAGTCAGTGGACATGTGTGACTTTACAAAATGTGAAATTTCTCAGTCATAAATATTCCTATAGATATGTAGTTATTTCCCCATTAGGCACATTTGTAAATTTTCTAAAATTTGTTCGTAATTTTTTGAATAAGATCTCAAAAAATAATAAAAATTAAAATATTTTCCACAAAATAAATTGTTAATTTTTTATTAAGTCATTCGAAACGCATTCTTTAGTTTTCGATTCAATATATTAACCCCTTTAGCTCAGCTCGTCATACTAATTTTTAAAAAAAATTCAACTGAAGAGTGTGCATTGTCTTATATCGGTAACTGGAGGCTGTATAGTAAAGAGCGGTCATATTGTAAATAAATTAAACAAAATCTACCAAACTTGCAATTATACTTATAGAGATATTAAATTTTTAATCTAAAATATTGGAATATACGGCGGTACTAAAAGAGTTAAAATTTCAGTATTATGTCGTCTCTATATAAGTCAAACAGCTGTAATCATTTTTTACATTATCATAATCATTGAATCAATTAATTATAACATCCATATCTTTAATAAATTTTAGAAAAATTAGGAAAACTTTTATATGTGGAGTACAAAATCTTTAAAAAAAAAACATCGGTTAATCATACATCGTCGTCCTTTTGACGCACACTATTTCAGTATAAAAAAACGACAATAGCTATAAACAAAATTTATACGTCTTATGTGCTATAGTAACAAATAAATTAGATAACAGAAGTTTCACAGCAAGCAGGCAACGACAAGTTGTAGTATTGGAGCAGGTAGAGAAGTTCGTTCGTCATTTCGACGAGTACGTATGATTCTAGGGTTAAACAAATTTTCATTTAAAAAAAAATTTTTGAGTTATATATACAAATAATCATCTGGTACAAACAGCTTTAGTTTCGACTCGGAACGAGTATTACCATAAACAAATTATTAAAAGTATACCCATATACTCATCTCGAATACAAGATACTTGAATATTTGACAGTTTCAAATCATGTGACGAACACGAAAATAATCGCAAAAATTAAACAATTTTGTTATTTTTTTAATTACTGGTATTATTTTGAAGGACTGAAACCAAATCATACCTGCCGTAAACCACAAAAATTAAACTTTAAAAAAAAATGAGTCAATGAATGTGTTATAGCTTTTCAAGTCTAATTGTACTCCCTTACTAGACAAATTTGCCATTATTTAGAGTTTTTACTGTAGTTTTATTGAAAATTTATTGAAAGTATTTGTACAAGATGATCAACTAAAGTTACCAGGGGCGCCCAACTAAAAAAATTTCTAGAACAAATATGAAATAACTATACTTTATACGATTGTGTTTATGATTTTGTGTACAAGCACCTGCTATGGTATTAATCGTATTTTATTTCAATTTTATAATTAAATTAATATATTATAAAATTTACAAAATTGTGCCCAAAAAATTTTGGCTGTTAGGTCCCCGTCAACTGTTCTTTTAATGACACACCTTTTCTCACAAAGCGGTTCAATATAATTTTATTGAATTAAAAAATAATAGTAGCTTGCGTATGTTACGTCACTGAATTTGGACAATTAATCAATCAATTAACAAACGTATTTGATAAATGATCAATTATAACACTCGAAATTCAATTAGCGTTAATTATAACATGTACATATTATGGTTATACATAAGTATGTTTGTATTATTTTATATGTATAGACATTTACATATGTATTTGAATATGTTTATACAGGGTGGGAAGTAAATAACTCTCGTCGTTTGCAGGGATGACTCATAGCATCCTGTAGACCTGACCCTGAGAAAATCGCAAATGAACTGGCTCCACGATGTTTCCAAATTTTTCTAAGTACGGCCCTGAATAAACTATGCACACATTTATTGTAGGTTGCTTTTTTAAAAACAGAAAATTTATCTTAAAATCTAAAATGATCAGAGCCGGATTAAAAAAAAATTTTAAAGGCGCCTTTTTGACCCACCTTAATATGAAATTTTCTCTATTAAAAAACATTTCTGGTTCAAAATTAGTAAATATTAATTAGATGGGTGAGATCTACCCACTGTTTTCGCAGCAAGACTTATCTACTTTCCACCCTGTATAAATATGTTTACCTATAAATAAGTATAAAACCTTTTATTTAGACAACTTTCTAAGCTTCAATTTTGTACTGAACCATTTTTTCCGTAAAGTTGAAAAAACTGAGAAATCGGTTACAGCATAATATTTCACCCCTTCTGCCTCCTCAAATAGGGGTACGCGGTACTCGTTGTAGGGGGAACATTTCACAATTTATTAATTATATCTAAACTAACAATTTTATAAAGAAAAAACTTGGGTTGATACTTTTTCCAATTTTGTACTAGATAGTGACTTGACTTCAGATCTATTAAACAAAATGAAAGCAATTCTAATTCTGTCCATTAAATGTTAGAATTTTATAAATCTGTATGCAGCTTCATCCGTAATATTAGAGATAGTTACAAAATTTTGTTTTTCTGGCTTAAAATTATGAATCTGAAAAACTCGACTTGATGACGTCACAGATATAAATTTTCAAATTTTGTCAGAACCGTGTCAAAAAGCTTTATATCTCGGTACCAATCTCAAGTCCGTTTTCAACTTTTTTTTCCCTGTACGACTCATGACGTAGTTGCCAATGATTTGTATGGACCTTTGCCATCTTTTACTATTTAAATTCAGAATAATACAATATATAGATTCTCATAATATATTAGAACATCATACCACATGTCGTTAAAATCAAATTAAATTATTTAAATACTCGTCTGCCTCTCTCCCCTCTCTCTTACTCTCTTGGCACCCTGCATCTGTTTCATCTCAATTAATTTCTTCGTACGGCGTACCTTAGACGATTTCATGGTCATTTCACATAGTAATTTTACGTATTGTAAGTATATTTATCAAAATTTGAATGAAATTCCATGTAATTAATTCAAAACTAACTAAAAATATAACGCAATAATTATATTTGGAGTGAATTAAGATGTTGAATAAAGATAGTTTGAATACAAGAAAAAGATGTAAGTATATATATGATTTAAATAAGTTTAAATTAATTTATTTCAAAATAATTACAATTTTTCAAAAAAATTTTTCAATAAAAATTTTGGACTAAAGTTATTGTTTGGTTGGATAACGACGAAATTATATTTTCTCGTTAATTAATTTATTTCAAAGAAGAAATAAAATCACTTTATTTAAAAAATCTTTAAAAAAGTATAGGACTGACCATACAAAGGCGGATGTCAAACTCCTCCAAAAACCGTGAAGATTTAACAGATATTGTTATTAAAATTTTTGAAAAAACTCTTTAATATGGTTTATTAATTAATGGTAGGTAACTATTATTACTGTAATTATACTGAAGCTATATATGGCCCCTAGAGTTATATATGGCCTAACTCTCAAATACTCCTGAAATTCGATTATGATGAAATTGGTAGAAGACCATTTAGGGACTAAGTCGCACAATTTCTAAAAATTTCATCAAAAACGATCGAAAAATTTCGATGCTGTCAGGACCTTTAAATATACATGTAGACAGAAAACCAAAATTTAATGTTGACTCTAAGTTTGACCAAATTATCCAACCAAAGGATGACAGGATTTATGGGGAAAAATCAAATTCACCAGAATCAAATAGAAAAATATTTTACTTCCTCTAAATTTTATTTCCAAAGGATTCTTCTATTGGATTAAAAAGGATTTTTCTCCATAAATCCTGTCATCCTTTTATTGGGTAACTTGGTCAAACTTAGAATCAACAACATTTATTTCGTACCCAAAACGAAACTTCATAGTTCAAAACCAAAATTGTTTAACAACCTCTAAAATGTAAAATGTACGTGAAATCCATTTTAGAGAGAAAAAATTTTTCATATTTCGAAAGTGATTACAACGCTTCCACTACTCTAACAGTCTCGGACAGTCAAAATTCTGGTACCAAAATATTATTACACTAACCGTACCCGTAACGTTGTTCACGAGAAACGTTGAGTAGTTTCTTTTTCCAATTTGTAGTTTCTTGCAACACAAAATGCATTGAATTGTTTCCAAATTGACAATTGTGTATTTATTGTATTTTTCGGTACATAATTAGCAACATTTTCTTAGATTTCAAATTCAGAAAAATTTCCAAGCTACAATATTCAATTTATTTACATTACATTTTGTTACTATAGTTATGACATTATGAAATACGTAAATTTACGTAATGTGTGTACATGCTCAAAATAGTTTTCCCATTTTCCCGTGGGAATGAGACATTTTCCCGGAATAAAAAGTATCTTAGATGTTGACCCCGGTAATAAGTTATCATCACACCAAATTTCATTAAAATTCGTCCAGTAGTTTTTACGTGATGCGTGAACAGACAGAAAGACAAAAATTTTAAAAATCGCTGTTTTGATATCTACATCGATAACTATTTACAGTGCCAGTACAATTTTCAAAAAATATTCTATGTACAGAAACGGTCTCGTTACAGTTTTATTATATGTATAGATATAAGCTTAATGTACTACTGGACTTTCTAAATTTCGTTCAAAATGACTCCATTTATATGACCGTTGATGTACTTACTGACATGATATATAGCATGTAGCGCCCATCACTTGTCTGTCAGCACACCTTTTTCTATTAAATACTTCTTTAATCATGTTATATTTAGTGTTCTTTTTTTTTTAATGTTACACTTATAACATTAAATTAAAATAACCTCTTATCGACAAATAACACATTAGCAAGTCTATAACACTCATCAAAACGCGTATCTCATTAACGAATTCAAAATACATATTACGTAAAAGAATATTTACTTTCAATCAAAAGGGATAGACAGTTCTATTTATGAAAATAAAACCAATTATTATAAATAAAAATAAAATTCAAAATGTTTGTGTCAGAGACTTCTAAATCATCCTGTAACCAACGATAGAGTCAGTAAATAAACGTACGAGTAAATATATATGTTAATGAAACGTTGTGAATATGAAAAACAAAAAGTAAATTGCAATAATTTAAATAAAAATTTCCACCCCAACACTCACCCAACACGCCCTCCCCTCCCCACCCCCTCCGGACGATTGATGAAAAGATAAAATAGAAAACGACATTTCTCGCTAAAAGGATAGATAATTTGATTCCGATCGCAAAATACATTTCCACATAAAAAAAGAACAGCGTAAAAAACGCTTAAGTCAAACATCACATCACAACTTGACATCACGCCCCTCACCCATCACTGTGTTTGTACCTACGACTTGAGTTTGGTGGTCGTTTAAAACACACACACATATATAACAAACACTTGCATAGATAAACGATTATTTAAATTTTCACACCCTCACCCTCCCGCCTAGCTCACCCATACTAAAACAAAAACTAATCAAAAGGAACATATTCAAAAATATAATACGCATAAAACAACAACGGGAGAACAACAAAATTGGGTGTGGGTGTGCAAGTGGGGCGTGGAGGGGTGATGTTACGGAAAATATGTGAAAATCATATTTCTGTACACGTTTCCATTATTAACTTCTTGGAACGGCGAAGCGTAAAATGTTATTTTTTTATTCAAATCAAAATTACTCTATAACTTTTTTTTTGTTTTTACTGTGTGTCGTGTGTCACTTGCCGCCCCGCCCCCCTCGCTCACCCGCCGATCCGTGTACCGTCTCGGTATTGATCGGAAAAATGATGTAAAGACGATGACGAAGAGATGGAGATCGTCGGTCGTTCTGTTGTTCCAGCACGGGCGAGGAACTTAAGCAATCATTTGTCATTTTGTGGCTTTACAATAATAATAACGGCATCATGCAAATATTGTGAGGCGTGCAAAGTGTTGAAGAAGGGGCCGGAAGGGAGTGTGATGTAAGTGCTTGGTGTACGATGCGTGAAAATGTGACAATAAGATAAGAGGAATATTTATGGGAAAAATGAATTTCCTTTCTATATTTTTTTATTTCATTAATTTTTTTTCCGATAATGACTTTGATACGAATTCTATTTATATAATTTAAATTGACTAATTAGATTCGCCGGTTTCAAAAGATTTTGAAAAACTTTTAAAGACAGTCATTTTTGTGATTTTACTTAAAAATAGAATATACTGCCAGTAGAGAGTGGCACACAGCTTCCTCATACTCGTAACAGACTTACCCAAATACTCTCAAAATTTAAGCGAAATGGGGGTAGTATAGTAAGTAAAATAACGACATTTAATAAGATTTCACATTAGCGCCGTGGCTAGTTATACTCCGATTGCGATGAAATTCGTAGGGGACCATCCCAGAACCAGGCCGCGTAATTTCTAAAAATTTCATCAAAAACGATCGAATAGTTCCGAAATTATGCTATTTGGGGCGATTTTTGTACAGATTGATGGACCTGCAGACAAATATGAATTCAAAATTGCTCAAGAAGCTCTAAAATGTAAAATGCACGTGAATATTTTCATTTTAGGGGGAAAAATTTCGTATCTCAAAATTGATTATAATGCTTTCGCTACTTTAGTAGTCTCGGAAACAAAATGGTAAAATTAAATCTCAGCTTCACTTTAAGAGCCGTTTTTAACAATATCCCACACGATCTGATATCTACGTGAAAAAAAATTTTCATCCCCACTTTCGAAAATGGAAAAGTACCCCAAGAAATTAAAAAAAAAAAAATTACTGTACAAGCATACATGCAAAATTTTAAGGAGTCTCCACATTCTCGCCGAGGTTGGACAAAACGAGAATGTAGAGGGTCATTCCGTTGTGTCTCGCGGTTGGTGTTTTAATGCTTTTCATAAGGCTGAGCCAACCTCAGCGAGGAACTCGACGAGGAACCTCGTTCAACCTCGGCGAGAATGTGGAGACTCTTTTATGTTCATAGACCGAACAAATGTAGGAATTATAGGGATGTAACAAACAGTTGAACACCATACCGAAATTTCGATCTCGATGTTCTCTTCGGAATCCTGATAAAAATCAGTTTAACACATTTTCACACAAAATTCATGACCCAACAGAGTAATAGTACCTAACTGGAACACATAAATCCTAAACTTCAGAGTCTAAAAAACAAAAATTTTTTTTTAGAAATTCAATATCCACATTTATAAAAGCTAATATTACCAAATGTCCCCTTATTACCCGCTCGAGACCCTGAAATACAAGTAAATAACAAACAATACTAATAATGGTAATCTGACACAATATAAAAATGTTTCAACCCAACTACATACAAGTACAACTCAAATGCTACCACCAAACACTTCATCGACGAAGGTATGAGGCATCCTGACTGCCTCACTGTCTGACTGTCCTGGTTGACGCAGCTGTATAAAACATTACAAGTGGCATTTTAATTCAGTTACACAATCATATTTTTTCCTTACGGTGGTGACGACAAATTTCTTGGTGGTGTCGTTGAAGCGACATTTTAAAAATCATCATCAGTGTAAGTAAGAAGTATATCTACGACCATCATTTTGGGGGTGTCGAAAGGGTGAGGTAGGGTAAGGTGGTGTGTTTGTAAATGTTGGGCTTTATTCCCTTTTATTTTAGTTTAAACAACATCCATACATCCCCTAGTTGGGTATAGAGCTAGTTGATACGGAAACAAGAAAAATATCATCAGTGCCGGGAAATAAATTTTATATATTTAAGTTTTACAATTGTTTGGTACGTTTTCGTAAGTGAAGACCTTTGAGTCATTAAGGTAGTTGCTCCGGAAAACGATTTTTCAAAGGATTTTAACGAAACTTCTCCAGATATTTATTTAATTTAATACCAACAATATTAAGCCTTTACCGAAAAAAGTTGACTACCCCAATTTTGAGAAAAATCGTTTCAAAGTTTTGTAATTTTAACACGGGCTCTTGCCTCTTATGGAAAAAATCTTTTCTTTTTTTTTTTTGAATAAAATGAAAACGCGTCAAAGGAATTTAATTTTATGAAAATTAATATGTTATAAAATACAAAATTACAAACCATATTTAATAAGAAATAAAAATTATTGACCGTCTCGTTTTTGAAATATAATTTGTAAACGTCATTTTACCACGTTTTTACAACGCTTTTTCAACAATGCTATTGCTACAACGTAAGCGCGCGAAAATTTAAAAAAGACAAGTGGTTAAATAATTTTTGATAAAAGAAAATTTTTCGCTAAACTATACTTTTGTACGTGACTATCTCGGGGGAACTACGTTAAGGAGTTTTTGGAAATTAACAAATACCATATATTTTTATGAGGATTAAAAAATCAATTTTAACTATTCTAATCTCTCAGTCTGTTCTAAGTTAACAACAAAAAGAAGCAGGGAGGTAATTTCGAATAATGATGAATTTTAATGCCGAACATATGGTTTCTAATAGCAAGTCATTAAACAAAACCATTTTACGTCACTGGCAGAATATCCATATTATTTTTTTCCATTAAAAAGAACGCCATCACTCTAGCTAGTATTGCACTCTCAAAACGACTTCTTTGTTCAAAGAATACAAATTTCTTTGTTTGTTTTTTTTTTCCTTAAAACTAAAAAATTATTTTTTTAGTTCAAAAAAAAAAAATTTCCTTGACTACTGAAAAAAAAAAATTGAAAATTTGTTTATATCAAAAGAATATTTTTCTTTGATTTAAATGAAAAACAATTCAAAGAAATTTTTGAACTTCGAACAAAGAAATCGTTTTAAAAGTGTGATGTTAAGATATATATTAAATCTATAATCTTGTATACTTACATATCCCAACAAAACTGCCTTATAGAATACAGAATCTTATAGAATCTTACACCATTTGAAAAATTAATATTAATACTTAAGGTATAACCTATAAAAACGAAAATTCATAATAAGAAAAACCAATCTTTGCAACTTGGAAAAATTTACAATTATTATGTTATATATTAGGAATCATTTTAGCTTGGTGTGATCGGGTATTTGAAATTTGTGGACCTATTCGACATTTAGCAGCTTTAGTCTCCCAATTCCCTCCTTTGAAACCGGCACTTTTGTCCTTTTTGTTTTAAAATGTAATTTAGTCCAAAAAAATATTCCATTAAAACTTTTTTTAAAGTAATTTATCATACTTTTTCGTTAAAAAAATTAGGGAAAAACTATAGATTACATTTGTAAAAGCCTTTTAAACAATAATTTCGACTTTTATTCCGTCGTGGGTCTTCACAATTGAATTACCTAACAAAATTACCCACTAGCATTAGACTTATGTAACAGCATTTTACTATTATTAGTGTGACATAATATTATCTGTTCCCGACTTTTTACAAAATATGAATTATTGTCATTTGATGCCAGTTGACATGCAAATGTTAGTCCTACGTATATATGGTGGCACGAGTGACACGGGTGGCACGTACAAGGTTGGTGAAAACCTATATGTCGTCGCATGCGAATATATTATAGGTATTGTCTGTGTGATGTAAGTAGTACCACATTTCTTTCAGTTCCCGTTCTTTCTTTCTTATTCTTCGGTTTTCATCTGAGACATTACATTAGGAAAATATAAATTTTCTTCTGTAGCAGTGGTGGCTGATGCTGTCTGTCTGTCTGTCCGTGTTGTAAAACATGCATTTTTATGCGTCATTTGAATGTAATTTAAATCATTATATTTTTTATTCGTACATACATAATATAAGGATATAGAATATTTTCTTGTAATATTATGAAAAATAAGTAGTCTCAGTGGTATACAGGGTGTTCCAGAACATTTTTTTAGGGTTACGTACACTAAAAAGTTCAATCTCGTGTCCGTTTCCTCTCTAAAATAGGAGGGGGTTAATTTGATTTGAAAAAGGTTTTCGTTTTAATCATATCGCACCTTGAGAGTAAAACCGTTACAACTGCAAAATCACTAATTTTAGGATATTGAAGAAATAAGATTTTGAAGAAATTTAAAACCTAATAACTTTTTTTCCAAATTATCTTAGAACTTTGAAACTTTGTCAAGTTCATTATAACTGTTAGTTTTAAATGTTGTGATAAAATTTTTGTGGAAAAAATTCATAGTTTTAATTTTCATTGCAGTTGCAACCACCAATTTTTTAGTTATTTTACAAAATTTGCATTCTGTTTACGATTATAATGTTATATCTGCAAATAATAAATTTTTTCTTTATTATTTCACAAAATATTACTTTTTGTTGGTGACCCAAAGTTGTATCTGCAATTAATACTTTTCAGAAATTTTGAAAATTTCGTTTTATATAATTTTTTAATTGTAATTGTTTAAGGTAACACATTCCATAACTGTATTACAGATAGAGATGGGCAACGGGAAAATCCCGGGATATAAATATATTATATCTCAAAATTTGTTAGAAATGACTAGGGAGAATCGACTGATAATAGTACTGGAACACTCTGTAGATATTTGTATAGATAAATTGGCATAATAGCTATTCGGAAAAGGATTATCTTACTTCAAGTAATACAAATACCCCTGTCGCAGCATCCTGCATAAAACAGCGAATTTTCGTTTACAAAAATTAGTTTTTCTCGGAAACCGGGTTACATAGAATAATTGTTTAAAAACCTTTTTATGTCATTTTTTCTCCTCTTTCTAATGGTGTAAAAACTTTTTGATTAAAAAATCTATTTTTTCCACGAAAAATGCCCGAAAAACTATGTTCCAGGCATTGGACGTGTCTGACTAACGAACTCATCCAAGATTTTTGGACTCCTAACATTTTCATCAAGTTCCGTAACAATGGGACATTTCGTTCGAAAGTCATCGCGCGGACACGTAAATACATGGTGAATATCAATTTCGGATTCTAGGGATGTCGAAACAAATCTCTGCCATAGTCTCGGGCTCAAATCGCGCCATGACAGTGACTGTAATAGTTGAATTTTCGATTCGAAAATTCGTTAATAAGAGAATTATTTCAACTACAATTTCAAAAACTGTAAGAAACAACCGGTGCGGTGTTTATAACTTGCTCACCCATTGTACAAAAATCCAGGGCCGGATCTAGGGGGGGGCGGAGCACGTGCCCCAGGCGGTAGGTCTTAACGGGCGCCAAAGAGTGAAAAAGAGGGCGCCAAAATTAGGGTATGAGACGTTTTAGCGAATTTCCAGAATGGAATTCAGCTATTACAGCCACTGTCATGACGCGACCTGAGCCCGGGACTATGGCAGAAATTTATTTTGAGGTCCCTAGAAACCGAAAATAATATTCACTAAAATTTATATGTATATATATATATATATATATATATATATATATATATATGTCCGCGCGATAACTCTCGAACAAAGTATCCAATTTTTACGAAACTTGGTGAGAGCATTGGAAGTCCCAAACCCTTGGATGAGTTCGTCAGCCAGACACGTCGGATGCCAGGAACATGGTTTTTGTTCTTGCAAAAAATAAGTTTTTTGCCAAAATTTCCACTTATTCAAAAATTTTGTGAAATTTTTTTACATCATTTAAGAGAGAAGAAAAAATTACATAAAAAAGGTCGTTAAACTTTTTTCTATGTCAACTAGTTTGCGAGAAAAACGAATTTTTATAAACGGAAATTCGCTATGTTATGCAGGATGCTGCAACAAGGGTATTTTCTTTTTCTTTTTTCTCGTCACTCGTTTTTTTCTACAGGCGCGCCATTTGTTTACCGGGCTCTGGGCGCCACTTACGCTAGGTCCGGCCCTACAAAAATCGACCAGTTTTTCAATAGTTTTTTTTTCCTGTGAACCGAAAAAATGTGAAATTAAAAAATTGTAAAAAATCTATATATATATATATATATATATATATATATATATATATATATATATATATATATATGTAAATACTTAAATAACCATGTCACCGTTTCAAACAAAACAAAGATAGCGAAACTGATTAATTGGTATAGCATATTGTCTATTTCATTTTAATTCGGTTTTATTAATTTTCGTATTTATACGAAATAAGTGAATTGTGAACTACATATACCTCATTCGGTGATGGGTGATGCAACCTATCGTATCTCTTGGTACGACGACACTGCTGAAGTATTGGGGTTGACTGCTGAACTTCGAAACAGTTTTCAAATATACATACTAACCGATGCGATAGTAGAGTTAATTCAAAGACTAATTGTTTCTGTTCATCTCTTGTGACACAGATTAATGAATTTTTAAGTTGTATGGATTCGGTTTAAATCGTATAGATATAATTCCACCATTTAATTTTATTATATGTACCTATCTCTTTGCATTAATTTCTCCTATTTAATTTTATTTTTACATATTTGTTCAAGCATGACTCTATTTCATGCGCTAGGGGTTCTAAAATATTTGATGAATTATATTGTAAAGATTCAGAATAAGATACCAAGTCATGGATCGAATCAAATTTCCTCAAAAAAATTATTTTAATTCCAACGCGCGCAAGTAACGTCAAAATTCAGCAAGTCTGACTGAAATTTCTATTATATTTTCGGGATCGGGTGTATTTTTTTGAGGGTGAATATATCCATTAATTATTTTAGCGAAAACAAATCTGCGTACGTCATCGTGCTGAAATCATTTTCTTTTGACATTCGGTACTTACAGGGTTTTCCAGAGCTTTACTCGAAATAGTGTTTATAGCGTTATCACTAAAATAATTTTTTTTCTTAATCCGCTGGGGCACACCAAGTGAAATATCTGTTTCACAATTCACAATTCTTTCTTGTATTGTAAAATTTGCTTCTTCTGTAAAATCTAAGTTAACATATCTACCTAAGTCGAAATCAAATAGCGTATTTTGTCCGAAATTGATTTTATAAATATCACAATATCTCTGGAGCGTTCAAGCAAAGAGACATTTGTCACAATTTGACAATTTTAGGAAAAATAGAAAAAACGATTTTAGAAAAAGATTAAATTAAAAACCGACGAAGAGAGGCACTACAAACTGAATTACCGCTCTTTTTGTTAGAAATAGAAGCATTTATTTTTTTCGTTCTTTATACAAATCAAATTACTTGGACATAAATAGATAATGACTGATCACATGACCAGTCACATGATATTTTCCATCACTGTTCTTAAATAGGACTTGTACTTCTTTGCTTGAACGACCCAACTTTAGATTTTTTTTATGTAAATTAATACTTTTTAATAAAAAATAATATTAGAAATCTGTAGGGAATTATCATAACTATTTAATTATGTACAAACATCAAATTCGAAAATTTTTGACTAGTTGCCTTTTGCTTGAACACTCCAGATCTTGCAAAACCCTAATTTTTTTTTAAGAATTATCTTAAGAATTAAATATAAGGCATATTCATCCGGAATAGCTTAGTTTTCAAAATCAGTACTGTAATTTCTGAATTTGCTTTAAGTTTTTACTCTGTTACTTTTTTCATAAATTTAACCCTTCAGTTACGAGCTAACTTTCAAATAATTAACTCATCATCACAACTGAAGACGTCCTTTCCGAACTAAAGCCTAACTGGATAGTGTTATGGTCCCAAAAAGAATTCTTTAATTGTGTTTTAGCCACAGACCAATGAACACTATTATATTATACTACTAGACAAAGCGTAAAGTCAGTTTGTAGGCATTTTCCTTGAAGCAGGTAACAGTCATATCAATAATGTCTGTTTTTGAGCAAATTCGACTATAGGTAATATTAATTGCAGGACATAATTTGTATACGTACGTATTTTGAAAATAAAGCGAATACACCTTTTTTTCTTTCATAATTTTGCAGTTTCTTCTCAAAAAAGTAAAATTTTATTACCAATATTATTTTTTTACAATAATTATTTGAAAACATTACTACGGATACCATCCTATACTATATTACAGAATACTATTAAGGTCGGAACTTGGTCGTAACTTCAATTATACATTTATATAATTAGTCTATATAATATATAATATGTTCATTGGTCTGTGATTTTACCTGATGAAAATCTAGCTCGTAACTAAACAACTTAATTTAGTGAAGAGTGACAGTAAATTATTCTCACATTTTTTTAATATCGATTTTCACAAAATAAAGCTTTCAAATGTATACAATTTAATATAAATGTAAACCAATCGACCTCAACAGACAGAGAAGGACTTAGGCTACTTTTTATCCTAAGAAAACATCTGATTCGATGCGAAAATTTATTTAAAACGTTGTTTATTTTGCCGTAACACTTTAACCGCTTAATCAACCAATTCAAAAACTTTGTAGAATAACAGAGGCGGTACCGAAGCCTTGGGTAAATGATAGTATAGTTTTATTTATATGTATATCATTTTTGCATGAAGACCCTGTAATTTCAAATTTATTCAACAAATACACACTTTTGATATTTACCGTATCATCATTCGGATAATTTTTTATTTCTCGGACCCCGGGAAAAGAATCCTGTAGGAAAAAATACACGAAACACTATACATAATCATTATCATCTTGTACGCAATGCTATTCTTTTGTTCGGGTAGGTAACTGTATTAATTTTATTTACTTATCTGAATTATTCAGATAAAGAACAATATACAAACACACATACTCCTCGCTCTCTCTAACTGACACGAAGTAAATGTAAGTTAAAGTGAGTGAACAAATATTCAATTTTTTATAACTTGTTTCTATTATAAAACGATTTTTTTCTGTCTCCTCGCCGTCTTTTATTTTATTTGCAGTGAAAAATTGTTTTTTCTTTTTTTTCGAAACAAAAAAAGTTGCTGACTTCATTTTTTTGCCATTATGCGTACAACAAAAAAAAGAAATCATATTACAGGAGGGGAATGAATTGTAACGGGATTTCAAGGATAATTATTTAAATTTTATTGTAGTTTATATTACATTAATAAAAGAAAATAATTATAAAAAATGATTTTTAAATATATTTAAATTTTTTTTCGGTCATTCATGAATAATATAACTGATTTTTTGTAGCTATTATTACACAATATGTTTACGTAATAGAACCTGACTGAAATTTTTTGGTTTGTTTTAAAAAGTTACAATCAGAATCAGACAGAGGTTTTGGTTTGAAATGTCAATGTAGTTTGAATAATTTAGAAAAGCTGCCAAATCACTCGGTAACATTTTAAATGGATAAGTTTTTTTCGCTGGGGTACAGTTGAAAAAATTTGTAACGCTTAAAGTAGCTCGAAAACTATTGAGTATAGATCACAGACAAATGAACATATACATTATATTATACATATAGATTAATTATGTAAAAATATAATTGAGGCAGCCAGATACGACCCAGTTCCGACCTAATAGTATTCTATAATCTAGTAATCAATGCAATAACCGTTGGTATCCGTAGTAACGTTTTCAAATAATTATTGTCAAAATATAATATCGATAATAAAATTTTACATTTTTGAGAAGCTGCAAAATTTTGAAAGAAAGAAAGTGGTATTCGTTTTATTTTCAAAATACGTACGTATACAAATTTAGTAATGAGCAAGACCAAGACCAAGACTGTCAAGTCTTGGTCTTGGTCTTGTTCTTGCATTAAGAATCTTGGTCTTGGTCTTGATAGAGTAGTTTGAGTTTTGGTCTTGGTCTTGGTATTGCTGAAAAATCTTGCACTTTCGTGCATTTTTTTATTAGCGAATTCTTTCCTTCTAAAATCAGAATTTTCACTTTTTACGGTATCAATTAGGTATACTTTCAAACTATTTAAATAGTTTAACAAGAGTCTTGTTTTTTTCTTGGTCTTGTTCACTTGAGTCTTGGTATTGGTCTTGCAGCCATACTTATAGTCTTGGTGAATGATTATAATATTAAGAGCGAAAACTGTGGGCTATTTTATACAAAATTATTATTATTGTATAGTCTTGGTCTTGGTCTTGGTATACACAGTCTTGGTCTTGGTCTTGCAGCCATACTTATAGTCTTGGTCTTGGTATACACAGTCTTGGTCTTGGTCTTGCAGCCATACTTATAGTCTTGGTCTTGGTATACACAGTCTTGGTTTTAGTCTTGGTCTTGCAAAAAATGTAAGACCAAGACAAGACTGCAAGACCAAGACTAATTTTGCTCATCACTACAAATTATGTCCTGCAATAATTATAGTCACATTTGCTCAAAAATTGACATAATATATTATATTCCTTAAATCTCAGTCGTCTCACCCTGTTACCTGCTTCAAGAAAAATTCCTATACAAACTGGCTTTACGCTTTGTTTAATAGTATAATATAATAGTGTTCATTGGTCTGTGGTTTAGATATACAATCTGCAAAAATGAAGGCTTAAATTCCATACACATTGCAAATATATTATTAAAAATACCACATTCGATTTAGAATAAGGAAATTAGTGTTAATTGCCGGTTCCTAATTTTTTCAGCATACAGTTGATCCTTTTTTTGTACGGTGGATAGGGACCGCATAAAAAAAATCGCACAAAAAAAATATATTCAAAAATATAATAGCTATAAAAAGATTAGTTTGGTCCAAATTGTAAAAAAACTTTTTTTATGCGGTTGATCGGGACCGCATAAAAAAATTGTCATCGAAAAAACAAAACTCAAAACGCTCAAAAATTAGAAATTTCCTTAGAAGTTGCTTTTATAAACAAGATAAAGCATTAATTTTCACGTGGGAACATTTTATTTCACTTTTATGATATTATGAAAATTGTGACTAATACATCTGTGAAAAAACTAAATGATGCAATAACATTCTTATGTAGTGTACTGATTAAATGCTTAAAAACCATTAAAAAGTATTTTTATCAAAAAAAGTTAATATAGGTAACGTTTAAGTTTCTTACTTTCTCTTGATTTCGATTCACACTATGCATTGAAATCACCATTTTTTTTAAATCGCACAAAAAAGGACCGCATAAAAAAAGGTTTAGCTATATTTTTCCTTTATAAAAAACCAACATAAAATAAAAAGTTACTACAAGACCTATAGCCTAAAAGTGCATCTTTACATAAAAGCGAACTTTTCCCTTTAAAAAAACCAATAGAACAGTGTTTTTCAACCGGTGGGTCGCGACCCCCTGGGGGGTTGAGAAGCCTTTTTAAGGAGGTCGCAGTTACTTTAACAATAAAACCACTCTAGTTCAATATATAATATTTAATAAAGAAAAGGTTAATTAAAGGTTACATTAATGTGATGGTTTCATACTTTTGCTTGATAAAATTTCAAAACAAATAACTGCGGCTTATTTTTAATAACAGTAAATCCGAGTTTTAAATAATTGTCACCATATACATAGACGCTTTTTCTTTGCTTTTGTTTCATTACTCTCCTTGGAACTTGAAGTTGACGATTGTGCATGTCTTTCCAGAAACTCATCCATTTTCAATAATTAAAATGAGCACAGAATTTTGCATATTAGACAATAAATGACAGTGAGCAACTACTCAACAAACAACAAGTCAATTCAATAAATTTAAACACAATTCAAAGTGAATTCACAATTCAAAGAATTCAAAAGTGTCATCATTTACTCGCCTGATGCTCCACGCAGCGATCATTATATCGCGCTATATCTCGCTCACACAAGTCACGCGCGTGTTGAGAAACTACTATAAGTCGTCAACTTCGATGTCGATATAAAAAAATGTCTGATTAAAGTCCTTTGTTACGTATTTAATTGACATCTAACTGAAAATAACCAATAATGATCAACGGATTCGATATTTATAACATAGAATAAAAGTTAGAAATAGCAGAGGGTAGGGGTCGCGAAGTATTGACGCGCCATGAGAAAGGTTGAAAAACACTGAAATAGAACATTAGCGCCACATGACCATCACAAAACCCATTCTGCAATCTGATTAAGTAGTGGCTGAACAGTACTTTAAGATTTTTATCTACACAATTTGAATACACACGAAATGATAATTAAACCTAGAAAAAAAAAGTTCAAAATTCAAATTTCATAATTAATATGATTATTTGCAAATGCTACCATTAATTAAAATAATATAAATCATCCCATATAATTAGATACCTCACTCAGCAAGTACCTCACTTATTATTAGTAAAATTAAAACCTATGTATTTAGTACTGTATTTTTTATGATTATTTAGACTTATCTAAACAACATCCGTAAAAATAAAACAACAATTTTTAAAATCATAATTAATAAATTTACTAATTAAAAAACCACACACAAAATATATTATATGCATATATATTATACAAATTAAAAAATTACAGTACAATTGTAATTATATCCGCATTTATTTAAATGATGAATTGTTGTGATACTGTATGCATATATGTATGTACTTGTTATTTGCCTCGATGTTATTACGGTAATTCGTTTTGTGTTCCGTAGCAAAATTGGCAAAACGAAACACTTATAGAATCATTTCGGTGTTCGTCCATCCGTTACAGACAATTTTTTTTTAAGCTATTCGATATGAAAATTCTATAAATTTAGCACATGGTGCCTCTAAATGGTGGCTCAATTGTAGAGATGAAGTTAGATTTTGATTCTGGGGATTAATTTGTCCCAGAGGAAAAATGGAAAACTAATTTCCCCAAGAGCATCGAGTAGGGTATCAAAAAAAGCTTAGTAAAGCACGAATTCAATAATATAATATATAACTGTAATTTTTTGTTCATTTAAAAATTGCTGTTTCTGACCCTTATCATCGAAAAGACCGTTCAGAAAAATCTGAAGAAATAATCAGATGACACTTTTTGCATTGATCACAAGGTGTTAGTTAAACGGGTATTTTTGTGAATCCTTTAGAAAATGAGTTTCAAAAATTAAAGACGAAAGAAGGAATAACTGATAAACCTGTACGCGAAAAATATAACAATTTTTACGTACTAACAAATCCATAGAAATAGTAGATGCAAAATATCCAAGGAAACCGACAAAAATTTTTAAAGAATTTTCTGATTTAAGTAACTTCATATAAATAAAAATTTGTTAAAAATAAAAATAAATAAATAAATAAAAACCCTTAAAGACTATTGCAAATGAATAACTTTTTTCTTTTTTAATTCAGGGGACTACTCCTCTGGACCCCCGGTAGAGGCTTTGTCCCTTGCACCACACCGGGGGCTTCGCCTTCTGTACCTAAGGGTGGGGGCTCCACCTTTATCAAACAAATGATAACATCATTTGTTCTCTAAGATACGCGAGACAAAAAATATTTCACAAATAATTTTTTTAAATTTTACAATAATTTACTGGCGTTTTAACATCACAGAGGGTTCTTAGGCCATTATATAATAGACATGGTAAAAAATCCATGTAATCTATGTTATCTATAAAGTTAATACCGTTTTTTTATCACAAAAAACAAACCGCTAATCCGAATTTGCTGAAAACTTTATCCGGTCTTCATTTTTTGATTACGCATCTAATGAAATTAGTCTGGAGTTGATATCATAATTTCATCTCGAGATATGCGAGACGAAAAAAATTCACGAACGAACAAACGAACGGCCGAACGAACGAACGAACGCACACACAGACATCACGCTAAAAACGATGGATTCGGATTCTAGTGACCTTGAAACGTGGAGATATGTCAAAATTAGCGATTCGTAAAATCGGATCCTTTACAATAACTTCCAATGGGAAGTTAATAAATAAATAGTCTTGCTAATAATTATTGAAAGGAAAGGAGGTGGAGACCGTTAATGTAAAGATACGACCGTTCTGAAATCGAAAAAAATAGTTTAATCCACAAATAAAATTTATTCATCAATAACATTTTCTTTAACTTTAGACGGTACTACCTTAAAATCCATAATAACAATTGATAATACGGAACACTGTTTGCGCAAGTATAACTTGCTGCTGACGACTTTTTGTTAAAAAAGAAAAAAAAAGCAAGGGTTCAAACACGATTGTTTGTATTTTATTCGAGAAATCTTCCATTCGGTGTACTTATGTACATGTTCATTTGTTTTATTATTTCAATTTGAAACAATGACAAATGAATTACGAAAACAAAATAATAATAAAAACAAGTGAGCAGTTCATTTCTCAAACAAACTATGCATGTGTAAATTAATATTCATAAAAACTGAGCAAATTGTGCATATATTAATTTTTAATAGAAGTAAAAAATATTTATTTTTCTGTTTTGTATTGGACTGGACAAAAATATTCACAAACAGGAAAGTTTCTGTGATGTTTGCGTTCAATTCCACTATTTATGCAGGATGTTGCGACCTATAGTAGTGCTTTCTGTAGATTGTTTGTACTTATATGATCTCAACTGTAAAAGCTTCATGAAATTTTGCATGTACAATCTGCAGGTACAATTCAATTAATGAATAGCAAAAAATAAGAAAACAAATTGGAAAATATAGATAAAAATTTTTTCTCAGGTATCATATTGTATTGGATAAAGGGCTGTTAAAGTGAAGTTCAAATTTTATTTACGATTTTTCATTTTTAGCTTCGTTTATGAAATACTGAGCTTCAAAAATGAGGTTGCTATTAATAAATCAAGGACAAAGAAACACAGTCAATCAGACTGTATTTTCTGAAAATGTTGTTTTTAAATAAAATCATAAAATTATTATTTGTAGATAACGTAAAAGCCCCTAACCCCTATACCGAAACGCGATCATATGTCCGAACAGTTTTGACATTTATATATCAATGAAGTTATTTCTGAAAGAAACCTCTGATAAAAAAAAAATTATTATTAATAGAATGATTATTTTTCAAATTAATTATAACATCCATACCTTTAATAAATTTTAGAAAAATTAGGAAAACTTTTATATGTAGAGTACAAAATCTTTAAAAAAAAATATAGGTTAATCATACATCGCCGTCCTTTTGAGGCACACTATTTCAGTATAAAAAATACCCCTGTCGCAGCATCCTGCATAACATAGCGAATTTCCATTTACAAAAGTACGTTTTTCTCGGAAACTAGTTGATATAGAGTAATTGTAAATAAAAAAAACCTTCTTTATGTGATTTTTCCGCCTCATTCCGCCAAATTTTTTTTACGAAAAATGTCCAAAACCGCGTAAACGTTTTCACGAAATTTCTTAAAAATAACATGTTTCGTTCTTGAGTTATCGTGCGGACACTTACTAAACATATATATAAATGTGTCCGCACGATAACTCAAGAACGAAACATCTTATTTTTAAGAAATTTCGTGAAAACGTTTACGGGGTTTTGGACATTTTTCGTGAAAAAAATTTGGCGGAATGAGGCGGAAAAAGCACATAAAGAAGGTTTTTTTTATTTACAATTACTCTATATCAACTAGTTTCCGAGAAAAACGTACTTTTGTAAATGGAAATTCGCTATGTTATGCAGGATGCTGCGACAGGGGTATTTTTTATACTGAAATAGTGTGCCTCAAAAGGACGGCGATGTATGATTAACCTATATTTTTTTTTAAAGATTTTGTACTCTACATATAAAAGTTTTCCTAATTTTTCTAAAATTTATTAAAGGTATGGATGTTATAATTAATTTATTCAATGATTATGATAATGTGAAAGATGATTACAGTTGTTTGACGTACAGAGACGACATAATACTGAAGTTTTAATATACTGAATCGAAAACTAAAAGAAGCGTTTCTAGTGACTTAATAAAAGGTTAACAATTTATTTTGTGGAAAATATTTTAATTTTTATTATTTTTTGAGATTTTATTCGAACTATTCGAATACTAACAAATTTTAGAAAATTTACAAATGTGCCTAATGAGGAAATAACTACATATCTATAGGAATATTTATGACTTATTTATAAATTAATTATTTGAAAGACATGTTTTATGATACAACTGATATATTTATCTATTTTTTAATTTTTATAGTGAACATATGCTTTGATAAAAAGATTAAAAAAATTAATAAATATTTATATTAAGAAATTTTTTGCTTCTTTTAAATGGTGTAAAAAATTTTTGAAATAGTGGAAATTTTGGCAAAAAACTAATTTTTTGCTAGAACAAACACCATGTTCCTGGCATCCGACATGTCTGGTTGACGTACTCATCCAAGGGTTTGGGACTTCCAATGTTCTCACCAAGTTTCGTAAAAATTGGGTATTTCGTTAGAGAGTTATCGTGCGGACATATATATATATATATATATATATATATATATATATATATATATATATATATATATATATATTATATATATATATAAATACATATATATATATATATATATATATATATATATATGTATATATATATATAAAGGCTATTGGCGGATAAGCATGAGTAGAAATGCCCCCGCACGAATTGTGTTGGTTTCTTTTCTGCTAACTGCTTTCGATATAAGATTACAATTTACTGAGTTTCAACCCTTAGAAACTTTCAGCCACTGTCATGACGCGACTTAAACCCGGGACCATGGCAGAAATTTGTTTTGAGGTCCCTAGGAACCGAAAATAATATTCACTCAAAGGCTATTGACGGATAAGCATGGGTAGAAATGCCCCCGCACGAATTGTGTTGGTTTTTTTTCTGCTAACTGCTTTCGATATAAGATTGCAATTTACTGAGTTTCAACCCTTAAAAACTCACCCTTTGGGGGTAAAAAATTATTTTTTGAAAATCACAAAAAATTTATAACTTTTTAGTGGCTTGACGGATTTGGCTGGAATTTTTATATGTTTTAGATACCTCTATAGTGTACCTTAGAAAAATTATCAACTTCAAAAAAAAAACTATAACCCCCCCAAAAAAAATTGTTTAATTTTTCAATATTTTTTTTCAACAACTTGTAGCTATGGTACAATCACCAAAATTTTTTTCACCAAAGTGTTTGGCTGATTGCGGAATTTGAAGATTTGTGTCGACCATTTTTTTTTTCGAAAACTATGCAATCACAAATGTTTTTATGAACATATTCAAAATGTGTAAACGATTTCCAATCGATTGAGTACCCGGAAGCCTATGCCTATCTCTAAAAAATATTCTCGGACATTCAATTTTTTTAACTATGATGCACCCGGAAAAAAATTCTGGAAAAATTATATGTTCTATTTATCATAGTGAGGAGCCTGTAGAAATATTTTAGTGATTGTACAACGAACATACATAACTTCGAAAAAAAAATCTTTTTGGACATTTTATTTTTTTTAACTATGACGCACCTGGAGAAAATATCTGAAAAAATTATGTTATATCGGTCATAGTAGGAAGCCAGCAAAAAAATTTTGGTGATTGTACTATGATGATTGTAAGTTGATGAAAAAAAATATTGAAAAATTAAACAATTTTTTTTTTGGGGGGGGGGGGGGGGTTGTAATTTTTTTTTGAAGCTGATAATTTTTTCTGAGGTACGCTATAGAGGTATCTAAAACATATAAAAATTCCAGCCAAATCCGTCAAGCCACTAAAAAGTCCGCCAATAGCCTTTGAGTGAATATTATTTTCGGTTCCTAGGGACCTCAAAACAAATTTCTGCCATGGTCCCGGGTTTAAGTCGCGTCATGACAGTGGCTGTAATAGCTGAATTCCATTCTTGGACGACTTTCAAGTTTTCAAAAATTTTTGAATAAGTGGAAATTTTGGCAAAAACTAATTTTTTTCAAGAACAAAACCAATGTTACTGGCATCCGACGTGTCTGGCTGACAAACTCACCCAAGGGTTTGGGACTTCCAATGTTTTCACCAAGTTTCGTAAAAATTGGATACTTCGTTCGAGAGTTATTGCGCGGGCACACACACACACACACACACACATATATATATATATATATATATATATATATATATATATATATATATATATATATATATGTTTTATTTATGGTTATATGGTTTATTTATATATATATATATATATATATATATATATATATATATATATATAAATTTTAGTGACTATTATCTTCGTTTCCTAGGGACCTCAAAACAAATTTCTGCCATAATCCCGGGCTCAGGTCATGCCCCCCGCGTCATGACAGTGGCTGTAATAGCTGAATTCCCTTCTGGAAGTTTTGTCATATATTTATGTTAACTTTCAAAATAATCGCCTGTATATGTTAAATAGTAGCTGAATTCCATTCTGGAAATTCGCTAAAATTTAAGACTTGTTTACATAAAAGTCTTTGTTTACTTTAAAAATTTTCTCACCTAGACTGTATATGTATATACAACACACACAAACCGTACGCATAATGGTAGTACGGATAATGAAATGGTCTTGTACCCTTATACATGTATCACAATAAAATTATGTGATCGTATGCATATAATATACGTTATATACAAAATATCCATATTGTGTCGAATATGTAGGTACTTAGGATGTGATTAAATTCACACTTTATACGATAAAATAATCACATTCTAAACAACATCGTTTTTCTCGGAAACTAGTTGACATAGAAAAAAAGTTTAAAGACCTTTTTTATGTAATTTTTTCTTCTCTTTTAAATGGTGTAAAAAAATTTCGCAAAAATTTTTGAATAAGTGGAAATTTTGGCAAAAAACTAATTTTTTGCAAGAACAAAAACCATGTTCCTGGCATCCGACGTGTCTGGCTGAAGAACTCACCCAAGATTTTTCGACTTCCAACGTTCTCACCAAATTTCGTAAACCTAGGACATTTCGTTCGAGAGTTATCGTGCGGACACACACACATATATATATATATATATATATATATATATATATATATATATATAATTTTAGTGAATATTATTTTCGGTTCCTAGGGACCTCAAAACAAATTTCTGCCATGGTCCCGAGTTCAGGTCGCGTCATGACAGTGGCTGTAATAGCTGAATTCCATTCTGGAAATTCGCTAAAACGACAATAGCTATAAACAAAATTTATACGTCTTATGTGTTATAATAACAAATAAATTAGATAACAGAAGTTTCACAGCAAGCAGGTACCGACAAGTTGTAGTATTGGAGCAGGTAGAGAAGTTCGTTCGTCGTTTTGACGAGTACGTATGATTCTACTGTTAATATAGATACACGAATATTTTTGTGCTAACCCATACATTAATATAAAAATTACATTATTACCATTTCTATCATAGTTAGAGTTATACATCATGTGTAATTATTTTAAAACTTGAACAATTACATCTTGTGAGTTTTTTCTTTTCCACTAATTAATATACAAATAACAAAATGAAATGAGTAATAATTATTTTATCTATATAGTAACATTTTTTCCGTATTTTTAATTTACGATTTATAATAAAAAAAAAAAAAATTATCTATGTACAAAGTATCCATAAAACTGCAGAAGGAATTTTGATATTTAAATAAAAAAAAACCAACAGAATTTTACTACCACACAAAAATGTCCGCCTCAAGGTATTTGTGTAACCACATTGTAAACGAAACCGTGTAATGATAAATCATTGGCAATTATAGGCAGCATATGTCCCAAAAAAAGTATACCATAATTAATTAGCCAATTAAATAATTTGGTCAAATTTGTTAGT
Source organism: Brachynemurus nebulosus (assembly GCA_035578155.1). Classification (NCBI taxonomy): domain Eukaryota; kingdom Metazoa; phylum Arthropoda; class Insecta; order Neuroptera; family Myrmeleontidae; genus Brachynemurus; species Brachynemurus nebulosus. The sequence goes on along the minus strand of JAPWDM010000012.1, from coordinate 11,769,541 downwards.
TTTGTTTCCACTTTAAGGGGACCTCATATGATTTGTAAAATTGAAAAGAAATTGGATTTGTATATTCTGGAAAAATTAATTGAAATATTGGAAATTTTTTGCTTACATATATGAGATTATGTTATTTTTGAATCATTCGGCCACGCTTCATTTGTTAATTTTTTTCAACAAGGCATGACTTAATCTTTCTTAAACTTTACTTGTTTACAGTCAAAATTTTCAAATATTTAAGCAGCATGTGTTTAAAAAAAAGTTGTAAGTGTGCTTAAGAGTACATGACCGAAGTGAAAATTTCTATTGTTTATTTTGTAATCGATACAAAGTAACATAAATATATTTCATAGAACTCGCATTTTTGACTTCGAACTTTACAAAAATACCGAAAAGAAATAATAATAAATTATTTTCAAATCGAGTTCAAAATTAACTGCCATCAGGTTAGAACCAAAATTCACAATTCAATAATTCGGTTGAAGTATCCATAAACTTTTTTTCCATTGTAAAATGCCTATTAAATTAGTGATGAGCAAATGCAAGACCAAGACTTGTCTGTCTTGGTCTTGGTCTTGTTCTTGCATTAAGAATCTTGGTCTTGGTCTTGCTAGAGCAGTTTGAGTCTAAGTCTTGGTCTTGGTCTTGCAAAATGCAGTCTTGGTCTTGGTATTGCTAAAGAATCTTGCACTTTCTTGCATTTTATTATTAGCGAAAAATAATTCTTATATTCGAAACAAATCAATCTTCTATTTTTTTCTAAAAACAAACTGCAAATTTAAAATTTGCGCATTTGTAGCAATGAAAGAGACAAAGCTAAGAAAACGGGAATTCCTTGAACTCGTACGTGACGAATCATGCTTAAATTTAAGTGGAATAGATCATACAAATTTCATTGCAGCCAAAGCATTTTAGATTTCAGTACATTCTCACATTATAGAAATAAAATCGCGGAGATATTTCTCGTATCACATACTTACAATATTTTCCACAATTAGAATATGTAACTCCTTAAAAACACTTGTAAAAGTATGTAACCCCTTAATAAAAACCAACCGTTTCCAAACAATCATAAATCTCCAATAACTTTTCAGTTCGATAAATTTTACAAAAACAACACTTTTCACTCACTTACCGTGCCAGGGTAAAAACAAAACAAACGCATATACACAATATGTAAACGTAACCTACACCTAAATTCATTCAAACGAACAACTAAAAATACAAAAAAACAAAAAACACCCATATGAAGTTTGTTACAATTTAAAACAAATGAATTACATCTGTAACAGTAAAAACAAAACACTGAACGAGCGAGTATTGAAACATATATATTATATGGATCAAGTTTAGACATACGTTCATATATACAATACACGACTAGAATAATATATGCATTTGTCAAATGTCAAACGGCGCGGCAAGATTAAGTAAGCTTTATAGTCAGCTCAATGTCAGGACCCGCACTATAGGATTATCAGGCCATGACGCGGCAATGATTTGTGTGGCTTGCTGTACGTGTACATACGAGTACATCGGAGTCCCGACAAGTCCTTTTTGAACAAATACATACACATATGCGATGGTTAAAGAGTAAATAGCCGATTGTTTTGTAATGGGTTTTGGTTTGGCAATGCATTCGCCCGCTTACTATGTATATCGTTCGTGGTGTTTATTTGAATAATTGCATGTCGTGAATAATTTTGCACTTGATCTCGTCCGAACGAATCAAGCTGCTTCGACATACGATAAACTGATAGATGTCACACTAAACGATAAACGTCACACACATTAAGAGTACCTAAATCATATGAATTATTTTGTCACAATGTTGAAAATCAATAAATTTCTCCGTTAAAATAGACTTTTGTGACGATTTCGTAACCGATTCGAAGTAACAGAAATATATTCTACAGGGTGGAAAGTGAACAGACTGAAACCACAGGAATTTTTTTCGGAATTAACAGTTTGAGAAAATTGCAAATGAACTGGCTTCACGATGTTTCTAAATTTTTCGAATTACGACCCTGACTAAATTATGCACACTTTTTTTTAGTACCAAGGATATGGAATAATTTTGTTGACCAAAATTCAATAAAATTTTGTAAACATGTTTACTTTTAGTTACCATTTTACCAGGTATCGGATTTCTTTCGGATCGGACAGTTTCGTCTTTAGCATATGCAGGTATACATTATGCACACAATGTGACTAAAAGTTCAAAATATTTTCATAAAAACAACGTACACAAGTTACATACACACACATACATATGTGTATCAAAATATTGTTTTTGCACGATCGTGTATATTCATGCATTTACCGATGCTGTTGACAATGCTGGTAAGTTACATTTCCCGAACGTTTGTTTATATCCATGGAAACTAAAAAATAACAGTGCGGTAAGTGAAATAGATGCGTGGTAAGTAAATAGGAGTGTGGTAAGTTAAATTAGCTCAAAAATGATTGTATTTATTTATTTATATTGAAATTAAAAGTACAATTGGAACAATTAGGAAAATAAATCCATTAATAATATGAAAATTTTCACTAGTTTGCACATTATTATTATTATTATTGGCATCAGTCTTCTTATTTTATTGACATTTCAAAAGGTCGTTCAATCATTAAGATTTTCTGTGGCTTTCATAATCTTCCTTTCATTTTACGAGAATAAATTTGCAGTCAAAAATAAAATGCTTCATCAATTTCATTATTCTCACTAATAATATAGTTTAACAAACTATTTTCCTCAATTTTTTTTTAATAGAAAATTCAAAAAAAATATTCACGCCAGTAAAATATTGACACTTAATTTTTTATTTACAAATATAGTTGTCAATTGTCACTACAAAGATTCATATTAGTTGTTATCATGGAAGAAGGAGAGGTATATAATATTGTAAAGGAAGGAGCATTTCCCAAAATACTGATCAACATAATTGAATATTAAACGTGCGTATTATGAATAACGTCATTTTGTAAATATACAGTAACGGTTTTAATTTAATTAAAACATTGCCATTGCTTTTAAAACAATATATTTAGTATATTTTTCTTATAATTGTGATTTCTATATAAAAACATAAACAATTAATTAATTATTTTTAATATCTGTTCTATTTAATTCAATAATCAACTCCTTAAGAATGCTGTTCGACTATTTTATCAGTTAATTTTTCGAATTCTTAATTGTCTACTAAATTATTGTATTTTTTAACGGTGCTTAAAGAATATTATAAATTACCATAAACTGAAAACAAAAATTGCTCAAATTAATCGATTATTTACAATTTATAACAATTTTTGTAAAAAGATTACGTTTTGGTTTATAATTTTCCATCACTAATAAGACATATCTTTTTGACAAAAGTAGACACAAACATAAATAAAACTATACAGTTATTAAATTATCATTTTATTAATAAGTAAATAAATACAAACAAAATACATAATCTTGAAGTTAAATTTTTATATGCTCATTAATTTTACATATAAGACGCTACTGAAATGAAGGGTCAATCTAACCTATATTTTAATTTTTACATAATTTTATTTTTTACAATATTTTTAAAATTTTTGTCGTTATTATCACATATTTTAACTAAAAAACGAATTCCTTATTTATGTAGAATGATTCCTTTTTCGATATTTCCTTTACTTTGTGTAATGTCAAAATTGGTATTTTTCCGCTTATTATAAACCTGTTTTTTTAAATGAAAAATGTAGAAAAATTAACAAATTTTCCCTAGAAATGGTTGCATTTATTGATCAATACAATATTTACTTACCCAAATGTTATATTTACGGTGTATTACGTTTACTAATTTTATTTTAAATTTAATTTTTTGTAGGACTGGATGTTTAGTGCTTATTTGCACGTGTTATAGTGTATATTTACTCTTTTGTTTTTTATTTTTTGTGGTTCATTCAAAAGAATCTACGTATTCATTCTAACATATCATATTAAACTATATCATGTCCCTCTCTTAAGAAATAGTCTCCATCCATATTCTTCTATATCAATGGTTGTTATGAATATTTATAATATTTATTCATGGCATTCTATGTCATAACATAGAAATATAAATTTCATCTATATTATCTGAATTTTATTTTTTATTTAACACATTTTTAATCTTTAATTATTTTAAATCGATCGTGCAAAAAATATTATACAATACACGATGCGTTAAGTGCATTTACTGATCTCGAAAATTGCAAAAACTCGACCCTGCGGGTCTCGTTTTCGCAACATTTTCTCGATCAGTAAAAGCAACTTACCGAACTTATATTGTAAAATACTATTATACCATTATACGTATTTTATGCAAACAAACTTTTTTCTTTTATTTATTACCTGCACAATTGAAAAGTGCCACTGTAATTTTAATTGACTATCAAAAGTATTTTTGTTTATATTATGTATGTGATTTATGTGACATGTTATTTAAATTAAATAAATTAATTTTTTTTACTGTTTTCAATTTTGAGAGATAGAAGTATAGTTGCTTGTTAAAAATTTGTTTTTCAATAATAAAAAATCTTAGTAAATACGTACGTCTTAGCTATTATAGTGGACCGTCTAAATATTCAACAATTTTTCAATATATTTTACAAAAATTTTTTCCGATTTTTTGAACTTTCATCAAATAAAAAATGCTGTTAGTATTCTAAATGGTGAAAAATGTAATTTTTGACCAATTATATTCATTCAAATGTGCATAATTTAATGTAATTTAGTTGCAAAATTTTACTGAAATAAGTACGGTCCTGACCTGTCCGAAGAAATTCGGTACCTACTATTTACTGTATGTTGTTTTTTTAAGAAAAGAAAACTTATCTTAAAATATAAGATGGTCAGAGCCGGATTAAAACAAAATTTAGAGCCCCTTTCTTTTACCCATATTTTTTATCTTTCTTTTTTAAAAAACATTTCTGATTTAAATTTGTTGGCAAATGTTAGTTACATGGGTGAGATCTACCCACTGTTTTCGCACCGAGACTTATGTACTTTCCACCCTGTATAGATAGAACATTACTGAACGATTTGCGGTTATCGTGAACGTGCGAAGCCAATAACAAAAATACCAAAAACCAAGTTCAATATTAAATCGATAGCCAGAATTCAGGAGGCTGGCTTTAAATGTGATTTTATTTGTTTAAATTTCAAAATTTATTCTGATTTCCATTAATAGATTTATTGAATCTTAGTAGGCTGACAAGAACAAAAATCAACTGATAGGTAATAATAATGAACGTAAAGTAAATTTTCCACATACCTTTCTAGATGTTTGACAATATCTTCGTACGCCGCCCTACAGTTTTCCCAAATGCCGGATCTGAAATGAAAATAACAAAACAAAAAATGAAAATTTTAAATTCTGATTTGATAACACTAAAAGTATAACTTTTAAAGGTATTCAGGAGTAATGGTCATCAAGGAAAATAAAAATGTGTTCTTTTCCTCAGAGGCCTGAAGATGACAAAAATCGAAACCGGTAGCCTTAAATACCTTTAAAACAAAAATGAAAATTGTTACTTCTACTTGTTATCGGAATTGATTTTATATTTTATTAAACTTCCGTTCAAGTTATGAGAGACACAATACATTAATTTGAAAGAAATTACTGCAGCAAGTAGCAGGAAACTATCTATGAATATTCTTCTGGCGAAAATTTTGTTTACTTTTAATTAAAAACCAAACGCAAATGCCATACGATAATTTATGTGACATTCACTTAGGTATATATATATCTCAACGTCTAAATTAAAATTTTCCTATGACAAATCACACACTACACTCCATTACAAAAGTATTTAGTTTTGATCTCATTTTTGCGTACTCAACTACAAGATCCCAACACCCACGGATGTAGCCAGGAATTTATTCTAATGTAAGCCTGCACGCTGGAAACCAGCTAAAAAACATTCATTGATTTTCTTGTTCAGAAATTACATACATAGCCCACTTGAATTTGTGTTTGAATTTCCAAAGCAATTCTAACAATAGTTTAGGAAACGGAACTGCCAGAGATCGGAGTTCAACGTCAAATTTTGTCTTAAAATGCTGTAACTTTAAAAAAAAAAAAACATTCCCCCGCAATCCCATAGGGGTTGGGTATAGCAAGATTGCAATTCCATTCGGAGATATTGGTGTCAAACGAGGGCATCATACCAATGGACTTCTTACGGATAGTTGGTGAAAAAGCTGGGAATCGAGCGTCGAAAGGGTCGAGATTGACTAGAATACCGATTCCTAAACGTTCTAGAAGGTTCCAAGAATGTTCTGACTAGCCTGGTCCAAGTAAAGAAAGGGTAACTACTCATTCTTACCATATTAGTTTTGAATAAATTTGTTTTTTGAATTTTTTTTTTGCAACTTAAATTTGTTACCTAAAATCAATTTAAGTTGAATTATTGTCAATTCAAAAATATTCCAGCTACGTTGTCGTGTTTTCAAATGTTCTTCGCTGACAATTCTTCAAGTTAAATTGCCAGGCAATAAATTTTCGTTATATACTTAAGCAAATTGATTCGAAAAAATAATACAAACTTTTTCCAATACAAAATACCAATCTGCCACAATTTATGGAAAAAAAAAGAATTTAGAAAATTATTAATTTGAATAGGTGATTCATAAGGCGATTTGTGGCTTTTACAGATGTTTTTTTCTAAAAATAATTTTTCGTTTCTTCTTTTACTATTTCTGTTCTCTATTGCAAGTTTGGTCTTCAGATGTGTTTTTGTTGTTTCACATTTCCGTTTTCGTATATCATTTTTAGTGATGTACATATTTCCTTTTTTGCAACCAACGAGTTGCTATATTTGACATTGTTTGATTTGATTGATTTTGATCCAAACTAAAAGGTTTTTAGTTTCTTTTGTTTATGAAAAAATTTTTTAAATTTTTTCATTTTTTATTTTTATTTTATTGATTTTTATATTCTTGTCTTGATAATGGTGTTTTGGGACACCGAAACCGGTCGACATGTTGAAGATTGGTTAAAAAATTCTGTTTGGTTTTTTGCTGGTCTTAATATTGAGGTTTATCGCCAAATAAAGTCAAATAATGAAATTACAAGTTTAGAAAATTAAGTTGCCCTTTATGTAAATTATAAATTAAAAGACGAACATGACCGATCATTTTTAAAACTAACTGTACCTTATACGGTATCTGTTACATTTTAAATAAAATATATAAATCTCCATCAATTATCATTCTGTACAAATCAACTCAGAATTATTCTTCTCGGTTCATCAACCGAGAGGGGAGAGACGGTACAAATAAAAGTTTGTCCGTTTCAATAAATAATATTTTTGCACCACCACGAACCCTTTCTCACTCATGTTTATTTGTTTATTTATTTCATGTCCTCCTAATACCATCTTCCTCCTGTATCGTCGTTTCAGGTACTAAACCCAAGACTTGCAGCATACAAAGTATGGTGTTTGTTTGTTGCCTGCCTCGCTCGCACTCAATTCGTCATTATCACTTCAAGGCTCCAGCAGCACCATTTTAATTAAAATGCAAATCCCAGTCAGTGGATGCATGTACACGTCATCGGTACGTGAGAAACAACCGTTTGATTAATTCCCCAGGTACCTCTGACGATGACGATGATGATGATGATGATAGTGTTGACGATGAAGCGAGCGAGCGAGGTAGCGTACACATATAAACTTTGCTGTTTCACCCAAACTGTCGTAGTGTATGTTGTTGCGTCGTTTGCTCTCGACTTGGTGTCCGGAGTCAGTTCCCCCGGAGTCCGGAGTGGGTGTAAGGAAGAGGTGCTAGCTATATGATAGTAGTGTGTTTGATTGTCATCTAAAATAGATTATGTTTTAGGTTACAGTAATATGTAAGTGTGAAATTATTTTGATGCTAAGAACATGTTTTATATAGTAACACTTGAAACGGATACCGCCCAGAATAAGTAAACAAATATAGGTTGGTCTCGTAAATGAATTTGCGGGATAAATATCTGCGTAAATGGAAAAAAGTTGCAACAACCCAGTTGTAGGACTTTCACGTCCTGTTTGTTGAGACGGGGAGGCTAGAATCAGTAACTGAAAAGACAAAAAAAAACCAATGGAAAAGATCATTCCGTAAAAAAAAAGAAAGAATCAAAATTTACTTTGTCAGTTTAGGGATAGGTGAATACATTTTTAATGACAGACGTTGGAAACGACTGCCGAGGCAGAAATTTTGCCTTTGACTCCCTCGCGGAGTGAAAAAAGTCGGTTGCCGATTGTAAGTGTGCTACGGCTCTTACCTTAGTGGAACATTTCCAAAATTTTTCAGTTCTGATAAGAAAGTGTCTTTAAAAAAAAGTTTGGAACAAAAGTTCGGAGAAAATCGAAAAAATACAAGAGAATTTTTAAAATTTTTTCATAAAGTTTAAAATTTTTCATAAAACTTGTCCGCAATGTGTCAAAATGTGGCTTCTATTAATGCCTCATATACTTCTAGAACTCCTTTGAGTGCATATATACAAAAAGTTTGAAACAAAGTCCAGCTCCGGAACATTTCCCTTCGGATACTTCGGCTACTTTAGAGATGTTTGATAAGCGAAACACCTTATGGAACTGATTTTATCCAGAATATCAGATTATTTGGCGAGCGAGACGAAACGGTCTATAAGGAACTGATTGAGTACCGAATTTCAAAATATCTGATTCAAAAAAGTGATTTGATTCAGAATTCTATGGGAGTGAAACTACAGAGCACAGATGATAAACGTTCAAAGCTTTCTTTGAACTTTCTTTAAAAATAACAGATCTTTTCTTTAAAAATAAAATCACCAGAAAACCAAATTTACAAAAAAGATATCTTTTTTGAAGCACCTTCTATTAATAAAAAACTCGGATCTCAAGAGCTAAGTGTAGGCCGTTTTCAATTTTGGTGGATCATCATAGAATTTAAACCTGAGACCACTGTGAAAAAATACTGGTGCACAGTTTTTGGAACCACCTCTATATTATTATATATCATTAAAAAAATCCTTTTCTGTCTTTGATACTTTTCCTATCTTATTTTACAAATTATCTGAACGTGTTTAGCATAGAGATACAAAGAATATGTGAATAATTATAAAAGAAAAAATTATTATGCAAAGGACAGTGTTTTTATTTAATGTATTTCTCAAAGAGTTACTAATTATTTAATTAATCCTCGGGAAGCAAATTTCGTATTTTAACCCACTTCATTCCGGAAATCTTTGTTCTATTGACAACACATATTTATAATTACCTAAGAGGAGATTCGCGACAAAAAAACATCGAAAATCGACCTTTTTTAATATTTTTTGCACGATCGTGTATTTTCATGCGTTTCCCGAACGTTTGTTTATATCCATGGAAACCCAAAAATAACAGTGCGGTAAGTGAAATAGATGCGTGGTAAGTGAATTTATTTTTTTGTTAAATAAAATTTTCCGATAATATTTCTAATACCTTAAGAAACATAATTATGAATAAAATAAAGTAACAAAAATGTTTTTTAAGAAAAAGCTTTTATTCATAAATGGGCTAAAAAAAAATACAATAACTTTTAAGTGAAGTTTGAAGCAATATGCAACATAATTTATAAAAGCTTGAGGCATTATCATTAATTATTTCTGTTTTGGACATAAGTGTAGCTATTTTACTTTTCAGTAGTTACCAAATTTAATTACACGCCTCAAGCTTTTAGAAATTATGTTGCATATTGCTTCAAACTTCACTTAAAAGTTATTGTATTTTTTTAGCCCATTTATAAATAAAAGCTTTTTCTTAAAAAACATTTTTTTTACTTTAATTTATTTTCTACTTTTTAGTCTGATTGCAATTAATTTAAAAAAAAATTAAAGTAATTTTATTACCTATATTTTAATCGGTTAATTTACCCTAATCAGACATAACTATGGAAACAAAAAATTGCAATGTAAAATCAATGAACAATATTTGGCAATTCGAAATGTCAAAAAGTTGCATACGACTAAAAATCAACAATTTTGGTTTAGGGCGAATTAGAGAAAAACTAATTATACAATATTGCATTGTCATCAAGGTTAGACACGTATGCAAAATTTGAAACTTCTAGCTCAATTAGAACCTGTCTAAATTTTGATTCTAAGATTTTATCTAAACCAACATACTAACATAGCAAGTTAAATAAAAGCTTTAAAAAAAAAATCGATTTCGTTTTTTTTAGCGAATCTCCCCTTAAAGTAACAAAATTGATTTTTGGCGGCCCAAAACACCATCTAACGTTAATTTTTCATCAAACAGACAAAAATCCATATTACGTATTCATAAAATTAAATATTATTATTCAGCCATTCACTCCCGAAAAAAGTGTCACTAATAGCTTAATAAGATAAAAGTTAGATAATCGCTGTTGATGCGGTCCCCACACGACACCACAAAAAAAGAAATAAAAACTTCTTCATTTTTAGGCAGTTCACTTAACTAATATAGATGTTATTATATGTAGGTATTATTACGTACATGAAAACGAAATAAAGCCAAATGAATTCCGTCCTAATGTTGATCTTATAAGCCGCTTAAGGCGTTAAGAAGAAGTCATATAACTTTGATAATAATGTTATTAAATGAATGAAAGAAATTATACTTGTAGATATACATATTTTTCGTACAAATATACTAGTTGAAGAAATGTACTAATTTATACCAAGTGTTTGGCTTTAAAAAAAAAGTTAAAGAGACACCACAAATCCAATCTTACGTAGTGGTCGGTGCAAATTTAATGGGAAATACGTAAAATCGGAAGAAGAAGTTTCGGAGATTGGTAAATATTATTTATCTGAATTTATTTAAAACAATATCTTAAGAGATAATTTACACCTGAAATTCGATTGTGTAGACAAAGGAAATCGAATGTTATACTAATGAATATGAGTGCCGTCTTTTAGAAAACTGTCGAAAAATCAACTTCACTATCGCATTCATCAGCGTAAAAGACGCCAAATAGCGGAAGCTGACAAAAATTCTAGAATATTCTACTCGTGAACTAGCCAGAGATACCAAAAAATAAACTTCACTATTGAATTGGGCACTAAAAATTAGATTAAGCAGCGCATTTTGACAAAAATTCTAGAATCTTCTATTCGTCAACTAACAAAGATATCGAAAAATCGATTGCACCATTTAATTGGTCATCAAATAAAAGACGGAAGAATTGATTTTAAAAATTGTTTCACTATTAGAAAGCTAAACTATTTTAAATCGATACAGGTCTTACATGAGATCCGCCAGTGCCCAATATTTAGAAATTCGACCGGGGTAATTAGTCATTATATTTGTTTTTTGGTCATCCCTCCTACATGATAAATTTTTCGATTCCCGTCTGATTCTAATTCGCTAGACGATCATGGTATTATTTTATTTCCCATTTCAAAGTAAACACCAGGTATATGGTTTGTGTGTGTGTTGACATTACGTGTTTGTCGGAGGGCAACTGACACTACTTGACTCCCCTCGTATATACCACTTGACATCTAGGTATTGGGACGATTGGGTACGCATTCCGGCACGCTTTCTTTTTTTTCCAACTACTTACTTTTCCATTTCTTACACAACAAGCGTCAGGAGGAGGAAATGATTAACTTGTAAGATTTCCACTACAATATATTTTCCATTTAAATTTTTCCATTTTCTATCCTTGCTTTTTTTTCTCTTTCATCTGTCTATTTGTAGGTGTACATATTTAGGTCATTGTGTTTCTGTTGTCATTTAGGGGGAAGGAATTAAAAGTAGTTACTAACCAAAAAAAAAAAAAAAAAAATACGCCTGTCGTAGCATCTGCATAACATAGTGAATTTCCAAAAACTGAACACTGGCGGATCTCATTTAACAACTTGTATCCATCTAAAATAGCTGTTAAGCTCTCTAATGGTGAAAAAATGTTCAAAATCGGTTGAATAGTTAAATTTTGGCGCTTTTGGGTCCGCAGAACCCTAGCGGATCTCATATAGTGTAGCATATAGCTATGTATATTTAAAAGAAATTAAATTTTTAAAGGTGGAAAAATTTTCAAAATCGTTTGTGTAGTTTTATTTTTGGCGCTTTGAGACCCCCGGACCCTGGCAGACATCATACAACATAACTTATATCCTTTTAAAATAGTTTAGCGCTCTAACAGGAATAAATTTTCAACATCGGTTAGTAAACTTTTATTTTGAAAAATAAAACAGAAATATTGTTATTATAATGATAAAAATCTATCTTGATCTTTTCTCTATGATCTTTTCTAGAGTGTAAAAAAAATCAAAAAAGTTCTTGAAATCTGGCCAAATTTTACAAAAAACCACTAAAATTGGCAAAAATTGGCTAAAATTTTGGCTTTCAAAAATCAGATGTATCTGGCTGACGAACTTATCCAAGCCATTGGGACTTTTGATCTACACACCAAATTTCGTAACAATTGGAGGCTTCCTTCGGGAGTTATCGCGCAGACATATATATATATATATATATATATATATATATATATATATATATATATATATATATATATATATATATATATTAGTGACCCTCATTTTCGGTTTCTCGAGACTTCCGAACGGAATTCTGCCATAGTCCCGGGCTTAGGTCTTTTCATGGCACCCGCTGTAATAAGTGAATTTTCCCAAAATGGAAATTCACTTAAAACTAGATATCAGCGTACAATTTTGTGTTTGTATACGTACCTAGCAATTGCTTCCATGGCCGGTGGCATTCCTTGATTCTTGATAACGGAACCCTCTGGACGCCCTAAACCGTGTGGCATACCCGGCGACAGTAGCGCCGAATGCGCCGCGGCCGGATGTGGCAGTTGCATGAACTGCATATGACTTAGATGTGGGGGATGATTGTAGCCGTTGGCCAGGAGCGGTGATTTCTCCATCCTTGACATATCTGAAACAGAAACAGAAACACATAAGGTAAATGTCCCAAATTCCGACACTTTAAGGAGGCAATCATACTTTAGTAGAATAATTTACAAATCGTTGAAAAGACTAAAAGTCTTTTGTCAGCAGCCAGATCAACATATTTACTTTAGATGATCAGTTAAGAAAAATAGAAAAATAGAAGAATAAAATACAAAAAATAAGAATATTTTTCACGAAGAATTTTTTCAACCTTCTCCCAAATTGCGTGGACTAGCTTTATAGAAGGATGGACATAATGAAACCAATATCTTCTATTTCATAGCTTTTCTTTATTAAAATTGCCAAAATATTTTCGATATTTTCGATATGTCATATCGAAAATATTTTGGCAATTTTAATAAAGAAAAGCTATGAAATAGAAGATATTGGTTTCATTATGTCCATCCTTCTATAAAGCTAGTCCACGCAATTTGGGAGAAGGTTGAAAAAATTCTTCGTGAAATTTATATATCCCAAAAAAAAAATATTGTTGTAAGAATATTTTTACTACTGCAATGACACCTAATTTCGACATCTACGATAAGAACTTAGCTCTAAATTCGACACCCTTTTGAACTTATTTTCGACAGTGCTTTTAAATTCAACTATTACTGTCCATAATTTCGACTATCAACGTTTTAGCTCAAATAAAAAAAAAAATAAAATTTGATAAAGATGCATTTAAGTATAATTTATTGAAAAACTGCTTTACTTATTACACGTATGTACAATGTACATATTAGTTAATAATGTACTTTTTGCACGATCGTGTATTTTCATGCATTTACCGAGGCTGTTGACAATGCTGGTAAGTTACATTTCCCGAACGTTTGTTTATATCCATGGAAACCAAAAAATAACAGTGCGGTAAGTGAAATAGATGCGTGGTAAGTAAATAGGAGTGTGGTAAGTTAAATTAGCTCAAAAATGATTGTATTTATTTATTTATATTGAAATTAAAAGTACAATTTGAACAATTAGGAAAATAAATCCATTAATAATATGAAAATTTTCACTAGTTTGCACATTATTATTATTATTGTTGGCATCAGTCTTCTTATTTTATTGACATTTCAAAAGGTCGTTCAATCATTAAGATTTTCTGTGGCTTTCATAATCTTCCTTTCATTTTACGAGAATAAATTTGCAGTCAAAAATAAGATGCTTCATCAATTTCATTATTCTCACTAATAATATAGTTTAACAAACTATTTTCCTCAATTTTTTTTAATAGAAAATTCAAAAAAAATATTCACGCCAGTGAAATATTGACACTTAATTTTTTATTTACTAATATAGTTGTCAATTGTCCCTACAAAGATTCATATTAGTTGTTATGAATATTTATAATATTTATTCATGGCATTCTATGTCATAACATAGAAATATAAATTTCATCTATATTATCTGAATTTTATTTTTTATTTAACACATTTTTAATCTTTAATTATTTTAAATCGATCGTGCACAAAATATTATACAATACACGATGCGTTAAGTGCATTTACTGATCTCGAAAATTGCAAAAACTCGACCCTGCGGGTCTCGTTTTCGCAACATTTTCTCGATCAGTAAAAGCAACTTACCGAACTTATATTGTAAAATACTATTTCCAACTTCTGCTAATATAAAAAAATGTTCCTTACTCATATGTTTTGTTAGGTTATGTTTTCCCACCATTTCGTTAAAATCATTACTTTCATCGTTACTTTCGACTATTTACAAACATCGTTACTTTCGACTATTTGCATTTCACATACTCACACTGTTTTATTGATTTTTCTTTCCTCGTTTTTTCACTTTTTTGTTTTTTCCTCTTCTGCTTACTTCTTTTCTCAATTTTTTTTTTTTTTTTGAAATAATATTCTTCCAATACTCATTAACGAAATTTGGGCAAGACTTAAATTTACGGATTCTAAATTCGACACACAAGAAAACTAGTCAATTTAAGAATTTTACTTTAAAAAAGTTGGTAAATTATAACACTTTACTAACTTGCTATTACAATATTCATTCATTATACTATTTTAATGTGAAAATCATAATTTAATTAAAATTTGAAATTTGGGGTTTTTGTACATTTCTTATAAGGAATCAGTCACTTATACCTACTATTTCTGACATTTCGCAAAATATCTAATTGATCATTAATTTTAGTACAGTATTTGTTAAAAATGAACCGAAATATAAATACCCCTGTCGCAGCATCCTGCATAACATAGCGAATTTTGACTTTTTTGTGTAATTTTTTCCCCTCGTTTTAATGGTATAAAAAATGTCGCAATTTGAATGAAGGGCAAAAAACTAATTTTTTTCACGAAAATTACCAAAAAAACCATGTTTCGAACATCGGACGTGCCTGGTTAACGAACTCGTCCAACGATTTGGGACTTCCAATATTTTCACCAAATCTCGTAAAAATAGGACCTTTCGTTCGAGAGTTATCGTGCGGACACACACACACACACACACACACATATATATATATATATATATATATATATATATATATATATATATATATATATATATATTAGCGAATATTATTTTCGGTTTCTAGGGACCTCAAAACAAATTGCTACCATAGTCCGGGGCTTAAGTCGCATCATGACAGTGGCTGAAATAGCTGAATTCCATTCTGGAAATTCGCTAAAATGTAGTATTACCTAATGTTTATAGATACCTCTTAAATACAAAACGGACGTTTTAAAAACAGAATTTTTCTAAATTTTTAAAAATAATATAGGGTAAAAGCCCGGTTTGTGGAACGCGATCCAATAGAAAAACAGTTTTGACATTTATATCTTAATGAAGTTATTTCTGAAAGAAACGCCTGATAACAAAAATTATTATTAATAGAATGATTGCTTTTCAATTTAAATTCACCTCACATTTAATGTTTCTTTACTTAATTAAAGAAATATCGGTTGTAACATAAGTTCTGTCCGAATAATTTGAAAATTTTGTTACAATTTTTTTTATCGAAATTTTTACTTATCAATCACCTATGTATTTTCCATCCTTAGATATCACCTCTTGCCACCTTTCAGGCAACTTTCGAATTCCTTAACGGAAAAATTCTTTCGGTTTTGAATCAAAAAACTGCGTCACTACAGTTTTAATATCTTCCTGGGAATTAAAGTTTTTTCCATCAAGATGATTTTGTAAACTCCGAAATAAGTGATAGTCCGTAGGCGCAAGGTCCGGGGAGTATGGAGGATGTGCCATTTTTTCCCAGCCAAGTTCCTCCAGTTTTCTACAGGTGATGCGAGCCGTGTGCGGACGGGTATTATCCTGATGGAACAAAACGCCCCGTCGATTGACTAGTGCTGGACGTTTTTCTCGCAAAGCTTCCATCAAACGATCGAGTTGCTGGCAATAAACTTCGGCCGAGATGGTTTCATTCATTTCCAGCAGCTCAAAATGTATCAGACCTTCAACATCCCACCAAACAGAGAGCAGCGTCTTCTTTGGATGAAGTCCACCTTTGGGCGTAGGCACTGCTTGTTCTCCAGGATTGAGCCACTGATGATGACGCTTAACATTCTTGTGTTGTACTCACTTTTCTTCTCCGGTAACGATTCTGTCCAAAAACGGAGTTTGAAGATGACGAGAATGCAATGACATGCACACATCAACGCGATGTTGAAGTTGTGCTGGTGATAGTTCATGCGGCACCCATTTTTCCTAACTTAATCACTTTTCCCAGGCTTTGCAAATGACGATGAACGGTCATATGGCTTACTCTCAGTTCTTGTGCCAGTTCTCGTACTGTTGTGGATGGGTTATTTTCCACCTGAGCTTTGAGGGCCTCTCTATCGAACTCAGAGGGCCGTCCTGTACGCTCACTATCTTTTAACGTGAAATCACCGTTTCTAAACTTCTCAAACCATCTCCGACACATCCGTTCACTCACAACATTATTTCCATAAACACTTTGAATGTTTCTAGCCGATTCGCTTGCACTATTTCCTTTGCTATATTCATAAAGCATAATATGTCGAATATGTTCTTTTATCACTTCCATCTTTTACTGACCAAAAAAAAAAATTGGGAGTGATGTACACTCTTCAAAATTTGCAAACGCACTGACTAATTAATTTCAAACAAAACAATGTAGCACATATGACACCGATCTTGCAAGACATCGCCGTGAAACCAAGTTCTGATATAGTAGTGCTGTACGTTTCGGACAGAACTTATGTTACAACCTGTACATATATATATATTAAACAGTTTTTGCTGAATGTGTCTCTTTTGTGTTTGATCAATGCTTATTTATAGAAACACATGCCTTATAAATTTCAACATTTTCCAGTTAATTTTCGAAGTTAGCGCAATAAAACTATACAAATATGTAATTTTTATTAGTCCAGTTAAGAGATTATAAGAGCTAAATCACCTTTTTATTCGGTTTAAATGTAATTTATATATATATATATATATATATATATATATATATATATATATATATATATATATATATATATATATATATGTGTGTGTGTATTTCTTTCAGTACACATATAAGCTCTGTATTTAACTAAAATCATGTACGTAAAATAACTAAAAATTTATATTATAAATAGTTTTAATTCCTTTTTGAGTCTAAAATATTTACTTACTGCTTTAAAATCGTAAAATTTTTAATATTTTTTTTATTTCGGAGCGTATCGTCAATTGATAAATAAAAAAATATTGATTTAAAGTTGCAAAATTTTATTAATAATGAAAAATTGTCGCCATTTTCATAAGTTAGTTTAGAATTGATTAGAACTTTACCAAAATACATAGATGGCGAAACAAAATATAGTATTTTGGTATATTCTGTGATTTTGGTCGTATATTTTATCGAATATTTAAACCATTCTATATTTTTTAATTTGACATTCTATTTACTACTAGATGTCACTCTATGTCATAGAGTGCCAAGATGGCAGAAGATGGTACGTGATGTATCTCATGTTCGTACATACGTGTTCTTTTTTAGGTGTCAATGTGCTGATTTTTTAAAGGGTGTTAATATATTCTGTCCGTTTTTTTATAGATGTCAACAAATTATAAAACAAAACATTAATAAATCAAAATTTTTGGGTTATATTTTCTTAAAAACATATTCATTGGATTAAAAAAACTTGGTTTCATGCTTATTAAGAAAAAAAAATGGGTGTTTAATTAATTTATTAATTTTTATAAGCAAGTTTGATGAAATACCTAAAAATAGTGTTCCACAATCGGGGCTTTTACCCTATATTAGTTAAAAAAATAATATATCTAAATCTTTAATAATAATATAATATAATATTAGCATGTCTGATTTTAGGGCACCGTCTGATTTTGGGTCATTTACCTTATTAGCCAAAAATTTTTTCAAAAAGTTCCGCTGTGCTGCCCACATTGATCCAGCTCGATTTTGATCAATATTTCAAGGTGTCAATGCAAGGGCAATATTAAACAAACTGGCCAAACAGTTTTTTTAAAAATACTTATTTTCAATTTTATTTTTTGAAACCCACCTGGTTCGACTTTAAAGGTATTCCCCAATTAAAATGTAATATAATATTTATGTCAATAGTATTATTATTATTCAATGTAACGCCCCTCGTGCAACATAAATCAGACAGCGCGCGGTTTTAATAATGTTATTTCGTATAAAATATTATACATACATTTGGTACCGGAGTACAGCAACGTACATATAAATATAGACAACCATATAGTAACGAAATATTAAATTATATGAATTTAATGTTAAATATATTAAAATATAGGTAATTTTGGAATAAATGATCACCGTATTCTATTGAAAATATTTTTTATTTGGCTACGTACGCTTCGAGTGAAAAACTCTTCTGATTTTAATTTTAATTTTAACAAACTGACTAAAAATATTAAGTGTTTAGTTTTATAAATGTTTAATTTAATTTTATATTTTAATAACTTATTGTGATTCGTTTCATTTTACAACTTTTTTTAAAAAAAAAAAATGTGAGTAATTTATTGTTGTTCGAAAAATGTACCTATGTTCCTGTTTTTAAATTTTAATATTTTTAATATTTTTAAGAATATGGCCTGAAGAAGAGTTTTTCACTCGAAACGTACGTAGTCAAATAAAAATTTTTTTCAATAGGATACGGTGATCATTTATTCCAAAATTCCCTATTTTAATAATCCAAAATCACCAAAACTCTCCCTATGTTAAATATATATGTAAGTATTTAATGTTAACTATATATGATAATTCCCATAAGAATATCGTTGTTTTTTCACTTTTATCATGGGAAAAAAGTTAGAACAGATTTTTACAACGAAAATAATGGTACAAAACATTTCAATGATTATTTCATTATAGGTGAACACAATAAAAACGAAACAAAATTCGTATTGGTCTATTTTATTGATTTCAGAACCATAGTAACGACGTATTAAATAATAATATGAAATATACTAATTTATTTTATTCGTTAAATTGTCTTAAACAGTATTACGCTTGAGTTTTATATTGTTTCTGAATAAATTTGTGTTTCTTACAACTCAAATATGTTGCCTAAAAGAAATTTAATTCAAAAAACAGTCAACACTTTACAGTCAACAGTTTATATTACTAGACAACAAATTTTGGTTATTATCGAAAAAATACAAATCGCTCGTGTATAATAAGTGGCAAATTATTTTATGACTCATTCAATTGATTTTTAAAACTTCAATTGTCTAAATCAGGGCTTCTTAAAATATGGGTCGCGACCCCATTTGGTGTCCACGATTGCGGCCGCAATTTTTATATGAAAAAAAAAAATCAAATGGATTTTCACTCTGTAGGTAGGCCGCTGTGTTCCTATGAGAGCTTTTTTTTTGAAATCTTCCTATTTTTTTCCCATGGAAAACTATAAAAAAATTTTGTACTTTTTATTCAAATCGCCGCCATTTTTTCAAATTTCAAAAAAAAGCTCCCATAGGAACATAGTGGCTTACCTAGGGGATTGATAATCCATTTGATTTTTTTTCTTTTTTTTTCAGATAAAAACTACGGCCGCAATCGTGGGCATCGAATTTCGGCCTTTTTAAAAAATTATAATAATTATAAAAAATAAATAAAAATAAATAAAACAATTTTTGTATTGTTAAATAGTGGTATTAATCGTAAAAAAAAAATTCCTCCCCATTCTCCCATCCTATCCATCCGAAAAAAAAATGTGAAAATTGACTAAGTATATTTTCAGCAAATCACACTGTAATGGTACCTTTAAGCCCGATTTACATTAACGCTCTGCTCTCACTCCGATATCACACCGCTCCAGGTTCGATAAAATATTCTTACACAATAAACAATGAGTGTATTCACATCATCGCTTTGATATCGGTCCGATATCAGTCACGGTCGGCTCTCGCTTCAATGTCACTCCAATATCAATACCACTCAGGTAATATTTTATCGGAGCGATATCAGACTTGTTATGGCTTGTACCTATAGTGTAAACACTTTTTTGATTCCACTCCACTCCGCTTGCATTCAGTTGTTATGAAAAGATATTTGTATCGAACTGAGACCGAACTGGGAGTGTACCCAGAGCAGCATTATAATGTGAATAGAGAACGAATAGGTACCAGCATGATATCAGCACTGTAATGTGAACACAACAAGATTATATCGAATCGGGAGCGTAGTGATATCGGAGTGAGAGCAGAGCGTTAATGTAAAACGGGCCTAAGAAGCCCTGGTCTAAATCAAACACATGTTTCCCAACTATATGACCAATGCGTGTACCTTTAAATGCGTATTTACAATAATCGTTAAATTAAAAGAAAAAAAAAATACAAAAAATAGAATAGAAGAAAAAAAAATTGGTTGGAAAAGATCAAAAGATATGAATTATTATATACGATTTCATAATCAAAATAATAATTCAAATTATTAATTTTAATTAATGTCTATGGTTTGTAACCTTCATGTAATTTATACATTTGAATTTTTATTTATACCATAAATTAAAATAAAATAGTACTACATATCTTTTACAAATATAACTATAGATGAAACATACGTTGTTATATGCACATGTTTGAATTTAGAATTATGTATTTAAATTTATTAAATACAAATAAATAAGATATTAAAACTAGAATAAGTCGATGTTACATTCCGTTCCATTACGATTCCGTGTTACAAGTTTCAAAATAACGCGTATCTAATAATTAAGGCATAGTTTCCGATTCTTACATTATCTACTGTGATTTCATGAAATATTTTAAGTCACTATTCTAGTCTAAAAATTAGAAAAAATCGATTTTTTTTCATATATTCAAAGTTCAGAACTTTAAGAGTAAGCCTCTAAAAGGATTTACGGAAATTCGAATTATTTTTGGCATTATGGTTATTTCTTCCCTGTGTACTGTGTATCTTTTCAGTATTAATTTCAAATTTTTAATATAAATTACTCGAAAGTACTTTTTTCGATACGGTTGACATGATATCTCAAGTTCTAATGCACCGATTTACTTTAAATTTGGTACACACGTTCTTAATACTATCAAAATTGGCTCGACGTAGGGGTTTTTGGATCTTTTTTTTTTTACTATTTTTATAAAATTTTTAAAGTTGAAAAAAGGAGGCGAAACAATGATATTTTTTTAAATGGACGCCATTTTGTGAAAATATTTACTTTATAGCATCGGCTACCTCCAACTAATTCCAGTCCTCACCATTTTTATACCATTTTATGCTTTTCAAATATTACTAAAAAATACCCCTGTCGCAGCATCCTGCATAACATAGCGAATTTCCGTTTATAAAAATTAGTTTTTCTCGGAAACTAGTTGACATAGAATAATAATTTAAAGACCTTTTTTTATGTAATTGTTTCTCCTCTTTTAAATGGTGTAAATTGTGAAAACTGTGAAGTTTAAATGGTGAAAAATTTTTGAATAAGTGGAAATTTTGGCAAAAAACTAATTTTTTGCAAGAACAACACCCATGTTCCTGGCATCCAACGTGTCTGGCTGACGCACTCATCCAAGGGTTTGGGACTTCCAAGATGTTTTCACCAAGTTTCGTAAAAATTGGATACTTCGTTCGAGAGTTATCGCGCGGAGAAATTTTAGGGAATATTATTTTCGGTTTCTAGGAACCTCAAAACAAATTTCTGCCATAGTCCCGAGCTCAAGTCGCGTCATGACAGTGGCTGTAATAGCTGAATTCCATTCTGGAAATTCGCTAAAACTGGCAAAAAAATGGATACTAAAAATGTTTACCGTTTTTTTTTTCTATTACGGTCCTAAAATCACCTAAAAATCCAGACTCTAGACTAGAACACCCCCTTAAATACCGAGTATGTACCAAAACACGTTGAAAAGAAGTTCAGGGAAAGGTTAAAATTGAAATATTTTAATTATGACTGATCATCACTAAATATTTTCTTGAATATTAATCAGTATGCAAAAATGTTTTTTTACAAATTTTGTTTTGATATGTATCTAAAATATATTAAAATTTATTCAAAAGAGCAACTAAAAAAAAATTTAATGTTTTGAAGTTCGGAAAAAAAAATTGATAATTAAAATTCTTTGAAAAAATATAAACAAAAATATTAAATAACTTTTAATAACAAATTTTTCATTTAGTGTCGAATATTTGTTTTGAAGATCAATAATATTAAGAAAGATGTTAAAATGAAAAAAATAAAAAGACATGACAAATAACAAAAATGTAAAATTAGTTAATTTTGATTTTAGAATTTTAATTGAAACAAAATATTATTTTACTAAAAGTTCATTTAGACACTCAAATATCAGCGTCTATGAAATTAACGTTATTCATTTCGTAATTGAAATGAATTATTTTTTTGTGACGTTTTGACTTAATTTTTTTTCTTTTTTTTATGGAGATCACTTCTATACAGACGAAAATACCTCGAATGTAACTTTACTTGTTGAGTCAAAAAATCTATTTTCATCAACATTCTATGCTCCTTCCAATTTGTACCAGTGATAATGCATTAAATTCAAGACAATATTATTATCAGATCAGATTTGTAAAAGAAAACTTTCTGCCATAGAGTGACTAAAACTTACTTAAAAATTTTACTTTATTATTTTATAGGGCCTCATCTGTCTTTTTGTAACATCTCCATGCAAAATTTAAAAACTGAAATTCTGAAAGTTTAATTTGATTGCTAAAAGTAACATTTCGACAATACAATTCAATTCCGTGAAAACATATTGTTTTTGCGTCATTTGGTAAATGACAAACTTGCAAAAAATAAAGATTGAATTATTATATACTCTATATGACTCTACTGAAGTGCATTTTTATGTAACTACAAATATATGCATGTTACACCAACTGTTCCTTTCCTGATCCAACTCTTGGATGCCCCTGGAAAAAGCGTGGCAAATTAACATCTTTGGCGAGCGCGAACTTTATCTCTATTCCGTAATACTGTAAGAAATAGCGAAACGTACTCTTTCGTCATCTTGAAAATTCCTTTTTCAAATCCCGTTTACGGTTACAACTGAGAGTCTGATTCATAAAACACTTTAAGGGGGTATTTTAGTCTAGAGGATCGATTTAGAGGTGATTTTATGGACGTATTTAAAAAACCAAAAAAAGTACACTTTTTTAATACACATTTTTTTAACAATTTTACTGATATTTGAAAAGTATAAAAATGAATTTAAAAATTGGAATCGATACAGGCGGGCAAAGTGAGAACTCAAAAAAAAAGGTGTCTCCTGGTTAACGTGATTTCAACCCTTCTGGTGATCGGAAACATAAAATTTTAGTTAATTCTTAATAAACAAGGATGTAGAATTACTTAGACGTAGCCAATTTGAAAAAATAAATTTTTTCACAAAATGGCATCCATTTAAAAAAAAATCATTGTTTAGCCTCCTTTTTTCAACTATGGAAATTTTTTAAAATAGTAAAAAAAAAATAAAATTCAAAAAACCGCTACGTCGGACCAATTTTGATAGTATTAAAAAGGTCTGTACCAAATTTCAAGTAAATCGGTGCATTAGAACTTGAGATATCATGTCAACCGTATCGAATAAACTAGTTTCGAGTAGTGATGAGCAAATGCAAGACCAAGACCAAGACTTGGCAGTCTTGATCTTGGTCTTGTTCTTGCATTAAGAATCATGGTCTTGGTCTTGTTCTTGCATTAAGAATCTTGGTCTTGGTCTTGCTAGAGCAGTTTGAGTCTTGGTCTTGCAAAATACAGTCTTGGTATTGGTCTTGGTCTTGGTATTGCTAAAGAATCTTGCACTTTCTTGCATTTTTTTATTAGCGAATTTTTTCCTTCTAAAATCAGAATTTTCTCTCTTTACGGTGTTAATTATACTTTTAAACTATTTAAATAATTTAGTAAGAGTCTTGCTTTTTTCTTGCTATTGTCTTGGTCTTGCTCACTTGAGTCTTGGTATTGGTCTTGCAGCCATACTTATAGTCTTGGTCTTGGTCTTGCTCTTGGTATACATAGTCATGGTCTTGGTCTTGATCTTGCAAAAAATGCAAGACCAAGACTAATTTTGCTCATCACTAGTTTCGAGTAATCTATATTAAAAATTTGAAATTAACACTGAAAAATACCCAGTACACAGGGAAAAATAACCATAACTCCGAAAATAATTCGAATTGCCGTAAATCCTTTTAGAGACATTCTTAAAGGTCTGAACTTAGAAAATATGAAAAAAAATTTTCGAATTTCTAGACTAGAATACCCCCCTAATCGAGTAAATAAGAAGTTTCCCTGTAAGCCAATCTATTATTTAAGTCATTTAAATTAGAAACATCATTACATAGCCAACAGCTAAATTCATTTTCAACAAGTATGTATAAACGAACAAATTATACAGTATGTACATAACACAATCAGAGCGCTGAGAGTCGCTTTAAACAAAGCATTACAAAGTGTGAAAACCGTTTGAATTTTCAACACATGTTCCACCAAAAAATCGGGAGACGATATTATCACCGGGGAAAAAAAATAAAGACAACCAAATCCATCCACCCATAAAACGCCACATACAAAACAGAGACAGAACTCAAACATTAAGCGTCTTCAAGCTTCAGGCTTCTTTTTCTGGTGACACACTCACACTCACACTCACACACACATACAATAATGATGTTATTGCAATGACAGAGGGCGCAGCGTATATGATTGATGAGCATTTGTTCGTATCATCTTCACTAAAATATTTCGTTCACATCAGTGAGTATCCCCCGAGCGTCCCGGACCCCTGCCGCTCGCCGGTGTCGACGACAACGACATAAAAACAACATATTGCTTGCTAATCATTCTCCAAAATGTGTAGCGTATTAACGTGTCCCCATACGTCCGTCTGTCCGTCGGTCCGTCTTGTCGTGATGTAACAGCGACGCTTTGATTTTGATATGTACGTACATAAAATTTGTTACAGATGAAGGTATTAATATCTATGTATATGTTTCACGCTATAAGGAACTCATTAAATGTCTGGTGATTATCTAAATCTTGTATTTTTTTTTTGAGTGTGTATGTTATATGTCTTAACGTTAGGCGTGATAAACTAGTTCTAAAAATTTTTATAATGTACTTATTAAGAACTAACCGTACCGGCGATGTCGTTCGCGCAAAGTATTGTTATAAACTCAATGAGAAGTATGTAAGTGTAATAATTATACAGAACTTGCAAAGAATAATAATAATTTTCGTGTAATGCATGCACATGCTCAAAATGGTTTTTCTATTTTCCCGTGGGAATGAGGAACTTTCCCGGAGTGAAAGTATCTTAAAAGTTGACCCAAGTAATAGGTTATCACCACACCAAATTTCATCAAAATCCGTCCAATAGTTTCTGCGTAATACGTGCACATGCAATGATTTTTCTATTTTCCCGTGGGAATGAGGCATTTTCCCGGTAAGTATGTAAGTAAGTAAGTAAGTGTATATAAGTGTAATAATTATACGGAACTTGTAAAGAATAATAATTTTTGTGTAATGCATGCACATGCTCAAAATGGTTCTTCTATTTTCCCGTGGGAATGAGGAATTTTAGTATCTTAAATGTTGACCCAAGTAATAGGTTATCACCACACCAAATTTCATCAAAATCCGTCCAATAGTTTTTGCGTAATACGTGCACATGCACAAAATGGTTTTTCTATTTTCCCGTGGGAATGAGGCATTTTCCCGGAGTAAAAAGTCTCTTAAATGTTGCCCTAGGTAATAAGTTATCACCACACCAAATTTTATTAAAATCCGTCCAATAGTTTTTTCCTAAAGTGTGCACATGCTCAAAATGGTTTTTCCATTTTCCCGTGGGAATGAGAAATTTTCCCGGTGTAAAAAGTATTTTAGATGTTGACCCAGATAATAAGTTATTATCACACCAAATTTCATTAAAATCCGTCCAATAGTTTTTGCGTGATGCGTGAACAGACAGGCAGACAGACAGACAGACAAAAATTCTAAAAATCGCTGTTTTGGTATCTACATCGATAACTATTTACAGTACCGGTACAATTTTCAAAAAATATTCCATGTACAGAAATGGTCTCGTTACAATTTTATTATATGTATAGATTTAAGTATTAATAGATTCATTAATGAACGTATTTTGTATTCGAAAATGTAGTCAAAAAGTCTAATGCGTATTTGTTACATCTTTATTGGAAACATATTTTTTTCTGTATTTCGATATTATTGATTATATTAGTCCGTTCAGTGGTCACTGTACGGAACCCTAATTGTGCGAACCTGACTAGTTCTTGTCCAGTTTTTTTATTACACTTTTATTTTTGGAAATAATAGCTTTCTTTCGTAGAACAAGTAGAATGATCTACTTTAATACGGAAATACTCTAAACTCTATCTCGGAAAATATTAAAATTTTCAAAGTTTTGAAAGATACATTTTAATGAAGATATGGAACATAAGGGATTTTCACCAGATCTATTTCATCGGAGCTCAGAAAATAAAGTGAGTCGGCTTTTTGGTGCCTAAAGCAGTCAATATCTCGAAATCTACTGCGGCTATACACAATAAAAAAATTTTTGTTCTGCGTAAAAAAAAAAAACTAGTGGTTAAAATTTTTGTGTTAAATAAGTAACACAACCCTGTGTTAATGTAACATTTCGTGTTTGTGTTAAATGAAAATATTAACACAAATTTCGATTTAACAGAATAAAAATGTTAACCTGTTTTGAACAACAAAGAAGTAACATAATATTTGTGTAGAGCAACAGAGATTAGAATATACATATATCTACCAAAATATACGTAATAAAAAAGATGAGAGTAGTTCTCATTATTAAAAAAAACCGAAAATTTATAAGTTTTTCGAGTTATTGACGAATATAGTTTTACTAAGCGTTTAAAAATGAAACAATTTTCTTACATCTTAAGGTTATTTTGTTACAGATTCAGTTACAAAAAATCATGTAAGCTTCCTTACGTGTAAGAGTGTATATTATACAATACAATCTCAAATAAGCTTACATGATTTTTTTTGAACTGAATCTGTAACAAAATAACCTTAAGATGTAAGAAAATTGTTTCATTTTTAAACGTTTAATAAAACTATATTCGTCAATAACTAAAGAAACTAATAATTTTTCGGTTTTGTTTAATAATAAGAACTACTCTCATCTTTTTTATTATATATATTTTCGTAGATATGTATCGACACAAGTAAGAATTGTTACAAAGAACTGACTTACTTTGCGTTCTTTGAGTCTCATTTACAATTATATACGGACAAAATCGTTATAATTTTTGACGACCTTCAAATGTCTTAAGCTTCAGTGGAATTAAAATATTGAATAAAAAAGTTTAACAACTAACTCTGATAAATCTGAAAAATTAACACAAAATGTATGTGCTCTTGTGTGGTTAAATCATTGACACAAATCTTGTGTATAGATTTGACACATATGCTTTGTGTTAAAATAAGTTTTTCTGCATAAAATTTGGGTCTTTTATTTGTGAAACTGCAAAAAGAGAAAGTCTTTTCACTGTGCAAAATAAACGAATTAAGCGAAAAACTGTTTTAAATGTGAGGTTAGGATTTATCTTTAAAAAATATTTGGAATTACTGGAAAATTGCAAGGCGTCAAGTCATACACCTTTAGCACTGCAAAATAGTTATTTTAATTCAGTACTTACAAACCATGCATAAAAAAACTTGTTCAAAGTTCGCTCTCCCAGAAATCTAGATACATGCATGCAACTTATAGAATGTGGCTGTGCCCAATAAAAAAAAGGAAATTTAATATTCTTCAAACACGATATCACAATAATAATTAATAATTAATCAATAATTTATATTTATTAATAATAAAGTGCTAAATTATTATTAATCATATAAAAATTAATAATCATAGTATTATTATTATTATATTATTAAATATTTAATAATGGTATCGTAAGAAAAAATCTTCAAGCATCAGGTACTATACAATTCAAAAATTGGATCCCCTACTAACTAGTAACTATAGGTATAGGTACTAAGTATATGAAAAACTAAAGTACTTATGTAACCCATAACCGGTAAGGTGAATTTTTATAATACGGTAAAGTGATGTCTGAGAGACATCAACAAACTAACATACCGCGGCCTGGTAACATAGATAGCCAAAACTAGAGACCGCACGTATATGCATGTATCAAACACTCCCCTTACTCCAGCAGGGTAAAATTTGCCCTAAACCATAAAAGAATACACAAACGTTCAGTTAACAAAAACAAGCAGGGAGGAAGAAAACTGAATGAATATATTTGTATACGACTCACAGACGTCACCTTACCGGTTAAAGGTTAAAAATTTTTTTTCTATTATTCTTAAGCAAGGGGTAAGGTTTAAAAAAACGATTTATTTTTTTTTTTTGTCCTTTCTTAAAGTTAAACATTTCAAGAATCTAGTCCCAAAACTTGAAGTCAATCAGAGAAAAACGCTCGAAGTTGACTAGTTAGTCGCCTCTCTGTAAAAAATTGGAGTTCCGACAGCAGCAGGCGGTCAGACAGACTTAGAAAGACAAAGAAACAAGAATAAGGCAAAAATTTGGAAAAAAGAGAGGTTGAAGACATCGAAGCTGCTGCAGGGTGTCTACTCTCTATGAAGCTATAGAATCGATGATTCAGTCAAATTGAAAAAAATTTTTTTTTCCATTTTTTTAGCAATTAAAACTTTGAATGCAATTATCTAGAAACTATTTTTTAAAAGTACGTGTTCACTGTCCTTTAAAAACTACATTACCGGTTAATTGCAAATTTGGTACACATTTTTTCCATACAAAATATCTCCCCTACCGTTTCCCTTTACCGCCTTGCCCCCTTAACTTCTGCTAACTAAAATCTAAAATGTAAGAAGACACTAATCTGCCCCAACAAGACCTACAAAAAATTTCGGGATAGTATGTTTACCTTTTAGGGCAACTCTAGAATATTCGCTTTTCTGGTTGAAATATTCACAGACATAATAACAAGTTCATTTTAACTGCCGAAGCTTCTCAAATATAACATTCTTGATGAATATTTTTGACAAAGCTTGTACCCGTATAAAAAATATGTATATTATTTAATTTCATTTCTATTTGATTTGGACCCTAATTCTTATTTATAAAATAAATAATTATTTTTTTATTAAGACGATCAAAAAAAAAAAAAAAGATTCGTTGTGAGAAAGAGATAATCATCTGGTGAAAAGAGAGAAATGGTGATGTAGATTTATTCTGTTAAAGTTCTTTGTTTATGGTGATACATATTTCATTGTGTGCATCCACAGGATAATTTACAGATCAATACTATGTGTTTAATTCAAATTTATACCGGATGTGTCCTAAAAAATTATTTGAAAACGAGTGTAAATTTGGATGATTTGAATATCTTATAGAGTTGAGACTAACGCAACTATTTCCCATATACTTTATATACTGCGTTCAATTCAAATTATAATTTTACGGTAAGGAAAAACGGTTTCCTTCTAAGATGACATTCATGTCTGAGGTTTTCCTCGAAAACTATGTAACGTAAAGATCTGAAATTTAACATAGGGTAACTTCAAAAATGTAAACTTCACCGCATCGATGCAGCATCATGACTTTTCTGATGCGTCTAATACTACATGATGCGCTGCTGATGCTCTCTTGAAATTTGATGCACATTAGATGTTTTTGAACGGGATATTGGCATTATTAATTTAGCCTCTGATTTGGCTACAGATAGACTAGAGATAATATAGCAATACAGTCATTGTATCGGTATATTATCTTTGAATTTCAACTTGAACTTACTTGAAATTGAAAATATTGAAATTATTTGAATAAAAAATATCACATACCTATTTTCAGTGCAAAATGTATTCAAATAGTTTAAACAATTTTAATCAAAGGTAAATATATTCATCTTTTTCAACAATTTGTTTTTCAGAATTATTCCTGTTGGTGTTAATACCTACATAATATGGCAAGTAGTTATAATTCTACATTATACACATTACATACATTTTAGACACGCATCACCAAATTTCTTGATGCATTGTTTTGACGCATCAAATGCAAAAATGAACTTTTGATTTTTCGTTGTGATGCGTCTGATGCGTTTTTGAACTTTTGATTCTGCCTCATGCAAGCAGAGATGCATTTTTTGAAGTTAGCCATAATGTTAGGTCTTGATGACGCGCACATATATTGCCAGTCAGCGATTAGAAAATTATTTTTTTTTGGCTCAAAAAAGAGGGTCCATTTTGTCCAAAAAAATTTTAATTAATATATCGTGTGAAGTATTATTTGAAAAGAATCACCTTATGGATTCTAAAAATATTGGTTTTAATGATATAGCTCAAAATTTAGTGGAAATGACCGTTCCTTCCAGATCTCCATGGTTCTGCCAAAGCAAAAATTTTGTTTTTAATAGGGTTAGTAAATACTGAGTGTGTTTTTTTCGACAGTGTAATAGTTTCTGAAAAAGAGTTTCTGAAAAATAATAATAAGTGGAAACCCAGTAATAGACAACATACCTACGTTACTCAAGTTTTAATACAATTCATGCATTTCTCAGTTAGAACAAGTTTAATTGGTTTATTGATTATTCACTATACCGAACCCTAATTATAACACCTCGACTAACTCTTGGTCGATTTTTTTTTATCAAATTTAGAATACTATTTTTCGATGAACAGCCGGTATATCAGTTGTAACAATATATCCATGTGGATATGTAATAATTATTATCAGAATGACACAGTGGGGGTCTCGTTATGGGACCAACCACCTGCAGTTTCAAACCTGTGACCTTTTTGGTTGGAACTGCCGCCGCAACAATTATTCTATATAAAAGATCACATAAATAAATTGAGGAGGGAATCTTTTCATTACCTCGGAGCACAAGACTCAAATGAGAGTCGGTTAATTTTTTTTTTTTTATTCAACGTTTAGAGAAGGCAAGTTTAAATATTTTGCAACTTTCTTTTTGGTTTAAGGGGAGATTCGCCAAAAAAACATTAAAAAACGATCTATTTATATTTTTTTTTATACAAATAAATATTTTATTGAAAAACTAAATGTACAACATTGTTTCTACATGTCTTGACAATACAAATTTTTTTTTTAATTCAGAAATGAGCTGAGAATGCCTTTGAAGTTAACACTGCGAGACTTTCCACCTAGATGGTTCCTCGCGTTCTAAAATCCTCAGTGAACCAAAAGCAAAAAAAATCAAGAATTTTCTGAAAATATATATCCATTTACAATTATGGCACTAACTAGGACCTAAGAAAAAAAATAAAAAAAAACCAGCAAGAAATCGCATTATGAAAATAAATTTTCAAAAATCATCACCGTTTCTGGACTATAAATAGCCGCCATTTTGGAAATATATTATGGAACTAAAAGATCCTAACTCCTGCCAAAATGGCGGTATCGCGGAATAATAGGTATGCACTTTGATTTATGTCGATATCTCAAATACTTTTTGAGATACATGAGGATCCATGTCGAAAAATGTACTTTCGAGAAAAAAGCATTATTTAAAGTTGTTTTTCTTTTTAAAAATTGAATTATAGTAAAGTAAGTGCACTAAAATGCCCATAACCTTTTAATTTTTCATTTTTTTTAAATAAAATTTTAAGAGAATATTTCTAACACCACAAAAAACATAATTATGAAGAAAAAAAATCGATTTTTTTTTTAGCGAATCTCGCCTTAATTATTAACTCTGAAGTTGTGTTGCAGTAATAATGATCTTGTTAACAATTTTTTTTTTTTTTTTTTTTTTTTGTTTTTTATGTTCGGATAACAGAGCTAATTTCACTCATGTATTTAAATTGTATTCTTTTTGTTAAATTAAGCGCGAAATTAATTCCAAAATGTTGTAGTTGAGTGATATATGAGTTGTTTTGTTTTGCTTCAGTATCAGTTTGTAATCAATCAAATGGATTAAAAACAATTACATCTTCTGTATTTGTAATATACTACTAAATATTGAACTAAATATTGAATAAATTATAGGTTTCTGTTAGAAAAAAATGTGTAAATTAATTTTTTATATAATTTCGTTCTAAATAGGTACTGTTGTTATTATTTTCACAATTATTATTATTTTTTATTAATTAATAATTATTATTTATTGTAAAAATTTCGTAAATTTATCATTATTTAATTTTTGTAATTTCCTATTTTGATTTCAAAGTGTGAAAATATGTGATTAGGTATTAATTTTTATAACAAAAGTAAACCTTAAAAAAAATTAAAATTTCTAAATCGCCACGTTTTTTTTTTCGAATTTACCTAATCACGTTTAGAAAAGTATCATCAATAAAAAAGTACGAAAATTTTCTTCACTGCACGGAAAAACGTTGAATATGGATATGTTTCATAGTTCAGTAGTTACAGATACGCAGACAACAGTAAGCATTAGTTGTTTACCCAATTACAATCATCTGTAGCGCAACCAAAAGCTATACTCGTGTTAAAATTTTAAAAAAAAAGTGCTATTTAAATTGTGTGAAATAAAATGACATCACGTATACTTTGGATAAATCAAACAAACTATAGGCAATATAATATAATTGTTCATCTTTATCTAATTGTTTGGATTTGTTTATTACTTTTAAACAGGTAGTTTCTGACCTAGCAACGTTAACAAAAATTTGTTATAATTTGTTTTCTGTAGACCGTCACATTTTTTTTTTTATATCAATTTTAAGCGTTACGAATTTTTTTAAATTGTGTCGCGGCCCAAAAACATATCCATATTAAAGTCGAATTTGTGGCGTAGGTACCTAAGTGATATATCATGAAAGAATCTTAAATTATTTTGATCAAAGATATTAAAATTTTAAACATAATTAATCCTAGTTCCACAAATTACATTAGCCTAAATCCAGAGGCGTAACTACAGTGGAGCAAGTGAAGTAATCGGCACACAGAAGGGAAAAAATCTTTTATTGAAAAGTGGTTTTGTGGTGGTATTGTGAAGTAACGTTTGATAATTACACCACAAATCCAACATTATGCGGCCCATACACGGTTCAACTTGTTGTACTACGAGTTGAACTGTTTGCCATACACTATTAAACTATTCATTCAACTTGTTGTCCAACTTCAGTTACTCACAATTTTTGAAAAAGAGAACTTCGTTAAATTAAGTATAAAATTCCTGCCTTAGCAATAATTGCAGAAAGTAGTGAAGAAAGCGTGAGTAAATGAAAAAAAAAAGAAAATGGAGCAAAGTGTGGTTGGGAAAAAAATTTTCTAATGAAAAACTATTAAAAAAATTAGTGAATGTGAACTAGACGATTAAAAAAATTATATGCGAATGAACGAAGAAATTATTAATGATATTTTAGTAAAAATAACACGTTTAATAAACAAAGAAGATACGTTTATGCGTGATGCAATTTCTGCAAAAACACGCTTGGAAATTACATTAAGGTTTCTTGTAACGGGAAATTCTTTTGAAGATTTAAAATTTTCAAATGCGGTATCACCGGAAGCTATTGGAAATAACAAACAAAATCAAATATTTAAACTCTCCAATTGTTACCGCTGTAAATATTTTTTTGATTTACACCCTTTACACCATATATGTACTGGTTTTGTTGTTCAACTACCTCACACACAGTACAACATGTTCATAGACCATTTGTTCCGCCCACGTAAAATCAAAATATTTTGATTTTACTTCAACCGTTTATGCAACCATCAAAATAGTTAACCAACTGCCCCACACACGATTCAACATGTTGTACAATTCAACCAAATTGTACAACAAGTTGAACCGTGTATGGGCCGCATTATGGAAGCAGAAACGGAAATTTACTGGAGCTTACGCAACAATCACTGATGACACCCAATTATAGTTCGGATTCAACATACCATACATGTTGAAAAAAATTGCAAATACAGAACTCCAACCCCGATTTCGATACCACCATTTCAATATCTTTAATCCGGAACAAATTCCAATACTTACTCATCTCGTTATCAGATATCTTTAATATTGGAAATAAATTTAAAAACAAAACGTTCAAATTCAATTAAAATTTATTTAATTTTACATTATCATTATCGAATTTGGCAGTTCGCACACATAAAACGCACATGAAAACCAAATCCAATCCGTTCCTATAAACATAATATTTCTTTCCGTACAATATTTAACCTTTGATATCGCGCGATTATAAATTAAATAATATTTAATATTAATTAATAATAACAGTAATAAAAATATATGTAGGTATCTTCCATATCACAACGATCACGATAAATACATTAAATCTCTCACGGCTATAGATCAAGCTATAGATCAATAGAAATGATTTTTTTTTTTGAATCGAATTATTTAAAAAAACTTAGGCTAGATAGAGTACGGCTCACATATGTATCATTATTATTACAAAATTGTCTAAATTGCTATGATTGGAGGACCATTTCAAAAATGAAACGAAAAATTAAAGTGTGCGCATTTAAAAAAAAAAAAAATGTTTAATAGATGGTTTTACACTGGCGCAGATGTAAATCGTTTATCGTTGCGTTTACGTTTTTGGGGCACGGATTATCAAAAAAATATTTGTTGTGCGATCTGTGTGATGGTAATCAGAGATTTATGGGACAGAGTATAACGGTTCCGAGTGGAATTTTGATGGTTTACTTTTGAAATGTTGGTATACTGTGAGTTTTGTTAGTAATCTGAATATTTTTGGTGTAATAGAAAGATTAAAAAAATTGTGTTGTATATTTCTAAAAGGAGTTTCATTATTTTCGTCGTCTGGAGTGAGGAAAAAGAAATTTTTTGCTTTGATTACGTCATCACGGTTACTAAAATTTTTCCATGCCTTAAAAATCGTAAATAAAATGATAATACCCCTGTTGCAGCATCCTGCATAACATAGCGAATTTTCGTTTATCAAAATTAGTTTTTCTCGGAAACTAGTTGATATAGAACAATAGTTTAAAAACCTTTCTTATGTAATTTTTTCTCTTCTTTTAAATGGTGTAAAAAAATTTTGCAAAAATTGTTGATTAAGTGGAAATTTTGGTAAAAACTAATTTTTTGCAAGAACAAAAACCACGTTCCTGGCATCCGACGTGTCTGGCTAACGAACTTGTCGAACGGTTTGGCATTTCCAACAAAGTAACTTTCCACACGCAAATTGACAATAAAACACGTAAAATTTAATCAAAACATGCAAAGCCGCCCCTTAATTTTTCATTTAATAAATATTTCATAATTATTTCTTTAGAAACCACCAACAAAGTAAATAATTTAAATAATAATTAATTCAGAAAAATTCGTCAAGTGCGTATTTGACACGCACTAAGTAATGTCCCTCACCATCAGTGGTCATAACTAAAACTTCTTAAAATATAACAGTCCGGACACATACGTTCACGATGTGACACATACGAACACGATCGTTCTGAAATCAAAAAATGGGTTATACTTTAGGAATAACATTTATTTATTAGGAAAAATATTTTATCCACCTTCACATCCCGTTATAAAAAATTCCTAGAAACAACTGATTGTACGGAACACTGTTAGCGCAAGTACAACTTGCACTTGACGACTTGTTTTTATTAAAGTTAACCTTAGAACGACAAACTGGGGTAGAAATCTACCCCAGGTAAACTTTAAACTACGTTTTTAAATTAGTCAGTAACATTATCGACTGAACACCTATACCATAATTTAGTTCAAGGTTCTAACAGTAGAGTGAGGTCGGGAAACCCTGCGGTTTCTTGTCTACTGTGACGAAGGGAAAACGTGAAGCTTGGAAACTTGAAACGTGGGGTTGATATGTACCCCAGTTTGTAGTTTACGTCAGTGTTTTGTTTAGGTAAGTTATTTTTATTTTTCTTGCTAAAATAATTTGGATTCACTTATAATGACCTTATTTTGCAACAAAACATTAGATATAGCCAGCCCGATGCTGCTTGTGTCCTCGAGGAAGACCGCAAAACGCGAATATATTGCACGAAGTGCAAGCGACCGACCTGCGAGAATCATGGAAATATATATTGCAGCGATTGTAGTGCCTTTGAATAAGTTAAATTCTCCTTTTTTTTTACATTTTGTATGAAAAAAAATGAAATATATTCTTAAAAACTAAAATTTCATGCATTTTTATTTGATTTTTCCACATATCAAATTCCCAATTTTTTTAATTTTCAAAATCCAAAATAAATCGACTTTTTTGGCAAAACATCATGATGTCATTTGTATGCTTGAAGTCCCTTGTGTCCTCTTTAAAATACCGTCTGAAATTTGAAAATCGGTTCATTAGAAAAATAGTTATCAATTTTTGTTTATTAAATGACAATTTGAGCGTTTTTGAACACTTTTAGCTATTTAAATAGATTTTTCACCGACTAAGCTTTGATTAAATTGAATTTACTCTTCACCATTCTCTTCAGCATGAAAAAACGAACAAATTCGCGTTCTTATAAGTGAAATTTCTGCTGTCAGATCGATTTTACGACCAAAAATCCCGTGGGGTAAATATATACCCCAGTTTGTAGTTTAAGAGTAGAAAAAATAAGTTTGTCGTTCTAGGGTTAATTATGTATATAATAAAAATTAGAAATAAATAAAGGTTTAAAAAATATTAACTACGATTTTTTTTATTAGAAACACAAAATTACAAAGACAACGTATTTATTATATCACAAAAGTTATTTCTAATGAGTTTATCGTAACTGGAAGATTTTCTTGATGTAGATTTTATGGTTCCAAGGTAGATAAATGAAACATAGGGAATATTTTAAAAAAAAAATATAATATTCTCTTGTAGGTTAAACACGAAAGCACATGTATTTTATTAATTTTGTTTTCTTTTGGTTTAAGTAATGATAATATTTTATTTATAGGTTTTCCTTTTGTTTTTATAATTTCAAATATATTGGTTGATTATTTTTTATATTATTTTATTTTTAAATATTTTTTTTAATATCAATTTTTTGTTAATTTTCCAAAACAGTTTCTAACTTAACTCATTATCAATCCGCCATTTCAAACTTTTTTTTTACTCTCTCTCTCCTCTCATCACTCCTTTTTCTGTTCGTCATTACTATTCACTACTTACTCGGGGTTTGCGTCCCCAATACCAGTTACTTTGAACAATACCAGTTACTTTGAAATACTTATATACATCGCTAGATAGCAGTACTGTTACAAGTCTTAATCGTTTAATCGAACTATAGAGTTCACAGGTACATGAAATACATACAATACACAAGCAATACCTCTTGCGTTTATTCAATATGGATGTAAAACTCAATAATTATTCATTCTACACAATCCAATCTTATTATGTACCGAACTTACACGAAGTTGGTTCGGTACATAAAAAAAGAAGACGAATACTTAAAAATATTATTTTAAAAAGTAATAAAAATGTCAAAAATAGTAATAGAAAAAAGTATATGAAATTCGTAATAAAAAAATAGTATGTGCAACTCGTGCGGGATTGTCGATTGCCCACTCAAGCGAATGAGCGCACTCACTGCGTTCGTGCGCTCAACTTCACTTTCGTGGGCAATCGACAATTTCCCGGACTTATTGCACAATATACTATTCTATCACTTCATATTTAGGCAAAGCTACTTACTTTTTTACTTGAAAGTTTGTTTTTCGATGCGTTTACATTAAGAATGTTATGTGTATGAAATTTCGGATACGGATACGGATATTTAAAAACTTTTTTTCGGTTTCGGTTTCGGTTACGGATATGTAATAATATCGGATAATGTTTCGGATCCGGTTACGGTTACGGATAATTGCTTTCAGTGAAGATTTTTTTAAAGAAAAAAAAGGGGAAAATTTTACCCCAAAAAGTGAACGTCAAATACAAATCAACGGAAATCTATCAAGAGAAATACATGCAGTAAAAATTTGCTTTGATTTAACCTCTGTTTTCCAACGGCGCAGTTGCCTGTTATTATCGGAAACAAATCCAAAACGTTTATTTTCGGATACGGTTTCAGTTTCGGATATGTAACTATTTCGGATATCCGGTAGTTTCGGTTACGGTTACGGATATCCAGAGCAAGTTAAAAATTTTTTTTATAAAAAAGAAAATTTATCTTACAAATAATACGCACTACGCGAACTGGATTCGATTTTAACAAAACCAAAATTCTTCAGAATACTTTAATGCGCTAAAATCACCTCTAATTTTAAATATTAATTTTTATTACTTATGCGGGAGAAGTATTAACTTGGCGCACACATTTCTGTACACAAAATAGCTGTTTGCCCACTGTACTCTTCCCGCATACTTTTTTGCGTGTGGAAAGTAACTTTCCATACGCAAATTGACAATAAAACACGCAAAATTTAATCACAACACGCAAAGACGCTTCTCGATTTTTCATTTAATAAATATTTCATAATTATTTCTATAGAAACCATAACAAAGTAATTTAAACAATAATTAATTCAGAAAAAAAGAAGACGAACACTTAAAAATATTATTTTAAAAAGTAATAAAAATGTCAAAAATAGTGATAATAATAGAAAAACTATGTCAAATTCGTAATAAAAAATAGTATGTGCAACTCGTGCGGGATTGTCGATTGTCCACTCAAAATTTCCCGCACTTATTGCACAATATACTATTTTATGTGTTCTATCTGATTTCCAAATACCATTTATTTCTCAGTCTATTTAGATTGAATCCATTGTTGCAGTTCAACAGGAATAAGCTGTACCTATTTTTTAAGTATAAATGAAATAAATTGATTAGCCTGTGGCAATATTTTCACGTTTTGATTACAGTGCTTCCTTTTTTTGTATTTTTATATTTTATAGGTACGTAATACGTATGTGTTTACAAATTCGATTTAATATGTTTCACATGCACATATATGTATGTGCATTTGTGCATAATATGCAACTTTGAACAATTTTTTATATACTCTATGCCACATATAAAGTGATAAAAATGTCTGAAAAATCTATAAATATATTTGCGAGACTACGAAAGTAGCGAAAACATTATGATCACTTTTGAGATATGAAAATTTTAGAGCTTCCTGAACAATTCTTAATAAAAATATTAAGAGATAACAATAACATACTAACCACCATGTGGTATACAAAAACCATATTGTTCCACAAGATTAATAAACTGGAATTCACAACAACCTTTCCAGCTGAAACATATTATTGCCAGAAACCTAATAAACAGAGCTATAAGACTATCACATCCAATACACAGACTACTAGCAATAGACAAAGCCACAGCAATATTGAAACAAAATAATTATCCCAATCAAATAACAGCTAAACTTATTAAAAATACCACTCATGAAATTTACAACAACACAACTCATCAGAAAACCAACACCCCCCAAAAGTATGTAATAGTACCATATATAAACAATAGAATCAAACCAATATTAAATTTATTAAGATCCCACAACTACTGTCCTGTATATACCTATCCCAACACCTTAAGGAATTCCATGTACTCTGGATTAAAACCACTAATACCAGCTACAAAACGTGACAACATAATATATTCCGTGCCGTGCAAAAGATGTCCAAAAGTTTACATCGGACAGTCTTCCAAAACATTGGAGTCACGTCTACAACGGCATAAGGGCGACATACGAAGGGGAGAACAAAAGACAGCGTTATCACAGCACACACATACTGAAGATCACTTATTTGATTTTGGAAATACGAAAATTTTACAAACAGAGAAAAACACGGCAAAACGAATAATTACCGAAACTTTATGGATATACACAAACACAAACAACTGCAACTTTTCAGAAACGTCAAATTTGACAGCTTATCGAAGCATGTGCGCAATTGCACAAAAAAATATGAAATTATAAAAATAATATGTAAGAACAATAAATTCATTACCATTCCAAACAAATTTTTAACAATAGAATTTTACTTATAAACAATGTTAATCAAAAAAATTTTAATCTATTTCGACTTTTTTTCAAAAATTAGTGTTTTAATTTTTTAATTTTTTTATTTAATTGTTATAATGTGTGTAATTGTTTTTCTACAATAATTTTAATTATGTAAGTACTTTTTTGACATGTTTATTTATTTATATTTAAAATAATCGTATCAATCAGTATTTATTGTAGTGACCTGAATGATGGAAAGAAACCTTTCCGAAACGTTGTCAAGCAAATAAAAAAATTTTTTAACTTTTAATTTGTTTTTATAAATTGGTGGAAAATACTCCTATCTCCACACATAAAATTCTTAATAAAGTATCGATATTTATCTGAATTGCAAGGTTGGTCAAGTGGTCAAGAAACGAAATTTCATATTACACGACCTAATGTTATTCCAGTTATAATGGCGAAAATGATTCCAGCCTACAAGAAAACTATTCAGAGTTGAAGAATTGCTTTTAAAAATTTCTCTAATGTTTAAAAAAACTGTTAGCATTTAGCTGAATTACAAAATCGGCCAAGTGATCGGAAAACGATATTTCATATTACACGACCTAATATTATTCCAATTAATGGCGGCAATAATTCGTAGTTTAATAATATGATAAAACATAAAATTTAAGATAAGATGTAGTTTAAGCACAAAATCCTTTCAAAGTTTGGGTAGGGCCCCTCACCATTTACAGTATATTTCAAATTAATTGTAGCAAATGTTATACGAAAGACACACGGTCAACTAAAAAACAAAAAACAAAAAAACAAAAAAATACTTATTTTGATTTGTTTTGCACAAATAAAATGAATATTATCCTGACAGTTGGATAATTATTTGCACACATATATACATAGATGTCAGTCAAATCGTGTTATGTGTGCGCGTACGTTTGGAGGTTTTTATACAATTAATATAAGAATTTTAATTTCTTTACAAAACGAAATTAACTGATTCAGTGCCATTGGCATGTTAACATGCCAAAGAAAACAAAGAGAGAAATATATCTGACAATAAAAGACAACACTATCTTTCGAAAGCAATAAATCTCATAATTTTGACATTTTTATTTAAGCATCAACCGAATTGTTTAGATTGAGAAATATTGTTTTTCAGTGCCATAATAAAATTAAATTAGTAGTACACTAAAAATCCACACTAGGGTTATTTTTCTAATATAAATTTTCTTGCAGTAAACGTTGAATAGAAGATAAATTGATACCTTTCTATTTGCCCAACATGCTTTAAAATGAAATAATAATATTGAAAAATAATATTGTGAATAATTTAACATTTAGATATTTAGAACAATATGTAAAAGTTGCCTATGATATATTGAATGTCTTAACATAACTGGATTTATAGTGTACTAAGAGGTGAGTTCGTATTCTTGTTGACAAAAAATTTTTCCAGGGTGGTTTGATCTTCAACACAGGTATAAAAAAAAAACTTACATTACACACACATACACAGATGCGTATTGAATAAATTTAATATGTATGCGTATGTATTGGTCACACGGATTTAAAAAATAAAAAAAAAAAAAAAACATTAAAA
Organism: Brachynemurus nebulosus; assembly: GCA_035578155.1. NCBI lineage: Eukaryota > Metazoa > Arthropoda > Insecta > Neuroptera > Myrmeleontidae > Brachynemurus > Brachynemurus nebulosus. Next base: position 11,727,679 of record JAPWDM010000012.1, on the reverse strand, counting down.
TTTTTTTCTGTACACAAATCATTATATTGGTGTACAAGGTGGAATTTTAATAACTCTTATACCTTATGGTGAATTTCGATAAAATTTTACGATGATTTAGAACGAAATTTGTCGGAAACAACATAGCTATGTTTTAAGCTATGTTGTTTCCGACAAATACCGTTCTAAATTATCGAAAATTTTATAGGAAATTCACCAAAATGTATGAGTTATTAAAATTCCACCGTGTACATATATCAATATAATGATTTGTTTACAGAAGAATTTTTTAATGTTTTTTTTTAGATCCGTGTGACCAATATATACGCATTTTTCTTTCTCCCAATCGGAGCACTAGTTTTATTATACCCAAAACAAAAGTGTGTTTATATATAGTTAGGAAATGAAATTAATTAGGAAAATAAAAAAATCCTACACTCAACAATTTTCTGTTTCTTTTTATGTTTACACATTCCCTCCTCCACAAGGTATCACTATTTGGCATTCATAGAGTTAACGTTTTTCTGATACCTATACAAGTTTACTTTCGATCCCATTTACAGTTCTGTAAAATTTACAAGAGCGTATCTATTGCATTGAGGGTTTCTTAGCCACAATCTTTGCACCGCTTGTTGACAACAAAAAAGATTATTCTACGCCACTGATATAACTATGATCTATTTTAATAAAAAATAATTATAATTAAAATAATATACATTTTTTTTATTATTTATAATGTCTACTTTACATGTTTAATGTATGCAAATTAATTCTAATAATATTAAAATTAAATAATTTATTACGAAAAATTTCATTTGATCCAATTAAACTGACAATTATATTAGAGAAAACGGTCGAAAACGACCTGATTAACATAACAAATGTGTGTATGATATAAAAAACTGATGTCATTCAATAAAAAATATAATTATTAGAAAATTATTAACGAAATGCATAAGTATACACTGTAGTAGTAATCGACACATCTTTTTATAAACAGATAGTTGTTTTTTTTTTTGGTATCTACACCTTGTTGATTTTAACACATAATTAACTGATCAAAAGATATTTTGCAATTTTTAGCAAGTTGATGAAGGTTAAATAATTTGGAGAAATTTGCGAAATTATTTAATTCAAATTTTTATATTCTTACATAGTTGGGACGTATCTATGTATTTTAAATCATATGCAGGAAAGATATTGCCATATTTTTCTATAAAGTTACAAAATGAGTTTGGCAAGCCTCGACAATTAGTCTCGTTGAATAACTGTACGGCCGTGAAAAAAAAAAAACACCTATTTTGCACGTGTTGCATACAATATTTTTTGCAATTCCGAACTGAAAAGAAAGAAATTAATGAAAAATAAATTTTTAAAAAATATGCTATAAAAAGTATCTTCCTGTAAAATTTCAAAAAAATATTTCATTTAAAAAAAATTGTTTTCAGTAGTCAAAAGAAAAACGATTTTGAAAACTATCGATTTGCAACTATTAAAATAGTCAAATATAGGCCTGTAGTAAGGCCCGGTGAGAAAAGAGGCAACCAGAGTTATAGTCCTGGAACTGTAGTCCCAAAGGAAGCCCGACCCGATCCACCAGTTTTTTTTTTTTTTAATTAATTTTGGGTGTCAGTTGCGAATTTAATATTTGCCCGGAATAGTTTGCCCCTAGGACCCTTAATTTCTCTCCACAGTCCTGCTTGCAGTTCTCTCCGTTCCTTAAGTAGTTCATTACGCAACCACCGTAATGTTAAAGATGTCTCTTGTATGCATATATCTAATATTATAGGTTTATTAACTTTGTTGCTTGGTTTGTTTAAATGACACTTTCGATTAAAACAACTTACGCGGACTGCATTTTTTTGGGGGGTTTTACCAACGATTTGTAACTAGTGATGAGCAAAATTAGTCTTGGTCTTGCATTCTTGTCTTGGTCTTGCATTTTTGGCAAGACCAAGACCAAGACCAACACTATGTATACCAAGACCAAGACCAAGACCAAGACTATAAGTATGGCTGCAAGACCAATACCAAGACTCAAGTGAGCTGACCAAGACAAAAGCAAGAAAAAAGCAAGACTCTTGCTAAACTATTTAAATAGTTTGAAAGTATAAGATAGTAAAAAATCTGATTTTAGGAAAAAAAGTTCGCTAATAAGAAAATGCAAGAAAGTGCAAGAGTTATTAGCAATAACAAGATCAAGACCAGGACCAAGACTAAAACCAAGACTGCATTTTGTCTAGCAAGACCAATACCAAGACTCTTAATGCAAGAACAAGACCAAGACCAAGACTGCCAAGTCTTGGTCTTGGTCTTGCATTTGTTCATCACTATTTGTAACCGTAGTACTTATTACCTAGCTTCAACCAAAGAAAGAAATCAAATAGCTTATTTTTCTTGGAACTTGATTAATAAATAAGTATTGAAATTTCTTGCCGAAGAAGCTACTCTTTTTTTTAGATTAAATATAACCTATACACTTCTGGAACAGTTTAATTTTCCAACATTGAAAAAATTTTCAAAATCCGTCCAACAGTTTTTGAGTTTATTCATTAAATAGAATAATATAAATAAAGTAGGCACTTATATGAGATATTTAGTAATCGCCACTCTAAACACAAACAACAGATGAAGCGCATTAGTAGTTATCGGGAATTATCAATTATTATCATCGAATTCAAATTTCGTTTAATCGTTATATCGTATCGAAAGCTCCAACAACACAATACTGATGATGAATGCATATACAATATTTTATCAATTACTGCGGAATATCATCTCTCAATATATTATAATAATATTTGCATGTTTCTAGGGGCCATACATAAATTTGTACGTGCAATTTGCAGTGGCGGCTTACTGATTATTTTAGTGGTATAGTATTTTAAGAAAATAATTTAAAAAAAAATAATAATAATGGTTGAAGTTAAACAGCTGCTTTTTAGACTACACCATTATTATTTGTTATATTTGTTTAGTATTTTATAATTACTTTATGCTATGAGGTGGGTGAAGAGTATAATTCCTTATTCAATATTCTTCGTTAAGTTTTCAAAAACATGATAGAGTAACTGGAGTGTTTTTGCGTTAACAATTGAAGACGTGAGTGAATGAAGGTGTTATGTAACATTTATTTCAAAAAGTCATTTTTTGCAAAACTTTGTAATATCCTATACTAAAGTATCGTATATTACAATTTGGTTTCATTACGCCTAATAGTTCTGTAAAAATTCAGTAATAAACACATGCTTCTACTGTAAAATTATAAAAAAATGTTAAATAACACCTTCATCCACTCGTGTCTTCAATTATTCTTCGAGTTAAACTGTTTTAGTCAATTAATATGAATTGTAGAAAACTCAAATTTATTCAGAAAAATACAAAACTTGAATGTAATAATGAAAGAAAATTTAACGAATAAGTTGATATAATTCATATTAAAATATTAATACTTAATATTTCGTTACTATGGCTTTGAAATCAGTTAAATTTACTGACAAAAGTTTGTTCATTTGTTCTATTATTACCTACAATGAAATGACCTGTTTTTTACGATAAAAGTGAAATAGACCTATCACAGCGACTACGAGCCGTAAAAATCTTGCTGTTTCAAGGAACGTAAAAATCGTGCCCTTTCAGCGAATAGCTTAGGCCATAAAACGATACGCAATAAAAGTAAACTCGTCAGGTGTTAACTGTGTCATCCACCCCTTCATCGATAAGTTGGTGACCTGAGTGTACAAAGCGTTGTCTCTGCAGTAGGAGGGGGATAACACAGGCATCTAAAACACCTGATCGATTTACTCCTAGGTTGTACGCTGAAACAGCATGATTTTTACGTTCGCTGAAACAGCACGCACTGTACAAGCACCACACCATTTTGATTATTCTCATTTCTTAATATTATATCGTCGGTTTGGTGCGAAAACTCATTAAGTAACATTTTTAAGTTTAGATAAATAGAAATGAAAAATTGTTAATTATATTTGCTTGTCCAAAATGGTTAAGCAACAGATCTATTTTGTTTAAGTTGTTAAAACCGCTAGAGATATAAGAAAATCAAAATTTTAAATAAGATTTAGTCAAAAAATTTTCAAAGGCGTGTCACAAACTTTGTTTTTCGTACTTAATGAATTTTTGGACAAAATAAAAATACTGAAACTGAATATATAATGACCTTTTATTTAAATGAAAATCATATTAACTTATAAGTTAACAAAAAAATATAACTCAAGTTATTGATCTAAATATAACATTATAAAAAAAATATTGTAAAATAAACGTTTTAGAATTTTATATAAGCAAACTCAGCATTACAAAAATATTAGAGGTACTACTTTTGTTATAGACCAAAATTACAAGAGCTTCAACTTCGCCATCAGTACTATCCTGTACTGCAGGATCCATTATTTTCCATAAGGACATTCAATTTTAATCTTCCAAATTAACAGTATTACAGTTAAAACTATGTTTTAACAATTCAAAAATAATTAAACTGTACGAATATAACAAAATAAACCAAACGCATCAATTTATTGAAAAACATATGTACAAAAAATACAACAAAAAAAAAACTATTTATATAGGGTAAAAGCCCCGTTTGTGGAACGCGATCCAATAGAAAAACAGTTTTGACATTTATATCTTAATGAAGTTATTTCTGAAAGAAACGTCTGATAACAAAAATTATTATTAATAGAATGATTGTTTTTCAATTTAAATTCATCTCACATTTAATGTTTCTTTACTTAATTAAAGAAATACATATATATATTAAACAATTTTTGCTGAATGTGTCTCTTTTGCGTTTGATTAATGCTTATTTATCGAAACACATGCCTTATAAATTTCAACATTTTCCAGTTAATTTTCGAAGTTAGCGCAATAAAACTATACAAATAATTTTTATTAGTCCAGTTAAGAGATTATAAGAGCTAAATCATCTTTTTATTCGGTTTAAATGTAATTTATATATATGTGTATTTCTTTCAGTACACAATATAACCTCTGTATTTAACTAAAATCATGTACGTAAAATAACTAAAAATTTATATTATAAATAGTTTTAATTTCTTTTTGAGTCTAAAATATTTACTTACTGCTTTAAAATCGTAAAATTTTTAATATTTTTTTTTATTTCGGAGCGTATCGTCAATTGATAAATAAAAAAATATTGATTTAAAGTTGCAAAATTTTATTAATAATGAAAAATTGTCGCCATTTTGATAAGTTAGTTTAGAAGGTTTAGAATTGATTAGAACTTTACCAAAATACATAGATGGCGAAACAAAATATAGTATTTTTCTGTGGTATTTTGGTATATTCTGTGATTTTGGTCGTTTATTTTATCGAATATTTAAACCATTCTATATTTTTTAATTTGACATTCTATTTACTACTAGATGTCACTCTATGTCATAGAGTGAAAAGATGGCAAAATATGTATGTGAATGGTATGTAATGTATCTCATGTTGTACATACGTGTTCTTTTTTAGGTGTCAATGTGCTGATTTTTTAAAGGGTGTTAATATATTCTGTCTGTTTTTTTATAGATGTCAACAAATTATAAAACAAAACATTAATAAATCAAAATTTTTGGGTTATATTTTCTTAAAAACATATTCATTGGATTAAAAAAACTTGGTTTCATGCTTATTAAGAAAAAAAAAAGGGTGTTTAATTCATTTATTAATTTTTGTAAGCAAGTTTGATGAAATACCTAAAAATAGTGTTCCACAATCGGGGCTTTTACCCTACCTAGAATAACAAAACTTTAAATAAAATAATACGAGAAAACGAAATTATAAAAAACAAGTTATAACTTGTTTGCTATTTTGCCTGGAAAATGGCCTAATGGGTTTTAGATCTCATATTTCTAATATTTGTTGTAGTATTTTGTAATGCAAAAAGTTAGTAAGTGACTTTAATGATTTACAAAATGGTAAATATCAAATAATGATTATTTGCAAACGCAAAATGAGGAAATCTAGTGGTCGTATCATCTACTGAGTATTATCAATCAAAAGAGAAAGTAAAAGTCAGCTGAAAAATATAAAAATCTCATTTTTGAAAAATTAGTCACTTAATGAGTTTTCGCACCAAACCGACGATATTTTGTCGTGTAAACAGAATGTTATAAAATGAATGCACAACTTTCAGTACTTTTTAAATGTAGCCCATTTCTGTATCACCCTGTAAATTTCTGATTCCAAATTCGAACCTAAATAATATTATTTAACAAAATCGTACCTACCTCAAACAGAGTCATCAAACATACAATAACAACGATCGCATAGCACAGCATATTTAACGGTATTCAAAATAGTTATCCAAGCTTTAGGCAGCGCAGAAGAGAAAACAATACCTACCTATAATATATACGAATATGGTTGCTATCGCTGTAAGTAGTAAGGATTGGCCGGTTCTAGATCCACCATCCCACCATCCGACTTTTTGAGCGACCTCGGCAGGAGGTAGGTAACCTATGTGGGTTCTAGAAGCCTGCGGCGGTGGGTGGAGCAAAATTTTTTTCTAGCCTAGCGGAACTTGATCCAGCCTAAGAGAACCTAAGGAAATTTGGTGTAACCTAACAAAATTTTTCTAACCTAAGAATTTCCCTAATAGATGGCGCAGCCACCTTCGAGCCCTGTGAATTCGCTACTAGATGGTGCAGCCACCTTCGAGCCTGTGAATTCGCTACTAGATGGCGTTGCTAGTCTGGATTCCTGTGTGTAAGTTTGAAAAATTGTCAATAGATGGCATCGAAAAACTTTTTTTTGATAGTTAAACTAGCCATTAAAAGATGGCCTTGCTTTCATAATTTTATAATATTTTTATCTGAAAACAGGCTTAAACTGTCAGCTGACGTCACTAAAGGTAAACTGATATCAAACAGCGAAGATTTCTCTCTAATATGCAAAAATGAATTTTATCATATGATTGTATATTTTTATCTGAAAACAGGTTTATACAGGTTTTCCTCTAAATAAAAACACATTTTATTTTTTAATTTTTAATTTTTATTTTTTTTATTAAATAAAAACACATTTTTTTTATTTTTAATTTTTTTTTAATTTTTTCTTATTTTAATAAATTTATTTTAAAAGAAATATTTTTTTTACAATAAAAATGTTTAAATGTTATTACAATAATATTTGTATATGGATATGACATTTTCCATGGCGCAAGTTGCTCCGGAATGATGGCCGCATCGAGGACTAGTGTATGTTGATGTTATGATTCTCAACTTGGGACAAATTGTTATTTCTTCAAAGTTCATAATGGGCGCTGATGGTAGCAGTCGTTTCAAATAGCGTACTTTTTCTTCTCCTTTCGTATAAATGATTTGAGTTCCGTGCAGATTGTTTATTAAAATGTACTGTAGTTCCTCGTATTCAATATGTCCGTCCATCCAGGAGAACCCATGATGCTTTTTCCGCAACCAGCGAGCTGTGCGTTGATCTTTTTCACTTAATCCGCAAAACGGTATTGGTGATTTGAATACATAATGTTGCAGTATATAATCTTCACCACAATTTTCTTCGGAAGAATCGAATTTCAACACAGCCAATTCCTTTATGTAGAATTTCCCATTTGTTGAATTTGGAAATCCTTGGAAGTCAACAATTGCTGCGTCGGTCTTCATTGTGCGTTGTCTAGAGCGAAACTGACTGATTTATAGCTGGATTGCGATGTTTTTATACATATTTTGTAACAATATTCGTCAATGGATTATATTGAACCACACGATCATGTAGTAGAAGGCAAAATGCTGATGTATTCTCTGGCACCTCCTTCAACGTTTTAAATTCAATTCGAATATCCACTGGTCCACTTTTCAAAGTTTCGTTTTGATGAGAACAATCGATGAATATAATTGGCGCGATATTCTTGAATTGCGTTTTGCTTAAAAGCGGTTCATTCTTCTTACAATCATAATATGCTTGTTGAAATTTCGAATACATGTGATATGCTACTGCATATCTATCATTACTGAAATCCAAATTCAAATCCATGTACGGGTATTTCGCAGAATTTAAATAAACTTTGACGTCTGAAAGTTCACAGTGATCGAAAATACTAGAATCTTTGTCTTTTTTATTTCGTCGATTCGTTTGTAGAGCGAATATAATGTAGCGTGGTTTCTCCAGTTGAGTCGATGTTTTCACCGTCCAAATGTTTTGTCTCGCTGTTGGAATCGTTGGCTGTATATGCATATCCCATGATCGAAAAGCAATTGTAATATCTCGACTATTTTCCACATACTTCAACAACTTCAGTTTCTGTTCATCTGCAACTGTAACGTGCGGAACCATCCATTGAATTTTATGTATATGGAAAGTGACGTCATCCGTTGGTAATATGACTGCATCGTGATCCGTCCGAGCTCGAGTCAGAATTAGTTGATGTTTCGCATTGATGATAACTTTCTTGTAATGGTTAAGAAATCCAAACATCCGCGCCAATGGTAGACAGAAATTGAAGTAGCCTTTTTCCGTCACTTTAATTGTTTCACCTGGACACCATCCGGCGTTGTAGAGTAGTTTGCTTTCATTTTCGTTTAATGCCAAATAATTGATTAACGTTGTTGTCGGTCCCACGTACTTGCATTGATCGATTTCCACGTCGTTCAGTTCATATCGTATTTCTTCAAACAGGTACGCCAATGAATTATTGGATAATTCCGCTGTAGTCGATACTGTTTTATCACTCTTCAACAATTGTCCTTCCACATACAGACAACTTTCGTGCGGCAGCAGGATCAGATCTTGGTTTTGACAGCAGATTCGTATTTCGTCGCTGTTTCCAAACGCATTTAGAAATGGCGAATAGCAGTGATACTCGATGTTTGAAATGCTCTCATCGAAATCGATTCCAGTATTGATGCTTAAAATGCTGCTCATTTTCTCCTCTTCAGCTTGAAACCCAATTGTCGAAGAAATTGTTTGTTCTCTCTTGTTAATGGTGGTCGTTGTTGCTTCGTCCTCGCCGATCCGTTCACCTTGGTGGCAAGTTGTAGACTGATCGGTCGCACCACATTTTCGTCTTTAAATACCAACATTTTCACGCCGGCTTCAAATGCAGCTTTACTGTTATCGTTTCGCCTCGAAAATTCACTAAATTGCCGTCTTGATCCACAATTCGTAAAACTAGAGATGTTATCCGTCTCACGGTCACCGGCATATAAATAACTGTATTCGGTGATTCGCTTATTTTATACCCAGGTTCCACTTGAATCGAAAACGAATAAATATTATGTGCTGGAACGTTGTTCAGGTAGCTGTTCGTTGTAATGTTTGTTTCAATTTGTATCAGATTCACTTTCATGATATTCGTTGGTTTATCCGAATAGTGGTAATGACCAGCTGCAAGTTTTCGCTTACTGAAGCCAAGTAGCGAGCCAATTGTTCGTTCTTGATCGAAATGAATTGTTTCCGTACATTTTATTTCACTTTTTAGCGTATTGTTATTCGCACGAAGTATAAGTTGCGGGCTATCACCCGGTTTTCTCTTCTCTAGTATCCGATCTTCTATTTGAAACTAGAAATCTTCCAGATCATAATTGCCGACAGGTATCTCGATGCATTTCACTTCATCATCACCGTAATGAAATAAGTTATTTGTTTCGTCGATATTTGGCACTGCATTGTATGTTTCAAAATTGACCAACCCGCATACATAATCACCCGGCAAATCGATGGGTGGAAAATACTCAGCCGTCAATATAGATGAATCACCACTTAACGTTAATGTTAACGACATGGTGACTAAGATACGAATGACAGAAAATTCTTACCACGGGTATATTTAAAGTATAGATGAGAAGTGCAACAAAATTATTGAAAATAATTTGTATTCCATAAAAATTCTAGACATAAATGTCCGCAGTTGTACTGTTCATAATTTTGGTATCTGTTATAATTATATTTAATATTATTGCCATGTAAATATTGTACAACTTCTGCGGGTGGTGGCAAATTTCCAAAACTATCAAAGTATTCGACGTTCATGTTATCTTTGGCGTACGCTACCCAATGGCTTCCTGGTCCTGATGAATTATCCAAATTGACGACTCCACACTCCTTTCGCCTTGGACGTTTCGGTAAATCATCTCTCATGAACATGCCACGAAAATTGGATAAATATTTGTTTCCAAACTGATAAATGTCGCGATCAGTTAATGGTCGATCGGGTAGCTCGCTTAGCGGTTTTTTGATTCGATGTAAAGTCCCAAACCTCTTCTGTATGGTTTCAAATAAAGTCCAGTTCCAGATTTGGATCCAAGAGCAATTGCTTCCATCATCCTGTTATGACGTTCATTTTCATCCAATTGTTTCTTTGCTGTTTTATAAGCATTCACTGCTTTCGCAACACCAGCAGCACCTCCGGCAAGTGATCCTACAGCAGACAGGCCGGCAAAAAGTGGAACTAGGAACGGTAAAATTCCACCAGTTTTTTGGAATTGGAATGATTCTCGGTGTTGTAAACTGACTGTTCTTACACCAAATTACACCAAATTACACGAAAAATACACCAAATTACACCAAATGACACCAAAATTACATAAAAAAGACACCAAAGAGTCACTCCCAAAATGAGTCACTCCAAAAAAGAGTCACTCCAAAAAAGAGTCACTCCCAAAAAGAGTAACTCCCAAAATGAGTCACTCCCAAAAAGTCACCCCCAAAAAGAGTCACTCTCAAAAAGAGTCACTCCCAAAAAGAGTCACTCCCAAAATGAGTCACTCCCAAAATGAGTCACTCCCAAAATGAGTCACTCCCAAAATGAGTCACTCCCAAAATGAGTCACTCCCAAAAAGAGTCACTCCCAAAATGAGTCACTCCCAAAATGAGTCACTCCCAAAATGAGTCACTCCCAAAAGAATCACTCCCAAAGAGAAATAGTTATTTCTAACGGTATTACAGATAAAATATAGAATGAATATGTAAGATTTTAGCTTAAGATTTAAGCTTTTTAGTTTTAAGCTCCTTAGTAAAAACAGGTAAACTAATATTGATTTTGATACAGTTTTCTTATTTGATATTAATATTTTGATTGGTCAAACCATTTTCACCCTATTTTCAAATTTCACCCCCAATTTTATCGTCAAGGCCCCTCTAATAGGTCCGACCCTGGATTTGAGTATGCTAATAGAAAGGTCTTTAAAAATAAAGGATTATAACAATTTAAATTTTTCTTCTAGTTGTTATAGTTTTCGAATAATTTGATAAAATTAAATTTTCACCCCAACTTTGAGGGTCGATTTCACCCCTTAAATGGTTTTTATAGCAGATAAAAAAAATACGTATCTGATATTTTTGTTTGTTCTACACACCAGTTAAGTCTCATCAAAATCGGGAATTGTGACTTGAAGACCTAGCCCTCTAAGTAGGTATGGGGCCACTTGGCAACGCGGTATAATTGCCTATATTCAGGGGCAACCCAACCCAACGAAATTTGGTATAACCTAACGAGACCTAAGCGAACTTAGCTTAACCTAGGAATCCAAATTTTCCCTAACAGATGGCGCAGCCACCTGTTTCACTACCAGATTGGCCAAGTGTTATACCAAATTTCGTTGGGTTGGGTTGCCCCTGAATATAGGCAATTATACCGCGTTGCCAAGTGGCCCCATACCTACTTAGAGGGCTAGGTCTTCAAGTCACAATTCCCGATTTTGATGAGACTTAACTGGTGTGTAGAACAAACAAAAATATCAGATACGTATTTTTTTTATCTGCTATAAAAACCATTTAAGGGGTGAAATCGACCCTCAAAGTTGGGGTGAAAATTTAATTTTATCAAATTATTCGAAAACTATAACAACTAGAAGAAAAATTTAAATTGTTATAATCCTTTATTTTTAAAGACCTTTCTATTAGCATACTCAAATCCAGGGTCGGACCTATTAGAGGGGCCTTGACGATAAAATTGGGGGTGAAATTTGAAAATAGGGTGAAAATGGTTTGACCAATCAAAATATTAATATCAAATAAGAAAACTGTATCAAAATCAATATTAGTTTACCTGTTTTTACTAAGGAGCTTAAAACTAAAAAGCTTAAATCTTAAGCTAAAATCTTACATATTCATTCTATATTTTATCTGTAATACCGTTAGAAATAACTATTTCTCTTTGGGAGTGATTCTTTTGGGAGTGACTCATTTTGGGAGTGACTCATTTTGGGAGTGACTCATTTTGGGAGTGACTCTTTTTGGGAGTGACTCATTTTGGGAGTGACTCATTTTGGGAGTGACTCATTTTGGGAGTGACTCATTTTGGGAGTGACTCATTTTGGGAGTGACTCTTTTTGGGAGTGACTCTTTTTGAGAGTGACTCTTTTTGGGGGTGACTTTTTGGGAGTGACTCATTTTGGGAGTTACTCTTTTTGGGAGTGACTCTTTTTTGGAGTGACTCTTTTTTGGAGTGACTCATTTTGGGAGTGACTCTTTGGTGTCTTTTTTATGTAATTTTGGTGTCATTTGGTGTAATTTGGTGTATTTTTCGTGTAATTTGGTGTAATTTGGTGTAAGAACAGTCAGTTTACAACACCGAGAATCATTCCAATTCCAAAAAACTGGTGGAATTTTACCGTTCCTAGTTCCACTTTTTGCCGGCCTGTCTGCTGTAGGATCACTTGCCGGAGGTGCTGCTGGTGTTGCGAAAGCAGTGAATGCTTATAAAACAGCAAAGAAACAATTGGATGAAAATGAACGTCATAACAGGATGATGGAAGCAATTGCTCTTGGATCCAAATCTGGAACTGGACTTTATTTGAAACCATACAGAAGAGGTTTGGGACTTTACATCGAATCAAAAAACCGCTAAGCGAGCTACCCGATCGACCATTAACTGATCGCGACATTTATCAGTTTGGAAACAAATATTTATCCAATTTTCGTGGCATGTTCATGAGAGATGATTTACCGAAACGTTCAAGGCGAAAGGAGTGTGGAGTCGTCAATTTGGATAATTCATCAGGACCAGGAAGCCATTGGGTAGCGTACGCCAAAGATAACATGAACGTCGAATACTTTGATAGTTTTGGAAATTTGCCACCACCCGCAGAAGTTGTACAATATTTACATGGCAATAATATTAAATATAATTATAACAGATACCAAAATTATGAACAGTACAACTGCGGACATTTATGTCTAGAATTTTTATGGAATACAAATTATTTTCAATAATTTTGTTGCACTTCTCATCTATACTTTAAATATACCCGTGGTAAGAATTTTCTGTCATTCGTATCTTAGTCACCATGTCGTTAACATTAACGTTAAGTGGTGATTCATCTATATTGACGGCTGAGTATTTTCCACCCATCGATTTGCCGGGTGATTATGTATGCGGGTTGGTCAATTTTGAAACATACAATGCAGTGCCAAATATCGACGAAACAAATAACTTATTTCATTACGGTGATGATGAAGTGAAATGCATCGAGATACCTGTCGGCAATTATGATCTGGAAGATTTCTAGTTTCAAATAGAAGATCGGATACTAGAGAAGAGAAAACCGGGTGATAGCCCGCAACTTATACTTCGTGCGAATAACAATACGCTAAAAAGTGAAATAAAATGTACGGAAACAATTCATTTCGATCAAGAACGAACAATTGGCTCGCTACTTGGCTTCAGTAAGCGAAAACTTGCAGCTGGTCATTACCACTATTCGGATAAACCAACGAATATCATGAAAGTGAATCTGATACAAATTGAAACAAACATTACAACGAACAGCTACCTGAACAACGTTCCAGCACATAATATTTATTCGTTTTCGATTCAAGTGGAACCTGGGTATAAAATAAGCGAATCACCGAATACAGTTATTTATATGCCGGTGACCGTGAGACGGATAACATCTCTAGTTTTACGAATTGTGGATCAAGACGGCAATTTAGTGAATTTTCGAGGCGAAACGATAACAGTAAAGCTGCATTTGAAGCCGGCGTGAAAATGTTGGTATTTAAAGACGAAAATGTGGTGCGACCGATCAGTCTACAACTTGCCACCAAGGTGAACGGATCGGCGAGGACGAAGCAACAACGACCACCATTAACAAGAGAGAACAAACAATTTCTTCGACAATTGGGTTTCAAGCTGAAGAGGAGAAAATGAGCAGCATTTTAAGCATCAATACTGGAATCGATTTCGATGAGAGCATTTCAAACATCGAGTATCACTGCTATTCGCCATTTCTAAATGCGTTTGGAAACAGCGACGAAATACGAATCTGCTGTCAAAACCAAGATCTGATCCTGCTGCCGCACGAAAGTTGTCTGTATGTGGAAGGACAATTGTTGAAGAGTGATAAAACAGTATCGACTACAGCGGAATTATCCAATAATTCATTGGCGTACCTGTTTGAAGAAATACGATATGAACTGAACGACGTGGAAATCGATCAATGCAAGTACGTGGGACCGACAACAACGTTAATCAATTATTTGGCATTAAACGAAAATGAAAGCAAACTACTCTACAACGCCGGATGGTGTCCAGGTGAAACAATTAAAGTGACGGAAAAAGGCTACTTCAATTTCTGTCTACCATTGGCGCGGATGTTTGGATTTCTTAACCATTACAAGAAAGTTATCATCAATGCGAAACATCAACTAATTCTGACTCGAGCTCGGACGGATCACGATGCAGTCATATTACCAACGGATGACGTCACTTTCCATATACATAAAATTCAATGGATGGTTCCGCACGTTACAGTTGCAGATGAACAGAAACTGAAGTTGTTGAAGTATGTGGAAAATAGTCGAGATATTACAATTGCTTTTCGATCATGGGATATGCATATACAGCCAACGATTCCAACAGCGAGACAAAACATTTGGACGGTGAAAACATCGACTCAACTGGAGAAACCACGCTACATTATATTCGCTCTACAAACGAATCGACGAAATAAAAAAGACAAAGATTCTAGTATTTTCGATCACTGTGAACTTTCAGACGTCAAAGTTTATTTAAATTCTGCGAAATACCCGTACATGGATTTGAATTTGGATTTCAGTAATGATAGATATGCAGTAGCATATCACATGTATTCGAAATTTCAACAAGCATATTATGATTGTAAGAAGAATGAACCGCTTTTAAGCAAAACGCAATTCAAGAATATCGCGCCAATTATATTCATCGATTGTTCTCATCAAAACGAAACTTTGAAAAGTGGACCAGTGGATATTCGAATTGAATTTAAAACGTTGAAGGAGGTGCCAGAGAATACATCAGCATTTTGCCTTCTACTACATGATCGTGTGGTTCAATATAATCCATTGACGAATATTGTTACAAAATATGTATAAAAACATCGCAATCCAGCTATAAATCAGTCAGTTTCGCTCTAGACAACGCACAATGAAGACCGACGCAGCAATTGTTGACTTCCAAGGATTTCCAAATTCAACAAATGGGAAATTCTACATAAAGGAATTGGCTGTGTTGAAATTCGATTCTTCCGAAGAAAATTGTGGTGAAGATTATATACTGCAACATTATGTATTCAAATCACCAATACCGTTTTGCGGATTAAGTGAAAAAGATCAACGCACAGCTCGCTGGTTGCGGAAAAAGCATCATGGGTTCTCCTGGATGGACGGACATATTGAATACGAGGAACTACAGTACATTTTAATAAACAATCTGCACGGAACTCAAATCATTTATACGAAAGGAGAAGAAAAAGTACGCTATTTGAAACGACTGCTACCATCAGCGCCCATTATGAACTTTGAAGAAATAACAATTTGTCCCAAGTTGAGAATCATAACATCAACATACACTAGTCCTCGATGCGGCCATCATTCCGGAGCAACTTGCGCCATGGAAAATGTCATATCCATATACAAATATTATTGTAATAACATTTAAACATTTTTATTGTAAAAAAAATATTTCTTTTAAAATAAATTTATTAAAATAAGAAAAAATTAAAAAAAAATTAAAAATAAAAAAAATGTGTTTTTATTTAATAAAAAAAATAAAAATTAAAAATTAAAAAATAAAATGTGTTTTTATTTAGAGGAAAACCTGTATAAACCTGTTTTCAGATAAAAATATACAATCATATGATAAAATTCATTTTTGCATATTAGAGAGAAATCTTCGCTGTTTGATATCAGTTTACCTTTAGTGACGTCAGCTGACAGTTTAAGCCTGTTTTCAGATAAAAATATTATAAAATTATGAAAGCAAGGCCATCTTTTAATGGCTAGTTTAACTATCAAAAAAAAGTTTTTCGATGCCATCTATTGACAATTTTTCAAACTTACACACAGGAATCCAGACTAGCAACGCCATCTAGTAGCGAATTCACAGGCTCGAAGGTGGCTGCACCATCTAGTAGCGAATTCACAGGGCTCGAAGGTGGCTGCGCCATCTATTAGGGAAATTCTTAGGTTAGAAAAATTTTGTTAGGTTACACCAAATTTCCTTAGGTTCTCTTAGGCTGGATCAAGTTCCGCTAGGCTAGAAAAAAATTTTGCTCCACCCACCGCCGCAGGCTTCTGGAACCCACATAGGTTACCTACCTCCTGCCGAGGTCGCTCAAAAAGTCGGATGGTGGGATGGTGGATCTAGAACCGGCCAATCCTTACTACTGCTGTACATTGCATATAACCCGATGTAACAATTCCAATATATGTAAATCTATCAATATAGTCCTACATGGAACAAAGCTAATCAAGTGGCTATAGGCTGATGATATGCATCCATATTCACAGACCGGGCTCTGTCTACAGCCAGTACGAACGAGGCAATCTGCCGATTGCTCGTTCGAGCATCATTTGCCAGATTAATATTCCATAGTTATACTGATGACGATAATAATGATGGATTCTAAAGTTATTTAAAATACTCCATGTTGCACAGGCCTATATGGTGGTATAATATGTAGAGGTATTTCATCTCAATATGTTGATAATTATAATATGTATGGAATCAAATCTTGGATAAATGTCAATTCACACGAATCACATTTTATTGATGGTATTATTCAAATATTCAACGAAATATTATAGGTTATGATTGTATAACAATAAGTTTTTGACATTGTCATCTATGTATGATTTTTTGGGGGAATTTTCGAATCAAAAATTCAGCTATTACGGCCACTGTCATGACGCAACTTGAGCCCGAGACTATGACAGAAATTTCTTTTGAGCTCCCTAGAAACCGGAAATGACATTCACTATAATTTCTACATATATATAACAGTGCTAATCAAGCGCCTTTATCGATTAGGTCATCGAATCGTTTGTTCCAAAGTTATTTATATATTGAGTGCCTGTGAGATTAAAAATATAACTGCATCTGTCTAATGAGAAAAAAAAAATCGATTTTTTAAAAATAAAAAAATAAGAATCGCCTTAAAACTACCTTTTGCGGATGACATTTTTTTGCTTGTCAGTTCTTCTCAAAAAATCGATTTCCAGAAAGTCCTTTACTAAATAGTAAGCCTCGAACCTCTTTCAAGGTTTTCACTCGTGATTCAGCATAGTGTTAGGTTCGATAATTTGTAAGTAATCAGTAAATTTTAATTATTTTTAGAAAAAATTTTTCAATTTTTAACACAGTAATATAGTAACATATTCTAAAGAGCCAGTTTTATTTTTAAATTTAAAGTGCATCGTCTAAGCTTAACATCATAACGACAAATACTTAATTCTATCATAAATAACATCAATTTTGAAAAGGAAAAGAAAACAGAATAATCGCATCCCATTTTTTTTAATATTATAGGTTTTTATTGTAAAATTATAAAGTAACAAACCATTTCAAATAAATCACCCATCTTTATTTAATTCAATTCAATTAAATAATCGTTTATCTCTCTTTCACAAATCACAAAACGTATACAATTCGTAATAGCATAGGTAAAAAAAAAACCATTTAATAAACTGGCTCTTTTTTAAGGTTCCGAAGAAGCATTATGAAATCTCCTGATATTTTCGCTAAATCCGTCTGTTTTGGACCACAAAATTTTTTTACACATAGCATATTATGTGACATATCGTTGAGAAGGACTTACAAAATGAAGCTGAGATTTCTTTTACCATTTAAGCCTCGCTTACGAAAGACGCAGCTTTAAAGTGATGAATAGAGCTTGGTTCTACCTCTGCCGTAATTTTTAAACTGCCGGACCAAAAAATTTGTAAAAATTACAGATACTAACACTTGCTAACAATACTCAAAAATATAGGCAAGCCAATTTTCGAAAATTCAAAAAATAATTCATACCGAGGTATATTTCACAGTACCTAGGTATTAGAAAATATCCTCCAAAAATGCAAGCCCAAATCATTATGGGAAAATGCTGGAAAATAGGCTCCAGAATCAGTTTCACATACCCCATCGTGCGAGATTTCGTTAAAAGAATTTTTCAAAATTAAGTTCAGGTTCTTTTAACCATTTATCATGTAGAGAAACTTTATCCACTTAGCAACCCTAACTTAAAGTGTGTTCAACACGTACTTGGCGAATACTTTTCCAGTCAATTTTGAATTAAAGTACCAACTATACAAATCGAATCGTTTTATTAAATTGTTACCAACACAAAAAAATAAAAAGCTGTTTCTACAATTATTATTGTAAGTATATACCAAGTTAATTCTCGATGTATGCCGTATAAAAGTATATAATTTAGCTAAACCAGCTAGATGGCTAAACCAATCATATAGGAATTTAAACCATTTTTCTAAATGTATTGAAGGTATATATGGGTTGATATGTTTTATTATATCTATATAGGTATTATTGATATTTTAGATACAATTCTTTTTTTTTTTTTCATGGTTTTGATAAACTGTATTATTATGTATTTCCTTTTTGTGAACTGCACTCACTATACGGTACGAATCTATTAATTTGTTATGCCAGTGATACTCAACAAGTTTTGTTTAGCATAAAAGTGCAAATTGACATAACTGAAAGATTATTCTTAAATTTCATTAAACTTTGTATGAGAAAAAGTGAATTCTAAGAAGATATTAAAGTATATCAGCGAAAAAATTTTCTTTTATCAAAAATTCAATAATGTATTAATGTTCTTCAGTCATTATATTTGTATACCACGTATATTTTTTTAATTTCCACGCGCTTATGTTGGAGCAATATAAAAGCATTGTTGAAAAAGCGTTGTAAAAACGTTGTAAGATGATGTTTATAAATTATAAAAAAAAAAAAAAAACGGCGTATAGTGAATAATTTTTATTTCTTATTAAATATGGTTTGTAACTTTGTATTTTATAAAATATTAAATTTTTATCAAATTCCTTTGACACGTTTTACAATTTATTCAAAAAAACTAGAGTTTTCCCATAAGAGCTCGTGTCAAAATTACAAAACTGTTAAATCGTTTTTCTCAAAATTGGGGTAGTCAATTTTCATCGGAATAGGCTCGTATTACTGGTAGTGATGAGCCAAATTAGTCTTGATCTTGCAGTCTTGTCTTGGTCTTGCATTTTTTGCAAGACTAAGACCAAGACCAAGACTATGTATACCAAGAGCAAGATCAAGACTATAAGTATGACTGCAAGACCAGTACCAAGACTCGGGTGAGCAAGACCAAGACAATAGCAAGAAAAAAGCAAGACTCTTGCTAAATTATTTAAATAGTTTAAAAATATAATTAATACCGTAAAGAGAGAAAATTCTGATTTTAGAAGGAAAAAATTCACTAATAAAAAAATACAAGAAAGTGTAAGATTCTTTAGCAATAGCAAGGCCAAGACCAATACCAAGACTGCATTTTGCAAGACCAAGACCAAGACCAAGACGCAAACTGCTCTAGCAAAACCAAGACCAAGATTCTTAATGCAAGAACAAGACCAAGACCAAGACTGCCAAGTCTTGGTCTTGGTCTCGCATTGGTCTTGCATCTCTCTAATTACTGGTGTTGAATTAAATAAATATCTAGAGAAGTTTCGTTAAAATCCTTTGAAAAAATCGTCTTAACGACCAACTACCTTAAAAACTTTGTCAATTTTTTTTCTCAGTTGAATTCAACTGTTAAGAGGGACCACTAGTGTGACGTTTTGAAAAATTGGAAAAATTTTTTTACATGTTACTAAAATTTCAAGTGGATGTCTCAAATAGTTTTTGAGTTACCGCCATCCGAAGAGCGGATTCTGATTTTCATTGTTAACTTTGAGGTATGGAGAAGAAATGTATGAAAGTTGATAGTTGGGAGTTTCTGGATGTGACTGCCAGTCACATATTGTGGAGAAGCTAGACCCTGGCACATTTAAAAGACTCATCTAGTTTTACTATGACCGTTATAGTGAGTGCATCGTAAACAATTTTAGTCAAAATTTTCAGTGATTAAAATTAAAAGGTAAAATTACGGGAAAATTACATTTTTCAAATTTTGCTGCAGTTATAACTCAAAGACAAATCATCCGATCGATTTGATTCTTATTGCAGCTTCTTCGTGTCATGAACCTCCAGTTTTCCGATCAAATAAAAAATGTAATTTTTGCGGCCCAAAAATAATCAAATTTTCGCGCAAAATTTGAAACTTTTTTTTAAAAACTCCGTCATTTTGTTAAATTTCAACTTTTTTTTCCATTGAGGTTCACGGCACGGGCAATACCTTCTAGATTAACAGGCTTTTTAGTTTTTTTTGATTTCAGGCACTGTGAAGGTCGCTATCACTACAGCAGTGGGGAATTTTTTTTTGGAGCTTTGAGAGATCGCGAATAACTCACTGAATTTTCAATTTTTTGGTGCAAAAATTTTATCACGCATTTACTATATATATCAACGAATATATACTTAAAATATTAAAACATTCCATACAGTAGATTTATTTTAAAAAAATTCCCAAATATCACCTTTTTCTTCAGGCGGTCACACTAGTGGTCTCCCTTAAACTTCAACGTAGCAAAAATGGCAACACTCAAAATCTGTATATGTAGACGATACTTATTCCACTAATGTAATGTTTAGGAACCACTGTTTAAAATCATATAACAGAAAATATTATAAATTAAATGTTTTTTAATAACGCAAATTATTTCTGTAAATGATAGGTAATAATTTTTTTTTTTTTTTGGACTTTTGAAATCATTATTTTGATATATGTGATCAAGTGTTTAGGAATAAATAACAAAACGGAATTTATTGAACGGTACAAAGGTACAATACAAGCCTGGAAGTAATTTTTTTCGATTTTTGAAAATTATAGGTAGTGTCTTCTTATTTCATTTTTGAATGATACGATTATTATTAATTTTGGGTTTGGCTCTTTTAAAAACACTGTTTTGACTATTATCAAAATTGTGATTATATAACAGTAATAAATAGTATTTACATAGTTATTTAAATAATTTCAAGTATGTGCTAGAATTCAAATACTAGATATTCTGTCTTTGCAGTGCCCACGGGGCCAAGTGCGTAAGAATAAGAATTTATGTGTAATCAACAACCAAATTTATGGATGGGTGCAGTAAAAGAGATTTTGAAATATTTTACTTGCCCCCCCCAACCATATAGACTATATAAGAAGGAAGAGTATGGATAATCAAACCATATACGGTTTTCGCCGGCTTTTGACGTTTTAAGGCCTAAGGAACCTACAAAACCGAAAATTCAGAAGGAAATATTTCGGACCTGGACGTATGTTGAATATCTCCACGTTTACTGGGGCTAGAGAAATGAAACCAGATTCAAAATAATTCTGTATTTGGTGCCTTAAAAAGAGCAAAATTTTAATTTTGGTCAGTAGTTCTGAGACTATCGTCATTTTTATCAATTTGGATTATGAAAACCGATGAAACTCGGTCAATTATTATACGGGATAAAATTTTTTTCATAAGTCACTTGAAATTTTGATTTTTTGTGTTCTCTTGTGAAACCGTTTTCAGGATGAAAAAATTTTCACCAAAGTAGAAGTCGTAATATACTTCCGATCGGCAATCGATTTTTTTTTTTTCAAAATGGTATCACAGTTAGTAGGGGTTGATTTAAAATCCCCTGAGGGGAAAATTATATAAAATATAATTTGTAGAAATTTCAGTTTTCCAACAACTCTGTTTCCGAAAACTTTCCCTACAAATGTACCCCCTTCCCTTACAATTGCAAAATAAATTTTGGTTCCTTGTAACCTGTAAAACTGCCTCGGATGAGTTCTTCAGCCAGATAGGTCAAATGTCTGATATTTTGACTATTCTTCCTCAAAAAAATAAGGTTTTGTCAAAATTCAAAAACCTCTCGAAATTTCTTTTACACTATCGTAAAAAGTGGAAAAAATCACATAATAAAGATTTTTGGACCATTATTCTATGTAAAAGAGTTTTCGAGAAAAATTATACAGGGTCTAAGTAAAATAAGTCTATAATTCAAGGGGCAGAATTATCTTACCCCTGCGACAGGGATATATTTTAATTCCGATTATGGGGTATTAATCTCGTTTAGATAATTTTCAGTCAAATTTTAACTTGACAATTTAACTCATGTGTATCAAGTGCCATAAGAATATTGTAGTTTTTTCACTTTTACCATGGAAAAAAGTTAGGACAGATTTTTACAGCGAAAAAAATAGTACAAAACATTTCATTGGTCATTTCACTCACATGTAAGTAAACACGATAAAAATGACACAAAAATTCGTATTGGTAAATTTAACTGATTTCAGAACCATAGTAACAGTGTATTAAATAAAAATATGAATTATACTAATTTATTTTATTCGCTAAATTGTCTTACCGTATTACACTTGAGTTTTATATTTTTTTCGAATCGATTTGTGTTTTCTACAATTCAAATTTCTTGCCTAAAAGCAATTTAACTCAAAGAACTGTCAACTAACACAAACGCTTCAGCTTCGCTGTCGCGTTTTTGTTAGTTGACAGTTCTTCTCATTAATTTGCCAGGCAACAAATTTTCATTATACAAATCCAAATTTATTCAAAAAAATACAAACCTCTCATGTAATAATAAATGAATATAACACAGAACAAAGCTACTTAGGTACTTAGTTGTAATTATCCTAGATTTTACGTTTTGAAATTATATTATCGGGCCGGTCTCAAGGTAATAAATTTTCTATTAAACCATGTCATTCTACTTTTCTAGATAATTGTAAAGTACCTAACTGCGTATAAAATTATGACTATTTATACAAGAAATCTGGGCGTAATTTCAATACTATACTACTTCAATACTGCTTATATATTTCTGTTGTTTATTTGTGAATTGTGGACTTGAACAGTACTTAATAATTATTTATGTAAATTTTCTTCATTTTAACCGTCAATAAATCATTTTTAAATGAGTTTATTTTATAGAAAAGGAGAGAAAAATATAGCAACTGTATAATATTTTCGCTTTTTTTGTGGAAATTTTTTTTTTAATTTTACGATTAAGATTAAATTTTTTGATATTTTTCATATAATTATTATTATATAATTGTGCTACATGCAATTTCATACATTGTGAATAAACGTACACGAAGTGACAAAAGTTTTCGAATATCAATATCAAATTATTTGATAACGCAACCTGAAAGCGGGCGGTCGAATAATTTTGACACGGCAGTGTAATTCTTGCATGTATTAAAGGTACAGTATATTATTTTCTTATAAGACGATAAATAATCTCAATTTTATTTCATTATTTGTTTAATTATGTTAAAACTAAGAAAAAAATAAATTTATTTTAAATAATAGGGGAGCGGTGGGTCACTATTAGCAAAAAATCAATGTCCCATAACACTTGACACAGGTATTTTCTAACCTAACTCTTTGGTTATTTAAGCAAATATAAATTAAGGAGAAATATGAAACCGTTTAAAAAATATTCACCGTTTTTTACGCAAATTTGTTACAACTGAAGAGTATAATAAGAACATAAGAATTTTTTTTAAATTTATTACCTATTTATTATTACACGAAAAGTTTATATTTTTCCAAATAAAAGTTGGGTAAGAAGAGAAAATCTGCCCCGGCCGTTAAATACATTCAATTAATGCTAACACATAAAATTACAACTAACACACATTACCCCTAATTATAACATCAAAACAAAAGTATGTATGTCGATATTATAGAAATTTGAAATATTTAAGCTTAGTCATAAAAGATTAACAAGAAGTATTTAGTTATACCCCGTTTCAAATACAACTGAGCCTGAGTCATCGTTAAAAAATTAAATAATTGTTATATTCGAAACAATTCAATTTTCTAGTCTTTTCCAAAAACAAACTGCGAATTTAAAATTTAGGCATTTGCAACAATGAAAGAGACAAAGCTAAGAAAACGGGAATTCCTCAAATTCGTGTGTCTCTTTAATGAATTATGCTTTTTAAATGAAATAGATCATATATTTTTAAATCACACCAGCCTAGTACATGTAATAGGATTAAAAATATTTTTCTTTTAGAAAATGTAAAATGTGATTTCTCACTGATTAATTGATTTTCCCGATGACAATTTTATTCGATTATACTGTTGTGTTGACGTCATTAACTACACTCATTGTTTATGTCAACTAGGATTTTAATCATTAATTTTATTAACGCAATTTTAACTATCGAGTTGCTTGCTTAAATGTATTGAAATTCTATGCTAGAGACACCAGTTCAATTGGATTAAATTTCATCGGATTGAAGTCAAATATTTTTTTTAGTAAATGCTAGTCTATCTGTAATTTTTTCCGATTTTTTTACATTGTGGTTTACATCTATAGCATATGGGTGACGAACAGACAGACGAACAAACAGACAGACGAATTTGACGTAATTGTAAGAGTTCCAAAATTTCTCTTCAGAATCGAAAGGGTATTTTATTTGGTATGGTGCGAACGCTGGGAAATTATTTTTTAATAAAAGAAGATGTCTCACTTTACACAGAAAATCGGCCTGTCTCAGAAAATCAAAGAACTGTTTTTTTAAAAATTCTTTCAAGACTATTATTTCGAAAAAGAGCCACAAAATTTTATATGATTTCTGTACCAACAAAGAAGATGTAAAAATACAAATTTTAATACTGTCAGTAGGCAGGGAGTCACTTGAGCATGAAATTACGATTGCCTGAATTTAGGGGTAAACCAGGTTATTAACCGGTCGGATTAAAAGCGTTTACTGATCTGGTTAATAACAGTTAATGGTCTGGCTTACTCCTAAATTCAGGCAATCGTACTCGCAACTTCAAATAACCCCCTACCTACTACCGTCCTTACTGATTTTTACAGACATTTATTGGTTCGAATTTCTTAAATTCTTCAATATGTTTTTACAATGTACACGGAGAGAAAATTCCTATAAAAATTACTGTGCTCATACTACAATCGACGTGTAACAGGCGAACATATCCAATTTTACCGTACAAAATTTGGATATGTTCGCCTGTTACACGTCGATTGTAGTGTGAGCACAGTAATTTTTATAGGAATTTTCTCTCCGTGTACTATGGAAACAATATGGCATGAAAATAGAAGTAATTTGACTCTGCTTACGAAAATCACCAAGGAAGATGTTAAAATGTATAGTAAGTTCAAGACTTTTTCAAACTTAACAAAAAACATATACGAGCAAAATACAAATACTTTCACCAGCCAACTTCTTCTAATCCTTTTTCGAAATAAATGACCCAAAAAATCTTAAAAAGAAGAAACAGTTAGATATTTGAAAATTTAAACCACTGTATTCTCCTGATAGCCAACCTCTAGTCACTTCGTTATTAATTTCTATCATTTTTACAACATAATACAATAACAATGACGTCACACTAAATCATAATCACATGATCAAAATTGTGATGCAATAATGTGCGTTTATACATATTGTGCGTATGAACATAGTGAAATTAGCTAAAGGGTGTACACAGGGCGTAGATTACAATGCATATATAGAGCATTATGCTTCTCGCAATCCGCACCGTACTATTTATTTGTCCGTCCGTCCGTCTGTCTGACAGTCTGTCTATTTGAATGAAGTAGTAACTAATTCAAAATATAGTATTTAGTATATATAATATAGTGTATTGTATTGTAGAATGTAATAGAGATGTCTATCAGATGATATAACATTTATAATATCTATAAACTGTAGAAATATGAAAATGTATATTTTATACTTTGTTCCGTGGAAAATTGGTAGTCAATTAAGAGATTTTTGGCTAACCGATTTTTTAAAAGCTTTTATTTAACTTGCTATGTTAGTATGTTGGTTTAGATCAAATTTTGGAATCAAAATTTAGACAGGTTCTAATTGAGCTAGAGGTTTCAAATTTTGCATACTTGTCTAACCTTGATGACAATGCAATATTGTATAATTAGTTTTGCTCTAAATCGACCCAAACCAAAATTGTTGATTTTCAGTCCTATGCAATTTTTCTGACATTTCGAATTGTCAAATATTGTCCATTGATTTTACATTGTAATTTTTTGTTTGCATAATTACGTTTGATTAGGATAAATTAACCGAATAAAATATAGGTAAAAAAATTACTTCTTTAATTTTTTTTTAAATTAATTGTGATCAGATTAAAAAGTAGAAAATAAACTAAAGTAAAAAAATGTTTTTTAAGAAAAAGCTTTTATTTAAAAATGGGCTAAAAAAAATAAAATAACTTTTGAGTGAAGTTTGAAGCAATATACAACATAATTTATAAAAGCTTGAGACGTTTAATTAAGTTGCGTAAATACTGAGAAAAGTAAAATAGCTACACTTATATCCAAAACAGAAATAATTAATAATAACGCCTCAAGCTTTTATAAATTATGTTGCATATTGCTTCAAACTTCACTCAGTAGTTATTTCATTTCTTTTAGCCCATTCTTAAATAAAAACCTTTTTCTTAAAAAACATTTTTTTTACTTTATTTTATTTAAGTTTATCAAAATATTTCCCCATAACACACGTCTCCTTACTGCAGAAACTATGTAAACTTTATAACCAAATGATAACATAGGGTGAATGCGGGAGAGATGCCGCACATTTTGAAAACATTTGATAATTCCTTAAGTATGCATCTAATTGATTTGAAATTTGGTACACAATAAATTTAAACATTGTTCTTTAAAATTATTTATAAATAATTTTAAATTTTGAGTCATAAAGGATTCATAATTAAAATTTTTGTAAGGCCTGCAAAGTGGCGTCTCTCCCACACCTATGGGAGAGATGCCGCATCAAAGAAAGAGAGACGCCGCATAGTTTATATTAAAAATTTTGCATTTTACACACATCTCCATACATGATACATGTCATATGTAACCATTTTCGGTATTTTATACATCTTAACCAGTCAACTTTTTTTGTTGTTTCCGAGTACTTTTCAAAACATTCAATACACAGTTAATTATCATTATTTTCGTTATTTCCACTAATAAGCTCTTCCTGATCCACTAATGGATCTTTTATATTTACATGGCATAATTGAGAGTCCAAAAAAAAAAAATTGCATAATAAAGGTATGTAAGTCTATGTTTTTAACATGTAATATGATGCGGCATCTATACCAACTTTAAATGCGGCATCTTTCCTTTTTGTTGGGATAGATGCCGCATGTTGCTATAGCAAGCATAGTGCGGAATTCTAACCTAAAATTTTATACAGTACTTTTAAAATATACCTAAATTAATAACAAAACTCATTTTCATTAAAACAATGAAATATACATTCTTAAATTCTAATGAAATAAATGCTTGATAAAATATTATGTTAAAAAATTTACTTTTCAATAATAAAAAGTTGGATAATTACTAAACTGATGGACTAATCATAAATGTTACCATATACAGCTTAAATAAGTAAGTTATTTTAAACATATAATCCATTAATAGCGCTCTCTACCAATCAACGGACGAACTATGGCTACTGCACCATCTCTCCCGCACTTACCCTAATCCGTTTAAGGTAGCTCTATGATATTTTGTACGAACTATTATTATTCATGCAATTTTACATTTATCTTCATGTTTGTTTTAACTGTGCTCCCTAGCATCTAATTTACCCCATTCTCTTCAATTTTTGAGTAAAGAAGAAAACCATTCCATATTCTATTGACTGTTATCCTACTTTTAAAATTCCAACACATTTTCAAATCAAAATAAATATCTCATCATTATTTCACCTTTAGTTGCAGCCATGACGATTTCAATCAGTGTGCCAAATTTCAGTGATTACTGCAAAACTTCACACAGTATAAAGATTAATAAAAGTGTAATGTGCTATGTTTCTTTACGCACAGACACGTGTAAAGTACAAAATTTTGCACAAGTATATCAAAAAACATAGTTTATCTAGATAGTATTTTGTACAATAAATAAACAATTTCATGGTAGTCGTAGATAATAGTATATTACATGATTGAGGTTGTAAGTTGCATATTACACACGAGCGAAAAAGTTACGCAAGAGCCGCACAGTGTCTAATATGCCTACAACCAAGTTACGTACTATACTTTATCTACGGCTAACATGAAATTTACAATAAACGATAAAAATTTGATACAAATACAATACATTCAAATTATGTACACGGAGAGAAAAATCCTATAATTTTTGTAGAGAAAATTTCAGAAAAATTACTATGCTCCCCTATAATCCGTGCGCGATCGACGACCAAAATAAAAAATATGTGCTAGCATGGTAAAATTTAATGTGGTGCTAACACAACTTTTATCACACTCTTATGCATGTATATTATAGTTTAATTCTTGTCGTCGTACTCTTTCATTTGCGCATCTGACTCGCGACCTTATATTGGTTGCACTGTACCTGTAAAAACATGTATACAAAAATTATTGCCAACAATATATTGTAATACATAATTATACTAAAGATAGGTAAATAACAAAAAGATGAATTAAACGATGACATAATCCTAAGAGAGTGTAAAAGCAACTGACTACTAAGCTGCATCAAGGTGCTTGGTGGGAGCTGTCTGACAGTTTCTTCCACAGTCCACACCTATGGTTCGCATGTAACCCATGTAACTAACTCGCTGATTGAGGTACATTTCATTAGAGCGATCCCAACAAAACCAACCTTCTTTCTGTTTTTTTTCTTTCTATTATTAGCATGTTAGCATGGAAATTTTTTTAATAAGCACAATTAAAAATTACTTTTTTGTCGGTAATGGAACTTTTTACTGTGCTGTTTTACAAATTTTACGGAGATAATATTACGAAAAGAACATTCCATCCTTTAAATTTTTTATGATTAATTATAATCTTTATATTTTTACCTTACAGAATTTAATATGTTCGTCTTTTACACGTCGATTGTAGTGCTGAGCACAGTAATTTTTATAGGAATTTTCTCTCCGTGTAGAATTTGAAAATTAAAAACAAATGTAAACATTCAGTTGCTTGGTAAAATTTTTGTACAGATTCTAATATAATATAGGTACAATATAAGAATTAGTAAGTGTTGTAACCTGTGGTATTTTACGTAAACATGCGTGTAAAGAGCCATTTTTTGTACAGCTGTATGTAAAAACATAGCTTACCTACATAGTATTTTGTACAATAAATAAACAATTTCATATGGTAGTCGTAGATAAAAGTAAATTTACTACTTAAACTTTGTGGCACAGAGTATAATAAATTTAACCCTCCATACATAAAGTGGGTTGTTGCAGTGTTTAGTCAAATGTTTCACAATATATAAAATATTAATAAAAAATAATATTAATACAAAATAAAAAAAAAAACCATCATCTGTGTTATATTTTGTTAAGTTTTGCAATATTTATTTTAGTTTTTATTGTATCTATATGCGTATATTTTTGGGGGTGCATCGGGTACTCGGGGTATATAATAACGGGTGCATGTAGTACATGTATTCGACGATAGACGGCAGAGCATGTTTGCACATATTTTATTATAATTTTAAAATTGCTTTCGGCAATAACATTTGACTGATTATTTGATTTGGTAAGTAAAAAAAAATTGTTTATTTTTAAAAATAATACATAATATTAATAGAAATATGGATTAAAATATTGTATGGATAAAAAACAGAGATGCAAGATTTGATCGTTTATCTCTATTGTTCGGAAATGGTTATTCACCATCTGCTGTTGTTCAAAATGTAAAAGTGTAAAGTGTAATATTTTTACACTCTGTAAATTTCTTAAGTACTCTCGGCGTAGATGAAAACTTTAATCAAATATAGAATAAAATATTTGATATAAATTTAATTTTTTTCTTTTAAATTAAATTGAACTGAAAGAGATGGTGAAAATTCATTTTTATTATTAAATTTTCCGAGAGAGAACCGTCACAAGAGTTTGGTATTACTATTTTATGCATTCTTGCAGTGAAACTTCTTACGCAACCACTTTTCATAGAAGTAAAATATTGAAATGAAATTTTCTTAAAACAGGGATGAGTTTTAGGGCAGAAAAATTGCTTCCAACTTTTTTTTAATACATTTGAATTTTTAAAAGTTTCGAGGCCAACACTTTATAAGGCTAAAACATTACAAAATTATTACTGGGACTCAAAAACAAAGTTAAGTACAAAAAAAATTTCAAGGGTAGATTTGCCAAAAAAGCGTCAGAAATCGACGTTTATTTATTTATTTATTTTTTTTATACAAATAAATATTTTATTAAAAAACTAAATATACAGTATTGTTTCTACATGTCAAGATTACCATAAAAATTTTTTTTTAAATTAAAAAGTTAGCTGGGCATAAATGGCTTTGAAGTCGACACTGTCAGATTTTTCCACCTTGATGGTTCCTCACGTTCTAAAATCCCCAGTGAATCAAAATCAAAAAATCAAGAATTTTCTGAAAATATACCTACATACATAGTTAAGGCACTAACTAGGATCTAAGAAAAAAAAAAATAAAAAATCAGCAAGAAATCGCATTTTGTAAATAAATTTTCAAAATCACCGCTTTTCACGACTATAAACAGCCGCCATTTTGAAAATATATTACGGGACCAAAAGATGCTAGTTCTCGCCAAAGTGACGGTATCGGGGAATAATATACACTTTGATTTATGTCGATATTTCAAATACCTTTTGAGATACATGCGGAACCATCTCAAAAAACGTACTTTCGATAAAAAAGCATTCAAAATTTTTTATTTAGACTGAATTATAGTAAAGTGCGTGAACTAAAATGTCCATAACTTTTTGATTTTTTTTAGTTTCTTAAAATAAAATTTTAGAAGAAAATTTTTAACACCTTAAGAAGCATAGTTACAAAGAAAAAAAATCGATTTTTTTTAGCGAATCTGCCCTTAAACAGGAACAAATTTTTAGGGCAGAAATAGTATATTGTGCAATAAGTGCGAGAAATTGTCGATTGCCCACGAAAGCGACGAACGTAGTGAGTGCGCTCATTCGCTTGAGTGGGGCAATTGACAATCCCGCACGAGTTGCACATACTATTTTTATTACGAATTTCACATACTTTTTTCTATTATTATCACTATTTTTGACATTTTTATTACTTTTTAAAATAATATTTTTAAGTTTTGGTCTTTTTTTTCTGAATTAATTATCGTTTAAATTACTTTGTTGGTGGTTTCTATAGAAATAATTATGAAATATTTATTAAATGAAAAATTAAGAGGCGGCTTTGCGTGTTTTGACTAAATTTTGCGTATTTTATTGTCAGTTTGCGTGTGGAAAGTAACTTTCCATACGCAGAAAAGTATGCGGGAAGAGTACAGTGGGCAAACAGCTATTTTGCGTACAGAAATGTGTGCGCCAAGTTAGTACTTCTCCCGCATGAGTAATAAAAAATTATTTACAGTTATTTTGTTGAGTACATTTGAGTTCTTAAAAGTTTATAAGGCTAACACATACCAAAATTATTACTGGCACTCAAAAACAATCGTCAAGTACAAAAAAAGTAAAATTTTTTGAAGGAATTTTTTAATAGCACTTCAAGTAATTATTTTTTTTAAACAGTCAACAATTTACAAAACCCATATTATTGACACAAATTATCCGATAAATCAATTTGCAAAAACGATTCCACAACATTATTTGTAACTTATATTTATTGTAAACTGAATGTAACTTAACTATAAAGATAACCTAACAACACGTTAAATAAATCACGGTTGTAAAACGAAGCCATATTATTAAAATTAATTTTGTAAAATTTGTAAAGTATACAAAAAATAAATATAATAAATAATAATTCTTGTTCATCTTCTTCTTCTGTTTCTAAAACAAAAGAAATATGAAACAAAATCGTTATAAAACATGTGAATAATTGTAGCCGGGGCATGGAGCGGCCCGGGCAATACAGTTCATACGTTTGTTAATAAATTAAGTATTATGTTTTTGTTTTAGCTATTCATTTTTTTTTTCTTCGAGAAAACCTTTAATATATTATTTAATGACTAATACAATGCGGATGCAATACATATGAATGCAAGTACCTACATACTTAATATCTTAAATATGTGTACAAAAATTATCACAAAACCGAGTATACATAATAAGAAACACTGGTGACCAAACAGCAGATACAAAGAGCGTGCCTCACGCATGCGTAAACTGACCAACACCCCTACCATATTACCACCATATTACCATTATGAATAATTATGGCAAATTTAAAATTTGTATATGCAAAATTATTTACTTTAATATCTATATAACATACTTTTTAACTTATAATTGATCCAATGATCCTAAAAATAATTTTCTATCAGTACCTAGTTTAAGAAAATTCTTTGATGACTTGAAAAATTGATGGAATTTCATTGATTTCTTATTTTCCTAGTAATTATTACTTTAAACATTATTAATGTTCCAAATTTCAAAGCAAAGTCAGTGAATGCCTAAAATTATGATTTTTGAATACTGGAATTTGGAAACTATTCCACCTAAACGTAAGAAATTTGGAATTTAATAAAAAAAAATTTTAAAACCATATAAAAAATTGTAATATGGTGGACTCATAAGCATTGTCACGAAATGGTATGAAATAAAAGCTCTTTTAAAAAACCAACATCAAAAAGTAAAAAATAATTAATAGTACGAATTCTGAAGTCAGGCGGGGAGTAATAAAAAAAAATGTAGATCTTGAAGAATTCATAAATTTTTCAAGCACATCCAATCGGAATTTTACATACAAAGCCCCGCCTGACTTCAAAATTCGTGCTATTAATTATTTTTTACTTTTTGAAATCGGTTGTTAAAAGAGCTTTTTTAGAGAAATTAAACGTAAAGTAAAATTGTTTACTCACTACTATAAAAACGGATACCTAAATATGATAATTGATATCAGATAATAATTGTACTAATAAATAATTGTATTCAAATGGGAAAAACTATCTCTTGTTAGCTGTGACAATTACTTTCGAATACATTTTCATGCATTATACTCTGTTTACGAAATTTAAACAGATCACTTGAAATCATCAAATGGGTCACTAAAGAAAGGAAAGAAGAAAAACGCATTTTCAAAAAGATAAATTTAAACTCTTTAAGAAATTTACCCAAAATACGATAACTTTTATCGTTAAAAACCTAAAATTGCTACAAAAGTCGTTAATAGAACACTGACAGAACTATATTCCAAAACCACTATAACCAATCAGTACCAAAAACAAAATTATTTCATGTCCTGATATAAATTTTTTCCTTATATACTCAATTTAGCGATGATCATGGTTTTATAATATATACATACACATTCATATTAATAACTTTTATGAGAAGGTGGGAATCCGCTTATCATATCTCACAGTCTGACAGATGCAAGACATCAAACTATGTTTCTTTATATTGTATTCAATTCACTATTACACAAGAGCGGTACACAAAAAATAACAGTAAGTTTATCCTCGGTAGAACAGCACCTCTTTGTCAAGATCCCGTAATTACGTTTGATTTAAAATCACCCTACGAGTCTTCCGAATTTGAATTTACCACAGTTAAGATTATAATAATTTGAAAGAAATTAGTACAAGTCCACTCTGTAGAAATGGTGACACAAAATTATATTCCATTCAAGAGAGAAAAAATAGTTAATATATTTTATATTATAAACAGTTAAAGTTGCATCTCTAATTACAGGTTGTCATAGATTTTAAAGATGAAGTGAATACCTAATAATATTTTTACTTATTGTTAGTACACTCTCTAACAGCTATTATATAGCCGTATAGCTAACCTAAGTTAGCTTACTTACATATGAGAGTTCCGTTTAAGAATATACTTGTATGCTTACATATGTACGAGTTTATTACCGGGAGATAGTTTTTGAAAAAAAAAAATTTTATTGAATTTTTATTGTAGAGAAAATTCTGATTTACAGACGATACTTTAAGGGGAGATTTGCTACAGAAAAAAAAATTAATTGGTTTTTTTTCTTCATAATTTATGTTCCTTAAGGTGTTAGAAATATTCACCTAAAATTTTATTTAAAAAAAATGAAAAATCAAAAATTGAAGGGCATTTTAGTGCACGCACTTTGCTATAATTCAATTTAAAAAAAAAAAGCACTGAATGATCCTCGAAAGCACGCTTTTCGAGATGGTTCCTCATGTATCTCAAAAAATATTTGAGATACCGACATAAATTAAAGTGCGTATTAATCCTCAATACCGTCATTTCGGCAGGGACTAGGATCTTTTGGTTCCGTAACATATTTTCCAAATGGCGACTGTTTACAGTCGAGAAAAAGCGGTAATTTTTGAAAATTCATTTTCAAAATGCGATTTCTCGCTAATTTTTTATTTTTTTCTTAGATCCCAATTACTACCATAACTTTATATGTATATCTTCAGAAAATTCTTGAGATTTTGATTTTAGTTCATTGGGGATTTCAGAACGCGAGAAACCATCAAGGTGGAAAATTCTCACAGTGTAGACTTCAAAGCCATTTATACTCAACTCATTTTTGAAATTTTTTTGTAAACTCAAGACATGTCGACACAATGTTGTATATTTAATTTATGGATCTCCTTGTTAAGGAGTCTCCACATTCTCGCCGAAGTTGGACGAAACGAGAATGTAGAGGGTCATTTCGATGTGTCTCGCGGTTGGTGTTTTAATGCTATTCATATGGCTGAGCCAACCTGAGCCAAGAACTCGACGAGGAACCTCGTCCAACCTTGGCGAGAAGGTGAAGACTCCTTTAGAGATGTTATTCGTCTATATATTGGACTAACTCACACACCACGTTGTACGACGTCAACAATTCCATATAAAGTTTACAGTAAAAGCTCTCTAATCAGGACAAGCATGTCCAAGACCATTCTCTAGTCTTGACCTTCCAACTATTTACTACCCCTATGCACACTGAATGCGCAACATACGCAATTTAAATCTAAAAAAAAAGAGACAGGTAGAGAAAGATATCAAATATACGCTAAACGTGTCATTGATTACGAATTTAATTGGTTACGGAAGAATCATGGTGGGAGAAAATATTGTCAAGAGTAGAGAAATTATCCAGTCAAGATTAGAGAGACAGCAAGTCTATGAAGCGCAAGTTTACGAGGCTTCTACTGTATTTATATCAAAATAGTGTACCAGTTCAGCGTTTTATCATTATAGGTTATGACCGTCAATCGATTAAAAGCCGCAAAACACATTACTTTTGCCAATACTAAGGTGTCCGATTACTAATTATAATTAAACGTAGACTCTTGATGAGAATTTTTGTTAATAAACAGTTTTACAACTGGTCTTTTAATTATATCAAAAACATTTCAACCAACATCCACTACCCCGTACCGCCCCGCAGTTAGCGAGTGTATAAATCAAACAAACGTAATAAAGAAGGAGTCGGCCAAAGGGAAATAAAAGGTCAATTGATGTAATTAAATGCGTCAGAGTGGTAGAAAGAAATACATAAAACTATATAATAAAAACTGACCGTCAAACGGTCTTAAAAGATAATAATAATAAATACATCATATAAAGAAGACTTTATACACAACCTAAGTATATACGATTTCACACATTCACGAAATAGACTGCCCGGACATAATAAAATATATATGCGCGTATAATTAGAGAAAGATAACATGTGTAGCAATAATATTGGAGGGAGAAAGAATCAGCTATTGTAGGGAGAAAAAAAAACATTACATAAAATGAATAACACCGATTAAACTGAATGAAGAGACATAGCACCAACCATTCACACATATTTGGCAAAATATTATGTAGTATAGGCTCTCCCACATATCTCATATGCGTACAGTGACTGAAAAAAGTATTCGGTACCGATCAGGAGCCGACACAGCTCTTAAATCAAAAGCCGGTTACATTTTTTCAAAGGTGTCATAATGTTTTTCGATATTGAAAATGCTAAAAAAAACTAATGCTAAAATCCTAAGTTAACATTAAAAGAATGACTGAATAATCATGAATTACTATAAAACAAATTGTGTTACCATTTGGTCACACAGTTTCCACAGTTAAATTTTTACCATAAGAAGGCGTGTTTTATGTGGGAATATTTTGTTAAAACATGTTGGTATTATTTCCCCTGAATGTCATTTACAGGTTTACTAGGAAAAAAATACAATATTAAGACCCACCTCTTAAAAACACAGGAAATATTTTTATTTTAAAGGACAAAAATACATAATTAAAGGGGTTCAGGGGAAAAACGATCATAGTCACAAAAAGTAAAAAATGTCAAAATTCATGCTGTTATGTTGGCAGGATGCAGAATATTGACACCGTGCTAATATTACACGTTAAAATCAAACATAGTCCGTGATATGCAGGGGAAGAACAAATTTTTTTGCTGAAAAATGCGAATATAATACATGATTCAATGTCAAATTTCGCGAAAACGGCTAGCCGTTTATTTTCTGCTGGCATGGCGTCTTCTAGCTTACTATATTATTAATAATCAACCGACAGTTTGAACCAGATTCTATGCGTGGCTTTCGAGGAAAAAATTCACACTTTAAAGTTTAAAAACGCTTCCCTGAAAAATTTACTTTTTGTGACTATGATCGTTTTTCCCCTGTACCATTCATATAGGCAGGGGCGGATTTACTATTTTGCCGCCCCCAGGCAGTGCAGAAAATGCCGCCTCTGGACCCTCAATTATCTCACTCATTCCTTCTTCTCCCTTCCCCTCTTCTATTTTACATCCTCATTTCCCCAATTTGATTGTCTGCCCCGTTTCCATTAACGGTCATTTCATGTAAAAATAAATAAACATTAATAATATAAATAATCAGAAACTGGGGCAAACTTAAATAAATTCACAAAAAATATTGGTATAAACATAATTTTTTTAATGACAAACAGAAAATACTTACACATGCAACTTAACTAATTTTATCTCAAAAATTACAGCACAGAAATAATAATAATAAAGCAAAAAATACTGAATAATATTTGTTCGATATTTCGATATAAAATAATAAAATTGAAAATATGATGGAAGAAATCTAACTATAACAAAAGTATTTACAGTTTTCATCTAGATTTTGTTTGGGCAAAGGTATCAATAACATCAGACAAAACCATTGACTTTAACATGTCACCTTCAATTGATAGAGCAGCCAGCGAGTTTAAACGATCCTCTCCCATGTTTGAGCGAAGATATGTTTTTAATCTTCTAAGGCATGAAAAGGCTCTTTCCGATGAACAGTTGGAGACAGGCGTGTTCACAAACATTCTCAGAGCAATATCTAAGTTTGGATACATCATCTGAAGATCATCTTTACGAATGAGGTGGCAAAGACTCAGAGGTGTCAACCGCTTATTCTCTTTTGTTGGCTGTAGTTCAACTGGCATTGGGATTGGAGAGCAGTTTGTTTTGTCCTTTTGTACTTTCCTTTTTTTCTTCTCCATTTTACCAAAATCTTCTGATGCAACTTCTTCCAGAAAGCATTTAAAATGAATAATTTCATCCAAAAAGGCTTTTTCTAAATCATCTGGATATTCTTTAAGAAACTCCTCACCTACCTTCCTTAGGTCTTCGTTGCTCAAATCTGTAATTTGAGTTAGCACTTGGAATTTTCGATTTACCTCTGCGTATGCATTTCTTCTTTTCTCAAGTTGTGTTTTTAGGTTATCGATGATAACAATGAAAACATTTATCCTCAGATTTTCGCGCGGAGTGAATACTGCATCTTCGTTTTCACAGAGTTCGTCATGTTGCCTTTTTCTTTTAGTCATACGTTTATTCTCGTCATTATAGACTTTCAATTGGGATAGTTCTTTGGCTTTTTCTTCAAAGTAATTAAAATCATCTCGTGTTGACTCCATTAGCTTAATTAACGAATCATACAACTGGACCACTGATTTAAGGTCGGTGTCCATGCATTGCAGTTTCTTATTTGTATCATTTAACCTTTGAAGTATAAAACCCCAAAATTTAGCCATAAAAGCAGTTTCTAGCGAATCCATTTTTGCAGCTAAACCTCTTGCTTCAGCGCGAGTAACTGCTTTCTGTGCTGGATCTTCGAAAATATTCCGCAAAGTTCGATAAATTTCTTGCCAGTTATTTCTCAGAGCTTTGCAGGCGTCATCTCGTGCAGACCATCTAGTAGAACTGAGATTTTTTAGAGTAGTAGGATGGCCATGACTCTCAAGAACTGATCTTAGGAATAAACCCCACCTACTAGTAGATGAACTAAAAAAGTTATACAGTTCTTGCAAGAACAGAAAAAAGAAAGCACCTGTATTACAACATTCAGCTGCATTAGTTCCGACAAGGTTCAAAGAATGAGCAGAACATGGAATAAAAACAGCATGGCCATTCAGGTTTTTGATTCGAGCTTGGAGACCTGAATACACTCCAGACATATTGCTGGCGTTGTCATAGGATTGTCCCCGACAATTACTAATGTCCAAGCTATAACACTTAAAGACTTTAATAATAGCATTGAACATGTCTTCAGCTTTGTGGCCAGTATTGGGAAGGAATGTCAAAAACCGTTCTGTGGGATAACCATCTTCTTTAACGTATCTTATCACGATAGCCAGTTGGTCTACATGTGAGATATCCAATGTAGAGTCAATTATCAATGAGAAATACTTCGCCTGCTTTATTTCACAAACAATTTTATTTGTGAGATTAGTAGCTAAAACAGACAGAAATTCTTCTGCAATAGTTGGAGAAAGATACGATGTGTTACCGCTACCTAGGTGGCCATACTTAGCTATGTCACACGCTAAAAAGGAGTCAAACTCAGCTATAACTTCAAGCAACATCATATAATTCCCATTTCTGCTGCTTCCAAACTTCTCGTCGTGCCCACGCAATGACATACCACGTGATGCTAACGCTTTAACAACAACGACAACACGTTAAAGAACACTCTTCCAATAATTAACCTCAGTTTGATATTGTTCTACAAGCTGATTATCAATACGATCTTTAAACTGACTTCGTTCTTTAAAGGTTTTAAGGCAATTTCGGTGATTAATCGAGTTTTCGTGCTCTGAAAGTGATGCACTTCCATTTTTCCAGTCATTAAATCCTCCTTCGGAAAACTTGCTTTTAGTAGCGTTTTTGTCTGAAAACATTACGCAGACACCACAAAAAACGCATCCAGTACTCTCAGAAAACACTAACCAATTACGAGGCAATAATTCACCATTAGTAAGCTTGCGCTGAAACATATTTACTGTAAGGTATCTGACTGTACCGTCGTTATACTGTCTCATCGATTTTTTAAAATCTGCTTTGATATTTTGACAGAAACCAAATTTTGCCACGTAATCACGAGTTCTCTCATTCACTGTCCAATTAATAGGATCGTGATCTATAAATTCTAATTCTCCTACCTTATTAGAAGTTGAAGATGAAGTAGCAGTAGTTATTTTGACATCGGCGTTGACTGGATCTACAGCTGTGTCCTCCTTGGATAAAAAAGTCTCTTTATTAACAGTATGAATAATTTCTTGGTCCTCGCTATTATTACTGTCACTAGTGTCGCTGCTACTCTCCGCACCACTATCACTAGGAAATTCCTTAACACTGTTATTGGTTTCTTTTTCATTTAGCAAGCTTTGATTCTTGTTCTGTTCGTTAGCTTGCCTTTTTAACTGGCATTGGGAATTAAAAAAAAACTATCGATTTTTAAGGTTTTACTTAAAACAAAGTTCTCTTTAGCTTCCTTTTCTTTTCTTAATTTCTTGTATTGTATTCCACTTAAACGTTTTCTCCCATCTGCCATTTTCTTGATGTACAGTAGAAAATATGACACTTGATAAATACAAAACGCGTTAATAAATGTACCATGCACGTTAATAAATGGTATATCATTATATGTAGGTCTAAACATAAACAATCCGATTTCCAAGAAATTGTTGCAAAAACTGTAGGTATATTTGAATGTTACAGTTACATTTTTTCTGGCAATTTTGGATTTTTAATTAATAATTATAACAGGGGATAGCAAGAGTAATAACTAATAAGTTAATAACCAGAATACCGATAATACATTTAAATACATAAAGTAGTAAATAAATATCCTAGCACAAAATGTCAATAAAACAGAAATTTTTAAGATAACTCACGCGTTTCGTAGAAGTACAGTAGACTTTTGGGTGAAAACGATAATTCTATTATAGTTAAAAATTTAGTGGAAATAATTTTTATATTTGCCTGCGCTTAATAGAACTAGTTTTTGTATTATAAATTTGTCTGAATCTAAAAATATCATTTCTTAACACAAATTTTGCCGCCTCCCCAAAATTTGCCGCCCCAGGCAAGTGCCTGGGTCTGCCTGTGCGTAAATCCGCCTCTGCATATAGGTAAGATATAATCAAATTAATTAGATCGTTTAATCAAAATGGTCACAGCTCAGTGGTAGAGCGACGGACTGCGGATAGTAGGGTACCGGGATCGAATCCCGGTACGAGAGATTATTCAATTTTTTCTTTTTTAGCGAATTTCCAGAAATTCAGCTATTCCAGTAGGTCTCATGACACGACTTGAGCCCGGGAATATGGCAGAAATTTGTTTTGAGGTCCCTAGAAACCAAAAATAATATTCACTAAAATTTATATATATATATATATATATATATATATATATATATATGTATGTATTTATGTATCAGCACGATAACTCTCGAACGAAATGTCCTAGGTTTACCAAATTTGGTGAGAAC
The DNA here is from genome assembly GCA_035578155.1 of Brachynemurus nebulosus. Classification (NCBI taxonomy): domain Eukaryota; kingdom Metazoa; phylum Arthropoda; class Insecta; order Neuroptera; family Myrmeleontidae; genus Brachynemurus; species Brachynemurus nebulosus. Next base: position 11,686,646 of record JAPWDM010000012.1, on the reverse strand, counting down.
GTTGGAAATCCAAAAATCTTGGATGAGTTCTTCAGCCAGACACGTCGGATGCCAGGAACATGGTTTTTGTTCTTGCAAAAAATTAGTTTTTTGCCAAAATTTGCTATAATTTACAAGTTTTTGCCACATTTTTTTACACCATTGCAAAGACGGAAAAAAATCACAAAAAAAAGGTTTTTGAACTATTATTCTAGGTTAGGTAGTTTTTGAGAAAATAAGAAAAAAAGGTCAGTAGCGGAATTGGACAGTTCTGGACCCTCCATCCGATTTTTTTGAGCGGAGGAGGTATCACTTCAAAAAATGAAATACACTAGATATGATAATTTTCAGGTCATTGACACTTCAAAATATTACGAACGCACTATATATATATATATATATATATATATATATATATATATATATATATATATATATATATATATATATATATATATATCCGCACGATAACTCAAGAACGAAACATCTTAATTCCGGACGGGAAAAAATCACATAAAAAAGGTTTTTGAATTATTATTCTAGGTTAATTAGTTTATTGCTTGAAACCAATAAGCAATAAAGTTCTAAACAAGGTTATTAGCTTAGAACACTAGAAGTCAACTAATATCAAAAAAGTGTAATTCGCTTGGAGCCATTTGTAGGCCTGTCACAGCTTAAGGCATGTAGTGAGTCGGTGTCCGTCGCCAAACGCAGAGTGCATTGTAATACATTGTTAGACATTGTTACTTGAATTGGACCGGTTGGTCTGTCCCATAATACGTGCTTTGTAGTAGTGTGTGTGAATACGCACACAGAAGCAAACAACAAACTAACACAATTGCAAACAGTGTGTACCTACACAACATAGTGGAGAGATTTTACGTCACCCACTGATTACAAGTGGAACAGAGACATAGACATTCTAGTCTGACTCCTTGGTTATTAGCTATGTAGGGTCAATGGCATAGTTATTGGACAGTTAAGAAAAATTTTCAAAACAAAGTACAGAAAAAGTACGTGTTGTAGCTTTATTTTTAACGAAAAAATTCATAAATAAAGTAAGACCTGTCTATTTTAATGTACCATATAAAACTTTCATATTACATATTGGTAAGTCTCTGAAAAAAAAAATACCCCTGTCGCAGCATCCTGCATAACATAGCGAATTTCCATTTACAAAAGTACGTTTTTCTCGGAAACTAGTTGATATAGAGTAATTGTAAATAAAAAAAACCTTCTATATGTGATTTTTCCGCCTCATTCCGCCAAATTTTTTTCACGAAAAATGTCCAAAACCCCGTAAACGTTTTCACGAAATTTCTTAAAAATAAGATGTTTCGTTCTTGAGTTATCGTGCGGACACTTAGTAAACATATATATAAATGTGTCCGCACGATAACTCAAGAACGAAATATCTTATTTTTAAGAAATTTCGTGAAAACGTTTACGGGGTTTTGGACATTTTTCGTGAAAAAAATTTGGCGGAATGAGGCGGAAAAATCACATAAAGAAGGTTTTTTTTATTTACAATTACTCTATATCAACTAGTTTCCGAGAAAAACGTACTTTTGTAAATGGAAATTCGCTATGTTATGCAGGATGCTGCGACAGGGGTATTTTTTAATAACAATGAATTTATTATGTAATTATGTCAACAAAACTAAGCTACGAAATATTATTTGCCGCAAAATTAATGGATTAATATAATTTTTCTTAAAATCTGGTTTTTTTCCATATGAGTACATATCGCGCGTACTCTGTCTCAACCTCGTATCTGAAAACTCCCAATTTTTGGACACAAAAAAAAAACATATTTTAAATCCATGCTTTCATCACTATAAGCTTAAAATTTATGCTAATTACACCCTTTGATGTTGGCTACCCATATATATAAATATATATAGATAAGTATATATGTGAATACAGTATTTAATATGTTTTTTGTGTGTCCTAAAACATGTAGCTTTTGATATACGAGGTAGAGACAGCCAACGCGCGATATATCACATAAGCACATAAATCAATTAGATACATTAAGACGTTTGAAATATGAACATTCTGAAAGGTGTATACAAATTTTTGTACACTACTCTATCAAATAAAATACTACATCTAGATATCTTCGGTGTAAATGAAGCAATAAGTTTATAATATCAACAGTTTACCACTTATTTAATTACATTTTCGCAACGTCGACGCAATAGCAAAAACAAATCCAATAAAATATTTCGAAGCCGTTGTGGTAAAAGAGGGTTGTGTTGACGAAAAGCGGGTGGTGGGGGTGGTAATTACACTATCTAGTATAGTACGACAAACTAAGGACCAAAATTTAACCAAAAGGAATAGATAGTGTACATCTACAGTTAAGTCTCCTATAACGTGATTAATTCATACCGCGTTATAAAAACACCGCGTTACACAAGACTTGACAGTACAATACAAATATTATACAAAATAATTTATATTTAAATAAAAATAATGATATTATTACATCTCTGTTACATATTACGGAAATAATAATTACAAAAAATTTTGACATCATACTCATAATATCTAATAATAAAATTAACCAAAAAAGCATGTTAAATTATCAAAATTTTAAATTCCACATATTAGTGTGACTACCCACTGCGTTTTATTAAATAAACTTCACAAAAAACACAACACAACACTCCCAAAATCAAATGTACAATTTCTTACAAATTTAATTTCTATATGAAAAAATTTTTATATGCTGAAGTACTACTAATTAACATAAAAATTATATGTTTTACAATGAAATATATTTTATTTTTATTTTGCGTTCATGCATTAAAGATATAAATCTTTATATTATTTAAATTAAAAATATGAAAAAATAAATAATAACAATAATAAAAAAAATGTAATACTAATACTAGAGAGTACTAGAGAAACAGTATTATTATATAGAAAATAGGTACTAATTAGCAAAAATAACTTTTTAAACATTCATTTGACTAATACGTGTGTTTATATTGTATGTATACAGTCAGTTTTTGTATACTCTCTCAAAATGGTTCCACACTCGTAGCGCCAAAATTTTTGTGTTGGACTAGGATTTTGTGAATTATATGTATATCCGAGACTACTAAAGTAACGGAAGTACTGTGACCTTTGAAATACGAAAGATTTTTCCTCTGTTTAATTTAACGTTCTAGAGCTTCCTAAATCATTTTGGTTTCATCTCTGTCTGTCTGTCCGTCTGTTCGTCTGTGTGTCCGAAATTTCGATCGCATTTAAAAATTGTGCGGTTTGGTTCTTATAAATTCCATCACAATCGGGTTAATGGTAGAATAACTTCAAAAATGCATCACTGATTGCATGAGGCAGAGTCAAAAGTTCAAAAACGCACCAGACGCATCACAACGAAAAATCAAAAGTTCATTTTTGCATTTGATGCGTCAAAACAATGCATCAAGAAATTTGGTGATGCGTGACATGTGTATAATGTAGAATTATAACTACTTGCCATATTATGTAGGTATTAACACCAACAGGAATAATTCCGAAAAACAAATTGTTGAAAAAGATGAATGTATTTAGTTACGTTGATTAAAATTGTTTAAACTATTTGAATACATGGCGGAAATGATTCCGGACTACAAGAATTGTATTTAAAATTAAAGAACTGCTTTCAAACATTACTCTAATGCTTAATAAAATTTTGATATTTATCTGAATTTCATGGTCGGCCAAGTGGTCGGAAAACGACATTTCGTATTACACGACCGAATCTTATTCCAGTTAATGGCGGAAATGATTCCAGGCTACAAAAAATCTACTCAGAGTTAAAGAGTTGCTTTGAAACATTTCTCTAATACTTAAAAAAAGTGTCGACAACGTGGACTAACCTACTTTGGCGCCCTCGGCATTTTCTTCTTATTGGTGCATGTGTCCCGGAGCCCCCACACAGTAGGGACCTCCGCAAAATCTAATAAAATCTTAAAATTAAGGAACAGAATTATAGAATGGATAAACGCTTTTTCTTTCTTTCTTTTTCTACTCGTCAGTCCTATTTTTCGGGAAAAATTGAAAAATTTGGAAAATTCTCCAGGGGGTCTTCACATATAAAATATTCAGGGGCCACCACATTAGAAGTGTCCCAGGACCTTCACAGAAGTAAATCCGGCCCTGGCGTCTCCCGTCCCCACAAGATATAGAGCATGCAAAATAAGATAGGTACAGCTTATGTACATGTCTGTTAAGAGTATGAGGAAGCTGTGCGATTTAATAGAAATGATACCAATTTTTTTTTTTTACATATTATCAAAATACCTGTATAGCTGACGAAAAAGTGGCGTCAAAATTTTTCAGGTCTGATGATTTAATAATAATTTAAAATACACAGAATAATTTTTATTGGTATATTTTTATTCTTATAAATACTGTTATTCTAAATAAAATAATTTAAGTGTAAAAACACAACATTGTAATTTTTACGATTTGAAACGCGATGAATAAAAATAAAAAAAATGTTTCAACCATTTCAAATACCAATTAGATAAATTATAATTAAGAAAAATAATATGTTTAATTTACATAAATAATTTTAATACGCATGATTGTTTTTAAAAAAAAAAAAAAGCAAATGAATAATTTTAATTTTGTAATTGAAACCAAACTGTTTAGAATTACTTTGTAGCAACTCACAGAATCTTTCACGCTAAGTATGGTTCATTTCAGTTAAATTTAACCATGCTTCGTCACTTTGAATTTAAATAATTTCCGTTTTCTTGGCTTTATCGCTTTCATTATTGCATTTACGTAAATTTTAAATTTGCAGTTTGTTTTTAGAAAAGAACTGAAGATTGATTTGTTTCGAATATAACGTAGGGTGCGTCAAAAGTTCTCGGTCTGAGTATTAAAATACCCCTGTCGCAGCAACCTGCATAACATAGCGAATTTCCATCTACAAAAGTACGTTTTTCTCGGAAACTAGTTGATATAGAGTAATTGTAAATAAAAAAACCTTCTTTATGTGAATTTTCCGCCTCATTCCGCCAAATCTTTTTCACGAAAAATGTCTAAAACACCGTAAACGTTTTCACGAAATTTCTTAAAAATAAGATGTTTCGTTCTTGAGGTATCGTGCGGACACATTTATATATATGTTTACTAAGTGTCCGCATCGTGTAGAACCGGCTTTATATCAACATTATACATGTATCATAATTATGTGATCGTATGGGTAGTGACGAATTGACGTTATACATATATACACTATATCTTCTTTGACTATACATAGTGTGTCGAATATGTGCTTAGAATGTGAGTAACTTAAGACTTTAAGATTACATCACTTAAGATTACATCGCTAAGATCACATTCTAACTCACATAGTTTTTCTCGGAAACTAATTGACATAGAAAAAAAGTTTAAAGACCTTTTTTTATGTAGTTTTTTCTTCTCTTTTAAATGGTGTAAAAAAATTTCGCAAAAATTTTTGAATAAGTGGAAATTTTGGCAAAAAACTAATTTTTTGCAAGAACAAAAACCATGTTCCTGGCATCCGACGTGTCTGGTTAACGAACTCGTCCAACGGTTTGGGACTTCGTTCGAGAGTTATCGCGCGGATATATATATATATATATATATATAAATATATATATATATATATATATATATATATATATATATATATATATATGTACATATATATATATATATATATATATGTATATATATATATATATATATATATATATATATATATATATATATATATATATATATAAATTTTAGTGAATATTATTTTCGGTTTCTAGGGACCTCAAAACAAATTTCTGCCATAGTCCCGAGCTGAAGTCGTGTCATGACAGTGGCTGTAATAGTGTATTTCCAGTTTTGGAAATTCGCTAAAATACAGCGAGAACAGTGAAAAGAATTTATTTTTCTATATAACCGCCCTCTATTTCAATACACTTATTATAAGGTGGGATAAGCATCTCTATGCCTTTATAATAATAAGCAAATTCTTTGTAGCGATTCTACAAGAGCGATGTTTTCGGAAGTGATCGAATCTGCCGGACATCCAGAACGATCATCGTCGTTGAGGGACTCGTACCGCAAACGAAACCTTTGACACGGCTTTACCGTATACACCATCCAATCTGTCCTTAATTTCTTCTGGAGTTTGTCGTTCTTTTGTCCGAAATTTTATGACTACACGATATTCAATTTTTGAAACGGTCGACATATTGAGTTTACACTTTTACAACAGAATAAATAAAACACATGTAAACTCGTCCACTGCGTTTATGATTACTAGAGACTTAATACTTTCTGTAAGTATAAATTACGTCACCTTTAAATAAGTTTAATCATGTTAGGCCGAGAACTTTTGGCGCACCCCACGTAAGAATTATTTAATTTTTTAACGAAAACTCATGATCAATTGTATCTGAAATGAGATATACCTATATAAGATTAGTGGGTACTCAAGTGTGTAAAGATTCATTCAGATTTTGTGTGGTATTTAAGCGGAACTGAGTGACTACGGATACGGGGGTCTACGCAAATACCATAAAAGAGAGTAAAAAGATAAAATACCCCTCCTGTCGCGGCATCCTACATAATGTTTTAACGAGTTTCCATTTACAAAAATTAGTTATTCTCGGAAACTAGTTGACATAGAATAATTGCTCAAACACCTTTTTCATGTGATTTTTACTCCTCTTTCCAATGGTGTAAAAAAATGTCGCAAAAACTTTTGAAATTGGGGAAATTTTGGCAAAAAAATTATTTTTGTCGCGAAAAATACCCAGAAAACCATGTTCCGAGTATTAGACGCGTTTGGTTCATCCAAAAGTTTTGGATTTTCAACCCTTTTACCAAATTTCGTAAAAACAGGACGTTTCGTTCGAGAGTTATCGCATGAACACGCAAATACATACATATCTTATATAAATTTTAGTGAATGTAATTTTTGACTTCTAGGGATTTCAAAACAAATTTCTGCCGTAGTCTCGGGCTCAAGTTGTACCATGACTGTGGCTGTTATAGCTGAATTTTCGGTTTGAAAAAACACTAAAAAGGAAAAAGTGTATGAAAATTGAAAAAATACGTTCAAAAATTATACAATTCATCCAATGTTACGGTACTATAAAGAACTTTATACATTCGAAATACTTTTGCCAAAATACACTTATCTTTTTCCGAAAACACAGTTAGAAATGTATATCCTCCTAAATGTTTTAGAATGATATATACAACACTGATATTGAATTTTTAATTTATATCGATAATTACCGAAATTATTTAATGTTATGTTTTAATTTTGACTTTTGCCACTTAAATTCCCTTTGAAATTGATACGAGGAAACACATGAAATTAATTTTTTTCAACTGTAGCCTCATCAATCAAAATTTTTTTTTTTTTGGATTATTCTTCTTACAATTAGAGATAATTTTTTTTAAACAATTCTGAGTTTTAAATTAATTAAGTAAATAAGTAAATTAAATACAAATTAGCTGATCAAAATATTTTGATAAAACTAACTACCTACTACTACGGAAAAATAGTGCAATTTCTAATTAATATTTTTATTTACACAAATTACAACGTTATTTTTGTATTATACTATGAATATAATAAAATCCAACTATACAGGTAAACCTTCTTTTATGCGATGGATACAGACCGCATAAAAAAAATCGCACAAAAAAAAAATATGTTCAAAAACTTCATAAATAGCTGCTAAAAGTATAGTTCGGTCCAGATTGTAAAAAAAAAAAAACTTTTTTTATGCAGTGGATCGGAACCGCATAAAAACAGTTTCATCGAAAATACATAACTCAAAACGCTCAGAACCTTACGATTTTTTTAGAAGTTGCTTCTCTAAACAAGATAAAGCATTAATTTACACGTGGAAACATTATTTATTTCATTTATATAATATTATGAAAATTGTGAAAAATACATCTCAAAAAAAAAGTAAATGACGCAATAACTTATATTCTTATGCAATGTACTGATTAAATGCTTAAAAACCATTAAAAAGTATTTTTATCAAAGAAAGTTATTATAGTTAACGTTTAAGTTTCTTACTTTTTCTTGATTTTGATTCATATTATGCATTTTAATGATCATCATTTTTAACCCTTTGCACTCGATGGGCGCCGCCATGGCGACACAATAAATATTAATTCCACTCGTTAGGCGCCGCAGCGGCGCCATAAACGATAGGTACGTATTTTATTATTTACAACACGCTAGGGGACCTAAGGGCCGCTTTACATTAACGCTCCGCTCTCAGTACGATATCACTCCGCTCCCGGTTCGATAAAATATTCTTACATAATAAATAACGAATGTATTCACATCATCGCTCTGATATCGGTCCGATATCAGTCATGGTTCGCTCTCGCTTCAATACCGCTCCAATACCAATACCACTGAGATAATATTTTATCGGAGCAATATCAGACCCTATATCGATGACAGTGAACACGTTTTTGATTCCACTTCGCTCCGTTTCTCAGCCTTCTTCATTTATTTGAAAATTATTATATTAGGAAAACATGATACAACACAACGACGCGACGTCTTGCTACAATACATTGTGATAGATACTACTAAAATTAACTAATAGATATATTGTATTATGGATATTATGTTCTCCTAATACAATAGTGTTTGCAGCATTTTAAAACTACTGTCGAGTAGCTGAGTACCCATACTAAAAAATGGTTCGACTGCAAAGGGTTAAAAACCGCATAAAAAAAATCGCACGAAAAAGGACCGCATAAAAAAAAGGTTTAACTGTATAATAAAATATAACTATATATACTTAAAATATAGTAAATTGTACGTTTACAAGTATACAATTAATACGGAACAAATATTTTATAATTTATTAAGACGCTAATAATAATTATAGTTGTTTGAACTTATTACACTTGAATACTACTTATACATGTTATTATAATACATATTAATAATAGAGGTGACGAATCAATAACGTAGTCAAAGATAATTTTGGGACGTACGTAATTGTTTAAATGATGAGAATGTTTGTATTTTTGAGTTCGCAACAGAAAATTTTGTTCAAATCATGCATGCGTATTTAGTGCAAGACGTAGGTACTCGTGAAAATAGTCTTCTGTACAATAAGTTGGTTTTTAAACATGGATTGTATGTAATTCGTACTAGAATTTCTCAATCTTAATAATTTTGGCTTAACCTGCAACTCATTTTTAATGTTCATGATTTCTGTTCATGTTTTTTGAGCGACCGTTTTAGTGATAAACGTTTTCCTCGAAAAATGTTTAAAGAGTCTTTTTAATTTCCCAAATATCCTTCTAAAATTGACCCCTATAGAATCAAAATTCGAATTTTTGTACTTGACATCCACAACCGGGGACATATTAACCCACTTTGGGACCCTAGATATTTCCTCCTTACCGACCCCAGTAGAATGGCTAGGCCGATACGGGAGCACCGCAAAACGGAGTAACTTGAACCCCTTTGACGATGTTTGAAAGCGTGTGACTTACGGTCCTATTGTACCCATTTTACGGTACTACACATTCCGAACTGATGAGTCATCAAACTGTATCGATGTGCAAACCTTGACCTTTGACCCGGCACGTACTGAGTACATGTATTTAAAATTTGTTGTTGACATTTGACCCCAACACTCGCTTATACTGTTAGCCTTGAAATTCCTAAGAGGTGAGTCAATACCAGCGACCAAATTAATTTATGTTAACCCATTATGCATCATCACAATTTACTTATAACAATTTCATTTTGTGTTAACCCATTACCAGCCAAACCTAACGCATGCGCAGACTGAATTTAAGTACACGACGCATGCGCAGACTGAATTTTAGGTTACAATTTGATAGATGGGGCACACTACCGCGTCTAAAATGTGGGGAATACCCTAACTCGGGGGTGGCCCCAAATTTTTGACACCGTACTGTACTTAAATTTTTGGTACACTACCGTGTCAAAAGTGCGGGCCCCCCTGGTCAAAAAGGTATCCGATCACTTTTTGAAACGTACTGTACGTGCAAACCTTGGCCCCAACACGCGCTTGCCTTAAGTACGTCATCTTAAACGAACTATCACGTCAAAAAATGTGGGGAATACCCTAACTCGGGGGTGGCCCCAAACTTTTGACGCCGTACTGTACTTAAATTTTTGGTACACTACCGTGTCAAAAGTGTGGACCCCCCTGGTCAAAAAGGTATCCGATCACTTTTTGAAACGTACTGTACGTGCAAACCTTGGCCCCAACACGCGCTTGCCTTAAGTACGTCATCTTAAACGAACTATCACGTCAAAAAATGTGGGGAATACCCTAACTCGGGGGTGGGCCCAAATTTTTGACGCCGTACTGTACTTAAATTTTTGGTACACTACCGTGTCAAAAGTGCGGGCCCCCCTGACCAAAAAGGTATCCGACCACTTTTTGAAGCGTACTGTACGTGCAAACCTTGACCCCAACACGCGCTTGCCTTAATTGCGTCATTTTAAACGAAAGGTACATTACCAAGTCAAAAATGTGGGGAATACCCTAACCCACGGGGAGGCCGCTAAATTTTGTGGGGGCACTGTACCAAGCGCTACCGCAAAACTAACTTCAGACTCCAGGGTCCAGATGTCTGACCGCTACTGTACTGCCGGAAATTTGGGTGTCAACTGTAACTCAGGGTTTTTTTTGTATATTTAACCTTGGAAAATTCCAGGAATTTTTATCAGTTTTAAAATAAACAAACAACTAATAATTAAATGTTTATTTTAGCTGAATTATGATCATATGACTCATATATGGAGTTTTTTTGGTATGAGAAAGATGACGTCATGGAATATTAATGAGTTAAAAAATTGTTTAGTAAAAAATATCACCCATTGTAGGCCTCAAGCAAGAAATTATTTTTATCAGTTTTAATACTTTAACATTTAATCTACAGTGACCAATTTTTTAGTTAACTAACAGAAGTTCTTGAAATTTTAACAAGTTACAAAAAATATTACTTCTTATGGTGCACAACATTTTTGAATTTGACTGTAGCACAAAACTGTTTCTATATCAAACGAAAATTATCTGAAATAATTCAGTATGTACATATGTATAGACTCTGTATATTAAAAATATTTTATGTATACACTCTGTATATTGAGAATAAGAAAGAAAATTTGTATATAATTTTAATTTTTATGAATACTAGTAAACGAATTGTATAGCCATTTATGAATAAGTATTAAATCTAATTATAAAATAATTTATAAATATTACAAAAAATTTGTTTAATCAGCAAAATCAATGTATATCATTTTAATACTGATACATATTTATATTAGGGTATAATAGTATTGTATTTAACATTTTTAAACAGAATAAAAGTTCAATTTTTGGTTTTAAATTACTATAAGTTAAACACGTCGCTTAATATAAAAATGATAACAGCATTGAGTTTTACTAAATTTTTAAGTCTGTAAAATCAAAATTTTTTATAGACACATAGAACATTTTGAATTTGCTACTCTATCATTAACATACAAATAATATCATGTATATATAACGGGTGTATATTTAGTATTTTTAATAAATATTTTAGTATACAGGGTGTATCATGAAATATGCTTTTCAATTAGAATAATAAATTTCATAAGATTTTTGTTAATACTCTTATAGGTTAACGAAAGAAACTTTTTGCTGTAAAAAAAATAGGGGAATGCAGGGTAATAATTAAATAAAACGCACATATTTTTTTTTTTAAATTTTATTTATAGAATATGTATACAAAAAATTAAATTGCTTAAATCTATATATTACTTAAAATCTATTTATTTTCCATATAAAAATTTTTTAAAAGAATACAATTTTCTAATGAACAAATTTTATCTGAATGAAGCATACAGCGTCTTGAATAATATTCATCTCGCAGAATGGAAATCTTCGGTACATCAAATATTTCTTCCAAATTCAAAATCCACGGCTGGTTTTCGGTACCATCAAACAAACTTGATATCCATTTCTTCTTTTCACCACCCTTGACGTATATAACATCATACTTCTTTAATATAGGTTTCAATATGGTATGAAGTTTTTTGTACGGAATAAATCCATACGACCAAGGTATCCCATGCCAATTTCGGTAAAGCCAACTGGCTACTCGTTGATATTTCTTCGGCAACTCGTTGAAATCAAACGGTGCGTCGAATATAAGATGTAATATATCATCCGAATTTTTTGCAGCAATACCAACTTCTTTAAAATAAAATTCGTTGTTAGCTCCTTGATAGCCTTGTATGTCAAGAAACGCCATTTTTTACCGCCACCGTAGAACTGAATTTATTCACACAATCCACAACTTTATATAGAATAATTAAAAGTGGTGGGGGTAGTTAGTTAATTTGTGGAACGTATTCGAAAATGGCTATTAATAGCTATTGCTAGTTTACCATCAAATTACAAACTGTTAATAATATTTAGCACATTTGTGAGTACCAGGTTCTTTTCACTTTAAGACCTAGTGATTTAAGGAATGCTAAATTTTCAGGTGAAATGTGTTGTTGCTCAAAAGTTTTACGTTTAATGATTTTAGGTTTCGAAAGTCCTTTGCTAGGTTCTCTAGCGGAGGACTGCGCTGAATTGTAAATTAACATGGTTCCAAAATGTAATTGTTTTACCACGAAAGTATAATTTCCAACGAAAGAGATGTTAACTCTTTGACAACCACCGGTAAATAGATAATATTTTATGTAAGTTCAACTATTTTATACCCTTCAACCATGATAAGGTGTATAAGCTGGAGTATAACTCAGAAAATTATATAGCGGTGGTGACGTAACACACAAATGCGGTGGTTGTGTTGCGGTTGTGGTGGTGGCGGTGTTTGTGTGGCGGTTGTGTGGTGGTGGCGGTGGTATTTGTGTGGCGGTGGCGGTGGTGTTTCTGTGGTGGCGGCGGTGGTGTTTGTGTGGCGGTGGTATTTGTATGGTGGTTTCGGTGGTTGTGTGGTGGTTGTGGGGGTGGCGGGGTAGCAGCGGTGTTTGCGGCTGACGTGCACAACTTTATCATTAATTCAATCGAAGCAGCAATTTACTGTAGACAATAAATCGGTGGTGACATCTCGCGGTGTTTGTTGAACGCAATATCTAAATTAATCAATCTGGTGACGTTCCTGTTCCCTGCTCTTATACTGGAAGATTATTAGATATCGATTTTAGATAAAATATTTAAAAATTTCGGTTACAAAATACTATAAATACAACTGAATTATTAACCGGATGTCATTGGTTGATTAAGTTCCAGAAGGTAAACAACAACAGCAACATGCCGATTTGTGGTATTTGTAAATTTCAACCGTCACAGTGTAAGTGTGCCTTCTACGAGTACTGTGATAGGTGTCGAAATGAAAAACGAATTTGCATGTGTTGTAAACGATGTATGATGCCATTTCCAAACTGTGTTTGCAATTATATAAACTGTACCACATGTAAAAGCCGCTGCAATTGTAAATAATTTAGTAAAATCAATCATCTGATTGCCAGATAATACATATTGACCAATTCCACGGTTGCTCAAACCAACGTAAACATTTATTTATAACGCAATGACCAGCGATGTAATGAGGCATAATGAATATTTTGTGTAACAGTGGAATTGGTCAATATCGATTAAATATCGATTTTTTATAAAATATTGGATTATTTGGTTTCAGTCAAAATACTATAAATACAACTGAATTATTAACCGGATGTCATTTGTTGGTTAAGTTCCAGAAAGTAAACAAAAACAACATGCCGATTTGTGGTATTTGTAAATTTCAACCACCACAGTGTAAGTGTTCCTTCCCCGAGTATTGTGATAGGTGTCGAAACGAAAAACGAATTTGCATGTGTTGTAAACGATGTATGATGCCATTTCCAAACTGTGTTTGCAATTATGTAAACTGTCCCACATGTAAAAGTCGCTGCAATTGCGAATAATTTAGTAAAATCAATCACCTGATTGTCACATCATAAGTATTGACCAATTCCACGGTTGTTAAAACAAACATTAGCATTTATTTAGTAATGAGGTATAACGTATATTTTGAGTAACAGTGGAATTGACCAATACCTATTAATCAGTATTAAAGTTTTTGTTGAATACTCAAAATATACATTATACCTCATTACTAAATAAATGTTAATGTTTATTTGATATTTTCCATTGGTTGTGGTGTATAAACACTGATCATATGAAGGTGTGGTTGCTTTAGAGTAACTTAATTTGTAGCTGTGTGGGAATAAACATATCGGTGGGGTAAAATGAGCAACTCAAATTTTGTAGTTGTGTTGGGGTGGTGGTGGTGGTGGTGGTGGTGGTGGCGGCGGTGGTGGTGGTGGTGGTGGTGGTTTTTGTGGTGGCAACTCATAATTTATTTAAGCGACGTGCTGTAACAGAAATTGGTAGTGTATTGGCAAAATGTCTGAACAACACGGTGTTGAGTTAAGTATAAGTGATCTGTGGACCACTTTTACTGCCACTGATACAACAATGGATCCGGTTTTGGAGAAGTTGAATAAACTTGGTGCTGGTAAACCATTCAAATCGCTATCTACACTCAAACCGTATGAAACGTGGAAAATTCTTGATGTACGACGCATGGAAACTCGATATGGGCCAGCGGTTGCGGTGGAACTTGCAGATGCTCAAGTGTTCCTTCCAAAACGATTCGCGGATTTGGATGAGCAGACCATTCAATGTTTACGTACAGGACAATATTTTATTACATATAAAGGAACTGATTCTAGTGGTTTTTTACATATTGTGGAATTTAGTAAATAGCTATCACATGTATGATGTTAGATGTAAGATTAAGGTAACTGTCAGATATGAAAATGAATTGATTTACTTTTTAATTGTAATATTGTAAACGTATATTTCATTAAAAAATAAATTATTTTACGTATAAATTCTTATATTGTTCTTATTTTACAACACACTAGAACCTCCCAAATTATATCTTGAATTATGATAAGACTCTCAGTAGGTATGGACCCAGTTGGCAACGCAATGTAATTGCCTATATTCAGGAGCCAGTATTTTAATGTTGGTGTTGAGTCACCTGACACTTGCATATAGCTTTTCATTCATTTTTCTGAACTAATTTCCAAACCGAAAGAGCGTAATGGGGGCAAAATGTGTAAGCCGGATGTCAACAGCTACTTCATGGAGTAAAATGAGCAACTCAGATGTGGTGGTTGCGGCGGCGGCGGCGGCGGCGGTGGTGGTGGTGGTGGCGGCGGCGGCGGTGGTGGTGGAGTATATAAGTAATCGCTAACACAATTCTGAATTAATCTTGTAAGACTAGTTGAGCTTTACACATCTATTATAATGTTCAAGTGTACGCAGTGCTATAAAAGCTTCTCGCGGAAAGATTCTCTTTCACGTCATATAGGAAATACACATATGCGAGAATTTTCACCAAAAAGGTTTGAAAATAGTTACTCTCTTGATCCGCTAAAAAGACAAACATTAGACACGGCTGATGACTTATCTAGTTATGATACCGGGAGGAATGATGTTGATGATGAATTTCTAAACAATAAAGTTGAAGAAAGGGTCAATCCACTTGAACAAAGAATTAAAGCTGCATCAAAAGCAATTCAAACTAAATTTAATAATTTAAGAAATCAAAATAGTGTTTACACACCCAGCGATGAGTCTAATAACAGGGTTTTAACCACTTCTGATAGTGGAAATGTTATCATTCCCAAGTTAACTACAGCTCTGCAAACCCTTTTGGATATTTTATTAATCAAAGAAACTCAAAATAAAGGTGAGGATTCTAATGAACGAATAGCAATAAAACGTCCAGTCAATTCAACGGACCAAGAGCTACTTGCTAAGCGTATCAAATACAACGACTCGGAAAATGCTAATGGGCAATCGAAAAAAATAAAATACTGGCATAATCCTAATACTTTAATAGATGAATTACGACGTTTATACGAGACTTCAGAGACTGGTGCAAAAATACTCAATATTATTCGGAGTTTAGAGGAAAATAAAAACATGTTGTTTAACGTTGACGATAGTGAAGCTTTAATCGAAGAGTTAGATGCTTTAAGAGAAACTACTGTCGGTCAAGAAATATTCTCTATACTTCGTGAACTTCAAAAGGCTGATGTTATTGAGCCGCTAGGTGATTATCTGGATGAAACTGATAAAGAAGATGCTAGCGATTATGATGATGATTAATTTAGATATTGCGTTCAACAAACACCGCGAGATGTCACCACCGATTTATTGTCTACAGTAAATTGCTGCTTCGATTGAATTAATGATAAAGTTGTGCACGTCAGCCGCAAACACCGCTGCTACCCCGCCACCCCCACAACCACCACACAACCACCGAAACCACCATACAAATACCACCGCCACACAAACACCACCGCCGCCACCACAGAAACACCACCGCCACCGCCACACAAATACCACCGCCACCACCACACAACCGCCACACAAACACCGCCACCACCACAACCGCAACACAACCACCGCATTTGTGTGTTACGTCACCACCGCTATATAATTTTCTGAGTTATACTCCAGCTTATACACCTTATCATGGTTGAAGGGTATAAAATAGTTGAACTTACATAAAATATTATCTATTTACCGGTGGTTGTCAAAGAGTTAACATCTCTTTCGTTGGAAATTATACTTTCGTGGTAAAACAATTACATTTTGGAACCATGTTAATTTACAATTCAGCGCAGTCCTCCGCTAGAGAACCTAGCAAAGGACTTTCGAAACCTAAAATCATTAAACGTAAAACTTTTGAGCAACAACACATTTCACCTGAAAATTTAGCATTCCTTAAATCACTAGGTCTTAAAGTGAAAAGAACCTGGTACTCACAAATGTGCTAAATATTATTAACAGTTTGTAATTTGATGGTAAACTAGCAATAGCTATTAATAGCCATTTTCGAATACGTTCCACAAATTAACTAACTACCCCCACCACTTTTAATTATTCTATATAAAGTTGTGGATTGTGTGAATAAATTCAGTTCTACGGTGGCGGTAAAAAATGGCGTTTCTTGACATACAAGGCTATCAAGGAGCTAACAACGAATTTTATTTTAAAGAAGTTGGTATTGCTGCAAAAAATTCGGATGATATATTACATCTTATATTCGACGCACCGTTTGATTTCAACGAGTTGCCGAAGAAATATCAACGAGTAGCCAGTTGGCTTTACCGAAATTGGCATGGGATACCTTGGTCGTATGGATTTATTCCGTACAAAAAACTTCATACCATATTGAAACCTATATTAAAGAAGTATGATGTTATATACGTCAAGGGTGGTGAAAAGAAGAAATGGATATCAAGTTTGTTTGATGGTACCGAAAACCAGCCGTGGATTTTGAATTTGGAAGAAATATTTGATGTACCGAAGATTTCCATTCTGCGAGATGAATATTATTCAAGACGCTGTATGCTTCATTCAGATAAAATTTGTTCATTAGAAAATTGTATTCTTTTAAAAAATTTTTATATGGAAAATAAATAGATTTTAAGTAATATATAGATTTAAGCAATTTAATTTTTTGTATACATATTCTATAAATAAAATTTAAAAAAAAAAATATGTGCGTTTTATTTAATTATTACCCTGCATTCCCCTATTTTTTTTACAGCAAAAAGTTTCTTTCGTTAACCTATAAGAGTATTAACAAAAATCTTATGAAATTTATTATTCTAATTGAAAAGCATATTTCATGATACACCCTGTATACTAAAATATTTATTAAAAATACTAAATATACACCCGTTATATATACATGATATTATTTGTATGTTAATGATAGAGTAGCAAATTCAAAATGTTCTATGTGTCTATAAAAAATTTTGATTTTACAGACTTAAAAATTTAGTAAAACTCAATGCTGTTATCATTTTTATATTAAGCGACGTGTTTAACTTATAGTAATTTAAAACCAAAAATTGAACTTTTATTCTGTTTAAAAATGTTAAATACAATACTATTATACCCTAATATAAATATGTATCAGTATTAAAATGATATACATTGATTTTGCTGATTAAACAAATTTTTTGTAATATTTATAAATTATTTTATAATTAGATTTAATACTTATTCATAAATGGCTATACAATTCGTTTACTAGTATTCATAAAAATTAAAATTATATACAAATTTTCTTTCTTATTCTCAATATACAGAGTGTATACATAAAATATTTTTAATATACAGAGTCTATACATATGTACATACTGAATTATTTCAGATAATTTTCGTTTGATATAGAAACAGTTTTGTGCTACAGTCAAATTCAAAAATGTTGTGCACCATAAGAAGTAATATTTTTTGTAACTTGTTAAAATTTCAAGAACTTCTGTTAGTTAACTAAAAAATTGGTCACTGTAGATTAAATGTTAAAGTATTAAAACTGATAAAAATAATTTCTTGCTTGAGGCCTACAATGGGTGATATTTTTTACTAAACAATTTTTTAACTCATTAATATTCCATGACGTCATCTTTCTCATACCAAAAAAACTCCATATATGAGTCATATGATCATAATTCAGCTAAAATAAACATTTAATTATTAGTTGTTTGTTTATTTTAAAACTGATAAAAATTCCTGGAATTTTCCAAGGTTAAATATACAAAAAAAACCCTGAGTTACAGTTGACACCCAAATTTCCGGCAGTACAGTAGCGGTCAGACATCTGGACCCTGGAGTCTGAAGTTAGTTTTGCGGTAGCGCTTGGTACAGTGCCCCCACAAAATTTAGCGGCCTCCCCGTGGGTTAGGGTATTCCCCACATTTTTGACTTGGTAATGTACCTTTCGTTTAAAATGACGCAATTAAGGCAAGCGCGTGTTGGGGTCAAGGTTTGCACGTACAGTACGCTTCAAAAAGTGGTCGGATACCTTTTTGGTCAGGGGGGCCCGCACTTTTGACACGGTAGTGTACCAAAAATTTAAGTACAGTACGGCGTCAAAAATTTGGGCCCACCCCCGAGTTAGGGTATTCCCCACATTTTTTGACGTGATAGTTCGTTTAAGATGACGTACTTAAGGCAAGCGCGTGTTGGGGCCAAGGTTTGCACGTACAGTACGTTTCAAAAAGTGATCGGATACCTTTTTGACCAGGGGGGTCCACACTTTTGACACGGTAGTGTACCAAAAATTTAAGTACAGTACGGCGTCAAAAGTTTGGGGCCACCCCCGAGTTAGGGTATTCCCCACATTTTTTGACGTGATAGTTCGTTTAAGATGACGTACTTAAGGCAAGCGCGTGTTGGGGCCAAGGTTTGCACGTACAGTACGTTTCAAAAAGTGATCGGATACCTTTTTGACCAGGGGGGCCCGCACTTTTGACACGGTAGTGTACCAAAAATTTAAGTACAGTACGGTGTCAAAAATTTGGGGCCACCCCCGAGTTAGGGTATTCCCCACATTTTAGACGCGGTAGTGTGCCCCATCTATCAAATTGTAACCTAAAATTCAGTCTGCGCATGCGTCGTGTACTTAAATTCAGTCTGCGCATGCGTTAGGTTTGGCTGGTAATGGGTTAACACAAAATGAAATTGTTATAAGTAAATTGTGATGATGCATAATGGGTTAACATAAATTAATTTGGTCGCTGGTATTGACTCACCTCTTAGGAATTTCAAGGCTAACAGTATAAGCGAGTGTTGGGGTCAAATGTCAACAACAAATTTTAAATACATGTACTCAGTACGTGCCGGGTCAAAGGTCAAGGTTTGCACATCGATACAGTTTGATGACTCATCAGTTCGGAATGTGTAGTACCGTAAAATGGGTACAATAGGACCGTAAGTCACACGCTTTCAAACATCGTCAAAGGGGTTCAAGTTACTCCGTTTTGCGGTGCTCCCGTATCGGCCTAGCCATTCTACTGACCCCTTCCCTTTTCCATATGAAAAAGAGCACTTATTTACAAATCTTTTCAAAGTACACAGAGAGAAAATTCATATAAAAATTACTGTGCTCAGCACTACAATCGACGTGTAAAAGGCGAACATATTCAATTTTGTACGGTAAAAATATAAAAATTATAATTAATCATAGAAAATTTAAAGGATAGAATGTTCTTTCTGTAATATGAGCTCCGTAAAATTTGTAAAACAGCACAGTAAAAAGTTCCATTGCCGACAAAAAAATATTTTTTAATTGTTTTTCTTACAAAAATTACCATGCTGTCTTAAAATAGAAGAAAAGTAGAAAAGAATAAAAGAAGCTAATAGTAAGTAGAAAGAAAGAAAGAGAAGGTATCAACGCTGTCACATAGCGAGGCAAGCTGCAGAAAGTATTAACACAATCATATATGAAGGTCACATAACAAGACTGGTGGTGTTGCAAGTAGCTGGTTAGCTGGTATGGTGTCGTGTGGTGTCGAAGCAGTGTTCATTAGAATGTCTTGACGGATGGTCATCGTTTAGATCATCATTTTGTTACTCCACTATCTTCAGTATTAGAATATATTGTTTCCAATCATTTTTGTATGCATCATAAAGAATCAAAGGCCGGAAAAGATCGGGCATCTTCGAAGTTTTTACAGGTACAGCAGAAGAAACATAAGGTTGTGGGTCAAATGCGCAAATGAAAGAGTACGACAACAAGAATTAAACTATAACATATATGCATAAAAGTGTGATAGAAGTTGTGTTACTACATAAATTTTACCATGCTGTAATATATTTTTTACTTTGGTCGTCGATCGCGCACGCATTAAAAGAGAGCATGGTAATTTTTCTGAAATTTTATCTACAAAAATTATATGACTTTTCTCTCCGTATAGACAGTATGACCGGGCCCTAGACATTTGTCTCATCTGTCTATATGACAATCCGGCCCTTCTCACTCTAATCCTGTGCTAAAATTCAAAATCTTAGTATCTGAATAGAAGAGTTTTGTGTTCCACTTTGCGGATAAAAAAGTAAACAGCCATTTAAAAAGTCATCGTACCTCAGTACACCACGAATCATGCGTGTAATTATTGATATGCTGTGCTTTAATGGGTTAAGTTTCATTTTTCTTTGCTATTCCGGCCTAATTTTTCGAATTTTGTCCGAATATTTATATAGAATTTTTGTGCTATTAATATCATTTCGAGGAATGTAATGAATTCAACGTATGCTTTTATTGAATGTTAATAATTATAACAGGGGAAGAAACAAAGCAATGCTAAAGCCCTCTGTTTGTCATTTGTTGGTTCAATAATGAAATAACTGCACGAAAAATGAAAATATTATCAAATGGAAAAGTGTTTTGCATTTTTCCGATAGAATCTAGATAACGCCTTCCTAGTATGAAAGTGAGATATCTGGGAAATGTTAGTTTTGAGATAACTGCATTTTAAATCTTAATAATACATTAGTTTAAATGGTGACCTTGAGATTTAAAGCAATGCCCTTCAAAAATTATATATCCTACGAACTTGTGAAATATGTTATTTGATAACTAATTGACTTATCTATTACGTGGTACTAAAAATGAAAATCCGAAAATTCCCAGATATCCCACTTTCATTCTAGGAAGGCGATAAATTTAATCAATTTCTTTCACACCAATTCTGGAAATGTTTCAAAGAAAACACTTTCTGGGTCAGGCAAAATTTTGCAAGATGCTATTTCAATGGTGACCTAGTAACCCAATGATCTTGTAAGCGAAAATCCTTCATCAAAAAGGGAAAAAATGGAATTTTTATAGTTAGATCGCTATTGAAATCAATTCCATGAATTGTAAGTCCCTAACATATGTACCACTATGCATATTTCCTATATTTATGTTTCATTATTAAATTCCCTATGTTCTATGAGGCTTTGTTTATAATAACGTTTTATAATTCTAATGTAGATTTATCAAAATTTTCAATGTACCTATTCAAATATCCCTATCGCAACATTTTGCATAACATAGCGAATTTTCCTTTACAAAAATTAGTTTATTTTTGGAAAACAGATTACCTAGAATAATGGTTCAAAAATCTTTTTTATGTAATTTTTTATCCTCTTTCTAATGGTGTAAAAAAATGTCACAAAAACTTGAAAATTTTAGAAAAACAATTTTTCTCCACGAAAAATGTCTAAAAGACCATATTCCGGGTATCGGATGTATCTGGCTGAAGAAATCGTTCAAGAATTTTGAACTCCAAAAGCTTTCGTCAAATTTTGTAAAAATAGGACGTTTCATTCGAGAGTTATTGCGCGAACACAAATATATATATATATATATATATATATATATATATATATATATATATATATATATACACGTAAATTTTTTAGTGAATGTCGTTCTCGGCTTTTGGGGAGCTTAAAATTAATTTCTAACATAGTCCCGGGCTTCTCGAATTCCTGACAGATTTTTATCAATTTTCTAACATAGTAAAAAGCATTTCTTTTTAAATCGCTGCAACAGTTTTTAAGTTTCCCCCTGATGGCTTTTAATATCAGTAAGTAAATGTATATTTTCTAAATACAGCCAACTTTCGTTATGAGTCCGCCGATTTAAATTTCTATTGTAAACATTCCCCCTCCACGACCGAAAAAAATTCATTTCAGTCTCTCGTTATAAGACCGAACATTGGTGTTGATGTTTAATAGTGCAATTCATAAATCATCCTGTTAGAATCTTTTTATTCACTAAAATATTTTTTTTATAGGTCCGTGTTTACATAATACATGTGTAGTTGACCAAAACAAGTTTTGTTCGTTCATCACGCGGATTATATTACAAACTTTGTTTGACTAACAATATTATTTACAATTTCTACAAAAGATTTTAAAAAGTTTTTTAAAGAAAATATGTGTTGGCAGTATTGTTTAAACTCCTGTCACACAAACTAGAGAACGCATATAGAAAATATTAGTAAATGTGTGTTATTAAAAATAGGTAGATTTTGTGCCGCTTCTAACGGAATGGTAATACTACACTAAACATCCGGGTTATTTGATTATAAATAAGTACACACTCGCACGCTTGAAAAGTAGGGGAAGTGCGAGTTACGGCGGTCGATGTAGAATTATATTCTCCTACAGCCCCGTAAGCGGACTGATAACGAAAGTCGGCTGTATTTGATTTTGTGTTTTAAATTTCATATTATATGTTTAATAAAATTTATATTATGATTTTATTAGACAAAACACTGTACTGCAAGGGCACCAGAGGGCAGTTATATTGCAAGATATGTCACCATAATAACAGCATTTAAGTATTTCTAATAAATCTATATCGCGCTTACTCCCTGGCTGACTGGCTGCAAGTGACTGCGACTACGTGCGAAATGTCATTTTGAAAACAATACAATTTTATTGTTTGTTTGGTATTTAACAACACAACGGCTAGTATTAAAATTGATTTTACGAGACCTAATAAAAACTCCAATAATATAATATAAACTAATATAATAGTTTTTAATCGTATAAATTTTGAAATAATAAAATTATAGTTGATATATGTGCAAGTGTTTTGAGAAACCCGTCATCAAGGTCTGATGATTTGATGATATTCAACAATCATTTGGGTTACAACTTACAAGTAAAGGGCCCGAGGCCGGACCTATCGATTTTGATGAAACTTAGATATGTTGTAGAACACCAAATAATAAGCTGCACGTATTTTTTTTTATCGGCGGAAAAACAGTTTGAAGGGGTGAAATCGCCCTCCAAAAATTGGGGTAAAAATTTAATTTTTTAAATATCTCGAAAACGGTAAGAGATAGAGCAAAAGTTTAAATTGGCAGTATTGCTCTTTTTTAAAGAGCTATCTATCTATTGGTATGCAATTCTTACAAAAAATCTTACATACGACAGTCCAACTTCAGAACCACTTATTGTGAAATTATTACCCACTGTCAGTGTGTTAATATTAAAAATGAGTGTATGTTAACTAGTATGTAATTTAAGAGGGTGACTCACCCCCCCTCCAATGTTGCTCAAACTGAATTTTGAAATCGAAAATTTCATTTCTAAGGTATTCTAAATGTGTTAAACTATTTTCCATGAAGAAAACTTCTTGAACTACCCAAGTAGTACGACTATTCGACACAGTCACCCCTTGTTACCTACCCCTAGACTTAGTATTAGGACATTGAGCAAAAACAGGTCAATTAGATTTTTTGGCGTAGATTTCAAATCGGTAAACAAAATTTTTATATTGTTTAATTTTCACCCCCTTTTTGCAAAATTAACCCCTAAATTTTAACCCCAAACCACCCTTGTTAATGTAATTTTAACAAATTTAACATCAATAGATAGCTCTTTAAAAAAGAGCAATATCGCCAATTTAAACTTTTGCTCTATCTCTTATTGTTTTCGAGATATTTGTAAGATTAAATTTTTACCCCAATTTTTTGAAGGGCGATTTCACCTCTTCAAACCGTTTTTCCGCCGATAAAAAAAAATACATGTCGCTTATATTTTAGTGTTCTACAACATATCTAAGTTTCATTAAAATCGATAGATCCGGCCTCGGGCCCTCTACTTGTTAGTAGGGTAGAGAAGGTAATATATGTCAGATATGACAATACTTAAATGGTGACATTTTCTGTTATATGATTTTATGACAAAATATCTATAATTATACTGTTTAAACAGTAATAATTTTAAAGTAATTTATACTTTTAAACACGGTTAAAAAATAGAATCACGATTTTCAATTTAGATATTATAATTAAAATGATTTAAGTGAGTGGGTCTGACGTTTTGAGAGACACACGTTTTTTTCTAAAACTGTTCAGAACAAAAAGTCGTTGTACGGCAGAATATAATGCAAGGATCTTTTAAATAAGGTTATAACAACATAATATGGATTATTTGGATATGATTCAGTGAATATTTTAAGAAATATTAGGTACCGTAAAATGGCATCAATTCGAGTAAAGCGAATAAGCCTAATGTAAAAAAAAATTATTTTAGTGTTCTTGTATAAATAAATTGTTGTTTAATCGAATTTTTAACTATTTTGGAGCAAATGAAAGAAAAAAATTGGATTTTTAAAAATTTTTTGTTTTTTTTTTTTTAGTAGAAAATCACAAGTTCTTGAAATTTACGTTACGTTAGGGGTGAAACAGGACATGAATTAAGGCTGACGCTATATCAAATATAACGGAACGAATATAAGATATTTAAAAATGGATCAAGGATTCATCACTGCATCCCTTTTCATCCTATTTCACCAGTATGTTTCATTTCCAGTGATGGTAAATCCTACTTATCGTCTCTTTTGATCCCAGTTTAAAACTGAGTGGAAATTGCATACATTTTGATCATTATTTCAAAAAGTGAGAAACATTTTTTGTAATCAATTTTTAATATAATAAACAAACACAAAAAAATACGATATAAAGTTTGATTTCGTTTCAATTTACTCCATTTTACGGTATCTTGAAATTTTTTCTGTATTACAAAGTTTGAATTTTCTACAAAAAAAAAAAAACGTAGATTTTATTTTATTATTTAACGTAATGTACCTACAATCGATATGCATGTCTACAAGAAATCGAGTGAAGCGCCCCCTTGAGAGATTAAAAAATATACGGGAACAGAAAAGCGATTAATCGAAAAAAACTAGCGTACCTATCTATATTATATTTACCCAATAAAAAAACTCACATAAAAATATTTTTTATTCCTTTCCATTTCCTTTGAAACAATTTAATTGAATCAATAAAACAATAAAGCAACAATATTTCCGTTACAATTCCACTGCGCTACCAATATTCCTCCTGCATCACGCTCGTGCCCAATCTACCCACCCAAAACAAAAGAAACATCAAAAAAATAATAAACATAAACAAAGACGAAAACGCATCGGGTGATTGTGTAATAGACGATGTAAACGAATATAGAAAAAAATATGTACCTACTCAGTTTATGCCTACCCAGGAAAATTCTACACCGAACGCGAGTTATCAAAGACCGATTAATCTATCCTGGTCCCTAATGATAAAATGAGCGTTATTAAATTTCCGCCTTATCATCTCAAACATAAGACAGTCGTCGTCAGTTGTCAGAACTTTTAGAACGTAGTCGATATCTTATTTTTAGACAGAATGTTCCAAAATGAATCGATCATAATTTTCCTATATTAAAATTCCGCACGACAATCAGACGAGTATGTTTGTTGTTTCTTTGGAAAAGTGAAAATTTTGGTAGGTGGACGAATTAAATTTAACAAAAGCGTACAAAATTTATGATTTCTAAATAAAGATTTGGATCTGATAAGTTTTATTTATTCTGGATGACACTGTAGCTTTTCTTATACTATGGATCCGGCCGACATACATACATGTATATTGCGTATCGATTGCGAAACGCAGCAGCCTGTCGTATGATACGTCGTATTAAAAGTGTACCAAATTACATCTCAACCTATTTAAGATAAGAATTACAACTGGGGAATCAATATTTCTTTCTATACATTTATTATACTTAATCGGCATTCCTCACTAATGTTTTCTCACAAGCG
The DNA here is from genome assembly GCA_035578155.1 of Brachynemurus nebulosus. Classification (NCBI taxonomy): domain Eukaryota; kingdom Metazoa; phylum Arthropoda; class Insecta; order Neuroptera; family Myrmeleontidae; genus Brachynemurus; species Brachynemurus nebulosus. Next base: position 11,660,162 of record JAPWDM010000012.1, on the reverse strand, counting down.
TGTTTCCAAATAAAACCTATACCAAATTTGAGTTCATGGCGAGTATATTAAGTTCTATGCCTTTTGTATATTAAAAGTTCTATGCCGCAGTTTTTATCTGAAAAAAAATCAAATGGATTATCAATCTGTAGGTGAGCCGCTATGTTCCTATGGGAGCTTTTTTTTTGAAATTTGAAAAAATGGTGGCGGTTTGAATAAAACGTACAAATTTTTTTAGTTTTCCGTGCGAAAAAATAGGAAGATATCAAAAAAAAAGTTCCCTTAGGAACATAGCGGCTCACCTACAGATTGATAATCCATTTGATTTTCTTTCAGATAAAAACTGCGGCCGCAATCATGGGCACCGAATTTCGGCCATTTTTAAAGACACTTTTTTCAAAAAATTATAATAATTATAAAAAATAAATAAAAATAAATAAAAAAAATATTTTTGTATTGTAAAATGGTATTAATCGTAAAAAAAAATTATCCCCATTCCTCGATCCTATCCATCCGAAAAAAAATTGTGAAAATTGACTATTTTTCGGCAGAATCACACTGTGATGGTACCTTAAGTTTCCAAACGGAAGAATCCTGAAATTCTTAGAGGGACTCAATTTATGACATTGTGTCCAGCACACCTTTTAATATGCGCATCGTGACGTTAATTTGGTAATTTGGAGTAAGACTTTGTCCTATATCAAAAATTACAAAAATTTTGGTTTCTGTCTGCGATTTCAACTAAAAAAATTCCGATTTAAATTAATAAGCGGATCAAATGGTCCTTAACATAGTCGTAGTATATAATATTTTTGACTGGGTTTAATCCTAATTAATATTATAAATCCGAAAGTGAATCTGTTTGTTTCTTTGTCTTGTTTTCACATCCTAAAAGGGTAACTAATCGGCTTAAAACTCTGCACAGAGATCCATTTACCCCAGGAAAAAATTATATTCCCGTGGGAAAATTCCCAAGAAGAAAACAGCGCGCGAAGCCACGAGTAAATGCCAGTGCCTGATAAATTTTACATTCCACTGTTGCCAAACAACAATTTTCTTCGTTTAAAGAACAGAAAAAAAAAATTTAAAACATCCATGAATAGATGTTATGACGATATAAGTACTTTATTTTGTACATAACTGCGAAACGAAGCGAAGGTAGCGAAGTAGCAACTAACGAAATGAAAAAATATATTACAATACGAATTAGTTTAATAGGAAAATTATTCAAAAAAGACTCATCCATATTATTTTGTAACATATGCTTCAATGTTCCTTCCGCTTTCCGCCAAGTAATATGTGTGTATATCGACAGAGTAGGAAAAAAATATTATTCAATTTAAAAAACATATTTTTTATCTTTTATTAAAAAATACGAATTAGGTACTAGACGGTACTCATACGATGATTCGCTTTTAATGTAAACAATCATTATTTCGGAACAAAATGGGTGCTACGATAGTATGCGGTCTACAAAACTTGTCCTGATTGCATATGGGAAAATAAAAACTCTTAATTAGAGAGCGGAATTTGCATATTTTACGTAGGTATTTGACAAAATTCTAAATATTTTCAGGTTTTTTTGTATAATAATATGCCTAGTATTTTTATAAATTTTGCACTATTGGATCTACAAATTACAGGTTTAAAGATTTCATGTGATAGGTGTGTAATTTCAGAAACTTCAAACACTTTCAAAAATACTTTGCTGGAGCTTGTTGCAGTTTTAAGAATTTAATACACAGCAAAAACTGTTTTTATGCGGCCGTTTTTGTGCGAAAAATGCCCATCAAAGTGTATATAATGAGGAGAAAAGAAATTATGAAAAAGTAAGAAATTTAAACATTAATTTGCGATAAAATTATTTATTGATTGTTTTTAAGCATTTAATTAGTAGGTACACTGAATAAGAAAACATAAGTTATTGCATCATTAAGTTTTCTTTTACAAATGCATTCATTGTAATTTTCATAATATTATAAAAAATGAAATAAAATGTTTCTCACATGTAAATTAATGCTTTATCTTGTTTAGAAAAGCAACTTTTAAGGAAATCCTGAGGTTTTGAGCGTTTTTTTATGAAAGTTTTTTCGATTTAATAATAACAATTTATGAAATTTCTTTTGTGACTTTTTTATATGGTACCTATCCATCGCATAAAAAGAGATATGCTGTATATTTCTACAGTATTTTTATGCATATAATTCCGCTCTCAATTCATAGTAATCTATTTGCTTGAGTTTTATATAGCAATAAGTCGACATTTGCACTGAAGAAAAAGTTCCACAATTTTGTTTCCAAAAAAAAGAAAAAAAATTTCCATTTCTTAACCAGTTCATTTATTGTCTTTAATTTATATATATTCTTTTATCCAAACTGAATTCTGTTCAGTTCATATTTCACCTGATGATGGTTTAATCAACCGAAACTAGTTTGTAATAAATAATAGGTACCTATATCTCTACATTTAAGTGAAACTTTGAGAAAATTAAAAATTCTTTCATTATATTCACTATGGATTTTTACAAAGTAAAATTATCTATAATCAATTATATAAAAAAAAAAAGTCACTCACCCATATGTCCATTTTCGTACGGTGGATAATCACCATTGTCCAAACGATGCTTTTTCATTTGTTGATGGTGTAAGTGGGACGCGGCAAGACTTAATCCGACCGGGGCACGTTTTGGTGGACGACCAGGCCTGGAGCTGCGGAATAGTAGAGAGTTACTGTGGTTAGAGACAATTGTTAGTCGCATGCATATCTTTCCCACCATTCATCAAATTGCATTTGCTCGTTAGAATTTTGAAATTTTTTTTTTTTTTTTTGGACAAATTTGTATTTGAATCAAAAATGTTTTTTTTTTTTGCAAAAAAGTTATGGAAAGATATGTGAGGCAGAAGGTACAGGGAAATCAACCAATAGTGGTGTTCAATCTCCTTCAAATTATCTCTCATACATTCTCTAATTTTCTGGCTACAGGTTCAAAACATCATTATTTCTTTTTTTCGGTAAAAATAATAATACCCCTGTCGCAGCATTCTGCATAACATAGCGAATTTCCGTTTATAAAAATTAGTATTTCTCGGAAACTAGTTGACATATAAAAAAAGTTTAAAGAGCTCTTTTATGTAATTCTTTCTTCTCTTTTAAATGGTGTAAAAAAATTTCGCAAAAATTGAAATTTTGGCACAAAACTAATTTTTTGCAAGAACAAAAACCATGTTCCTGGCATCCGACGTGTCTGGCTGACGAACTCATCCAAAGGTTTGGGACTTCCAATGTTCTCACCAAGTTTCGTAAAAATTGGATAGTTCGTTCGAGAGTAATCGCGCGGAAACACACACATATATTTTAGTGAATATTATTTTCGGTTTCTAGGGACCCAAAAACAAATTTCTTCCATAGTCCCGGGCTCAGGTCGCGCCATGACAGTGACTGTAATAGCTGAATTCCATTCTGGAAATTCGCTAAAATGTTATCAAAAAATATCCCTTAAATTATTAAATTGGAATTTGTGTCAGGTTTCATAATACCTTCAGTATCTTAAAAAATGAGAAAAGTACGTCCAAAAATCGGGTAAAAGACAACAGCCACGTCTAAAATTACAGACCCGGACTGTCGAGATAATCCAAAAAAGGGGCTTCAAAAATTTCATAAACTTAAACGTTGTTGAAAAAATAAAATTTTTTAAGCTTGCACTATTACTACCGTGCAAGAACTCTGTTAGTATTTTGATGACGTCAACAAATTCATTTTTTTTTCAAAAGTAAAGCCCTAAAAACCAATTTTATTTTGGCGTTTTTACAACTTTTAAGTGACTGGGGGGATCAACTTTCAATTTTTTTCTATCCACTTCCCGTATCAAAACGTATGATTTTCAAGTTGAATTCGAATTTTTCGCTTTTAAATTTGTTAGAAATGAATAGACCGTAACCGAAAGTAAATGATTAACCAAAAATTTAATATCTTTATCATCAAATATAGCATTTTTATGTAGGCATCAAATTTTTTATATACTTAATGAAGTTCAAAATTTTTATTTTCTTAAACTGGGCTCTCAAAAACTGAATTTTTTAATCGAGTGATGGTGTTTAAGTAACTTGGCGAGGAATTTTTAATTTCTGCTACGAACATGACCAGACATTGCTCCCAATAGAACTTTCAAAAATTCAAAAATCAATTTCAGTGGTACTGGAAAATTTCGAAAATCCAAGTCAAATCATCCAGTAATCACCCAACAAAAGTCAGAATATAATTTCTTCCCGCAATACCTCGTCATAAAAATCCATTTTCATTGAGTATCTACAAACTTTTCTTAATGCATTTCCTTTTCTTATAGCCTAATTGAGACATTAGAATTATTACGAGGAATTTATTTTATGACGTGGTGGGTGCAATTTCTGTGGCGGATCTATACAAAATTCACTTGAATATACACCAAATGATACAAAACATGATAAAAAATACCCCTGTCGCAACATCCTGCATAACATAGCGAATTTCCGTTTATAAAAGTTAGTTTTTCTTGGAAATTAGCTGACATAGAATAATAGTTTAAAGACCTTTTTTATGTGATTTTTTCTCCTCTTTCCAATGGTGTAAAAAAATTTCACAAAAATTTTTGAATATGAGGAAATTTTGGCAAAAAACTAATTTTTTTCACGAAAATTGCCAAAAAAAACCATGTTCCGGGCATCGGACGTGTCTGGTTAACGAACTCGTCCAACGGTTTGGGACTTCGTTCGAGAGTTATCGCGCGGACATATATATATATATATATATATATATATATATATATATATATATATATATATATATTAGAGAATATTATTTTCGGTTTCTAGGGACCTCAAAACAAATTTCTGCCATAGTCCCGGGCTCAGGTCGCGTCATGACAGTGGCTGTAATAGCTGAATTCCATTCTGGAAATTCGCTAAAATTAAGTATTTTAAGTTTAGGTGGTAAATTACGTGCTTTCCATATTTTTGTAATCGAACCGCCACTGACACTTTTTTACCGATGTATTATTTACATTGTTATTTGATATTGTCAATATAATATTTGTGATGTCCACCATTCATAACAATATTTTTTTTTTTTTTTTTTTTTTGTTGACTTCGATTGAGTCAATATTGACAAATGCTCTGTCCAGACAATATCGGTGGGAATAATATTACATCGGAAACATCGCTCGGCAAGAACAAGGAGGGAATCACGGAAAAATTCCCGTATTGACAGATAAACATACATATATAAGGTAATTGATCACAACTGTAGGCAATCACCCTGCGGCACGCCGTACCTACCACTTGATCGATTACCAGCTATTCAATCTTATTTTCTTTGTAGAAATATATATTAGGTATTTATTTTATTACATTGTTCAATTACATAATTTGACTGTATTTGGAACACGGAGTTAATATTTCAATAGATATAGTGTGATTAAAAAGTCACTTACAACGATATTTTAGTGTAAAAAGTTGAAAAATCGAACTTTTGCATATTGTTAAAGATTGGATCTTTGGACTAGAGCTATAGAACTATTTTCGATTAAAAAGAAAAAAGAAATTATTAATAAATCGTGTGAGGTGCCTCTGATACCTACTTTAATATTCTAATTTTAAGAATTTTAAAGATATTATTTAAATAATTTTTGGTCCAGTGATTGTGATGATATGGCTCAAAAAATATTCTAGACGTAACCATTCCCCCCTAATCTCCTAGATTTCTAAAGCTAAAATTTAAATTTTAATAGAATTATTAGACACTGATTGTGAGTTAGAAATTATCGAAAAACTACGGGTTTTTTTCGATAGTGTAATAATTGCTGACAGGGCCGGATCTATTGCCGGGAAGTGCCGCTAGGGCCACCGTTGAAAAATGCCGCCCCTGTCTTCCGTAAAAAGAAAAGTAAAAATTTAGGCGCCCCCAAAAACTGGCGCCCGGGGCATGTGCCCGCGCTGCTCCGCCTAGATCCGGCCCTGATTGCTGAAAAAGGGTATTTTAAATAACAAGGAAAACAGTAATTTATACATATTTCAGTTATCATATAAGAAAATTTGGATAAGGTTTAAATATACGTTAAAAAAAAGTTTAATTTATTGAATGCTCACTGTATAGTATTGGTACGGAACTCTAATTATGCAAGCCCGACTCACTTTTGACTGATTTTTTTATCCTGTTATGTCCTCAAAAACACAGTTTTTTGTACTTCTCGTCTATAATTGGGCCACCATACTCTATTTCCGGGCTAAGTATCAAAATTTCTACGTCGAATAGTTTCAGAGAAAGTAGCCTGTGACAGACGAATGAGCAGGGCCGGCCAGAGGGTAGGGCAGGTGGGACAATTACCTGGGGGCCCGGGTCTAAAAAGGAGGCCCGCAGCCCCGATTGGGGGCCCGGAGAAATTTAGAAGACTTTTTTTTGTCAATTGTATTTTTGAAGAAAAATGTTTGAATATTTTTTGTTATGCCTGGGAGCCCATTATTTCTCTTGGCAGCCCTCCGAATAAGCCCAGGTTTTGATACGGAATACTAAATATGATTTAACCCCATCCAGAAACCTTTATTTCCTCTTTGGATAATGCCTATTTACCCTACATATTTCCTGTGTAACAAACAGATTTCCGAAAAAAATTTCACTTTAAGCAACAATTGTTTCTATTCTTTTAATTATATACATAGGTGGGTTTAATAAATAAAGTTACAATCACACGGCTTATTTACACGTTGATACAAGTATACGTAAATATAAAACTATAAACAAACGCAGGTACGTTATACGTAAGTAATATAAAATGGTTGGAACAATTTTATTAACTATAGTTGTTTGTATTACACGCTTAAAAACAGTACACTATCTCGTACTCGCTCACACTTTAGGTATAGAAATTTATGTTGTGTCCTTGTTTTATATTTTATTATTTGAATGGTGTGTGCGTAGTAATATTAACAACAAAAACCCAACAAATCTCCTATCCGACATTTAATAGTCTTTTATAGTGTTAAATATAGAGTCGAGAAATTTATTATAAATGTTTTGTTTTCGTATGTGCCTAGTTTTGTATTTAAGTGTATATAGTCAAATGTGTATATGTATGTGTGTGTTTCTATTATAAATTTTAGCAGCTACATTTTTTCCGAGTACACTGTCGGGTAAATTTTATCGAATGGTGCCGCCACTGTAACAGTCTAGTCTCCAAAGTGGTCCCTTTAATTTAAACAACTTTGTGTTAATAATGTTTCACAGGCACACGATAACAATTGAAATTAAAAATATAACTGCGTCTCGCATTAAAGAGAATATGTGTTTGATTGATTGTCGGAATGGAGTGGCACTTGAACAAGCGGTTCGGTAGCCTAATTGGTAAGGCGCTTGGCTAGCAACCAAGAGATCCGGGTTCGAGTCCCAGCCGATCCAGTTTGACAATTTTTCAAACACTATGTGAATTTTAATTAACTTTTAAAAATTAATATTTTATTAAAAAACTAAATATACAACATTGTTTCTATATGTCTTCAGATAACAATTTTTTTTTTAAATTCAGAAATGAGCTTAGTATATAAATGGCTTTGATGTCGGCTTTGATTTGCGAGACTTTCCTACCTTGATGGTTCTTTGCGTTCTGAAATCCCCAGTGAACCAAAATCAAAAAAAAAAAAAATTCGTCAAGTGCGTGTTTTTGAGACGCATTAAGTAATGTCACCTCAGTGAAAGTGTTAATTTATGATTTTTTGGCTCGTTTTTTAAGTACAGTGAGAATGACAGCCCTCTTGCGTTTATTCAATATATGCATGTACAACTCTATAATACAGTACGAATACAGCCCTCTTGTGTTTATTCAATATATGCATGTACAACTCTATAATTATTTTATTATATATTATTATTAATTTTTCCCCCACTATAATCACACAACGAGATTAATATGTCATCCTTCGGTGACATAAAAATTAAGAATTTTTTGAAAATATGCATATACCTACAGTTAAGGCATTAACCAGGATTTAAGAAAAAAATAAAAAATCAGCGAGAAATCGCATTTTGAAAATAAATTTTCAAAAATCATCGCCTTTTCTCGTCTATAAACATCCACCATTTTGAAAATATATTACGGAACCAAAAGAAGCTAGTTTCTGCCAAAATAACGGTATCGAAGAATAATATGCATATTGATTTATGTCGTATCTCACATACTTTTTGACATACATGAGGAACCATGTCGAAAAACGTATTTTCGAGAAAATACCATTTAAAGTTTTTTATTTAAATTGAATATATAGTAAAGTGCGTGCGCTAAAATGCCCATAACTTTTTGATTTTCCATTTGTTTTTTTAATTATGAAAAAAAAAATCGATTTATTTTTTTCCCCACGAATCTCCCCTTAATGATGGCGTATCAACAGAATGGAAAATTTTATATTCGATCGGTATGTACCCATTTAATTTGTCCACATCAGTAGGTATCTAGATATGTGTACACGTTTGTAAGTAGAGAATATTTATAAATGTCGTAATCCTATCTTTCTTATTTTACCCTTGGTTAGTCAGTAAATTCACAACATATCTCCCAACAACTACAATTCCTTTTCGCTGATTCTCTGGAATGGGATTATTCTACTACCATCCTCTTAGATACTATATGGCAACATAAAGGATATATTTTATTTCATCAGTACATAGGTGTGTTCTACCGGTGTAACCCGGAAATCACTAAACTATTCTATTTATTTAGGCAAATACGAGGTGGAAAAGCAGAGTGAGTGCGTAATGTTGTTTCTAAATCAGGTGTAAAATGCTCATGTTTATAATAATAATATTTATAAGTGTTTGGGGTTGTTTGGTTTTATTAGAACAACATAAGTTGCTTGGTTTGAATTCAAATTATGAAAATAAATGTTTTTGTTACATAATCACATATAATAAATATAAATTTGGATTATTTATCGGATTCGGGTTGGTACAGATATGTATGTTGGTACCTAAAAATAATAAATTTCTAAAATTGCTAATTTAGAGAATTATTTACACCTGAATGAGATTTTGATTTTATTATAGCGGAAATAATATGGAAAATTTATAGATTTGTCCCAATCATTAAAAAAAGATGTGCCCAAAAAAATTTTTTTGTAAAGAAAGGATTTTTTTTAACCCCTCATCACATACAAAGCCATATATGGATTCCAAGTTTTACTATTTTTTTTTCATTTTTTTTTTTTTTTTTTGAAACTAATATTAAATCCTAACTTTATACTCCTTCGAGTAACGCAAGGTAATTTTTGTTGTCTTTGGTAAGTACGGGTTGTCAAATTATTTGAAGTTAAGTAAGTACTAAAATCAAAAATTTTCAAAACACATTCTTTATATATTCAAGAACATGGAATAGTTGTGATTCGTGTGTGTTTTCTTGTTTCCTTCGATTTTTGGGGCTTATTTTGAAGTTACCATATTTGGCTTCGTATGCGTTTAATCCAAATTATTATTGGGCATATATGGCTTCGTATCGCTTTTATGGTACATCCCAGCATGTCAATTTGATTCCTGGTGATGGCTTCGTGAGTGACGATGATTTTGCATCTGATTCCCCAGTACTCCCACCAGCTAAGGCAGTCCATCAACTCTGATGGTCAGAAAATGTACTGCAACAAGCCGAAAAGGTACTCCATCTAGCTTGCCCGGCTCACCTACACTCATTGAAAAACTCCAGCTAGGCATCAGGACCTCCCTTTGAAGTCTGTGCGATCAGATAAGGTGACCATTTCCCCGAATGGACAAAACTAAATTGACAATTATGTCAAAATTGCTCAAAATTCCGTTCATTTGCCAAATGTGGAAAGTGTCAAGTTTGTTTATGTTACAATGGCAAATAAAATTGCATACAGATTTTCATAAAATATAATTGTATTTTTTATTTAACGCATACGAAGTCATATATCGATTATAATTATAATACTAGAATGCATACGATACCATATATGGCTTCGTTAAGTAATTTCTAAACAATAAGACTTAATTTTGTTTTTCTTAATTTGACTACTAAAATAAAAGAAGTGAAAGACATTTTCAGTAAAAAAAATTTTTTTCTTCACCTCCTTCATAATTCATGCAATAAGGGGTTAAACGGAAACTCGTTATCGATTTCAATAAAATTTCGTTTGCTAGTAGAGCATAATATCAATATTAAAAATTTACAATATTAAGATCCACCTCACAAAAACACTGGAAATATTTTTTATTTAAAATTTGGACAAAAATATAAGTAAATATATAATCAAGTTATTTTTTATGTTTCGTCAAAATGGGTATAGTTCAGCGGTGGAGCATCGGAGTACGGATAGTGGGGTACCGGGATCGAATCCCGGTACAAATGATTACTCAACTTTTTCGTTTTTTTTTCAATAACAAATAATTTAGTAATTATGTTAACAAAATTAAATTACGAAAAATTACTTGTGGTAAAATTAATGAATTAATATAATTTTTCTTAAAATCTTTTTTGTCTCATTATGAGTACCTACACCACTTTATAAACACGTCAATTAGATACATCAAAACTTTTAAAATATGAGCTTTTTATAATATTCTGAAAAAAGGAAAAATACGTTATATTTTTATATTTCATTTATTATCTTCATTGGTCTACGATCCTAATCCACTTTGGTTCCCCTTGCTAGTAAATACTTTTAGCAGAATTTCAATTTTGATGATAAAAAGCCAATATAGAACCGTATACTATAGCAACACCTTACGTAAGAGTATTTATATTAATATTTTTTATACATATTTAAGAAACAAAGTATAAATACAGACAAATTTGCAGAAGGAAAAACATTAAGAAAAACAAATCTTCTTGTATAGTGATATGTTCAGAAAAAATACTCCTGAGGGCATTTTTAAAAGATATCATCATTATAATATCAAAACAGTAAAATTATTCCCATTACAAGTTAATTCTTTTATTTCAAAACATTTATCTAGATACATACATACATATACACTACCGTTCAAACAGTATTCACAACGGGATTCATACAACCTCAATACGACTTCAAAAGTTCAGTCAGTATTTGACAGACAATTTTCATAGTTGGTATTCGGGAACGGTAAAGAGTGTAATATGCTCCCTATCACTTTTCAAACAAACCACTTCAAAACAGTTATGAGCAGTTCAAAGCGACTTAAAACAGTTTACAGACCTTTCAAAAAGCAGACCAAAATTAGCCTTAATGAAATATTTTTGCGATATATTTTTGGGGGAATATCTTCAATTCCTTATCACAATAAAACTCTTTTTTCTGTGCGTGTACCAATATTTTCGATTACGTAGTCTACAATAAAAAGTTTTTAATATCATTTAAAGATATTAAATGTACAATTTTTAAAATGAAATAAAGAAATACAAAAAAAAGAAGTGGAAACAAACTTTTATAAAAATGTATTATGGGTAATTAGATACACAGTTTTTAATGTGACTTTAAATACATCTTTCAACCATAAGGCCATTGAGAAAACATTATGAGGTAAATAATTACATAATTGTAAATATTACATGATCATTTAAAATTATAAAAATGTTTTTCTATTAGGGTCCTGTAGATAGTCTCTCGAAAATGTTACTTATGTTTTGAACATGAAATTTTACAGAAGCCATGATGCTACAGCTACAGATCTCAATTAATATGGCGAGAAAAAATTTCTTGAATTTTTTACACACAATTTCCGATAACCTACCTAAGCAATCTAGGAAAGAAAAATCTAGTACCTAATTAGCTTTCAATCAGAAAATTCACAAAATATGCGAGCTATTTGCACTTAAAAGCTTTATACTAACAATAGGAGTAACTATCAAATTTGGGAATCACTGATTTGGGAGAAAGTATTGCCTATTGTTAAATCAACCGCCCCTTCGTTTAAAAATTTAATGCCCGAAAAATTACGAAAGTTGTTTGTTTTGTTCACAGTAGTAGCGTCCAGCTCAGTGTGTAAAGTGCACTGACTTATGAGTGCAGCTGGAAGGTTCTAAATTCGATTCCACACGTCTCCTATATAATTTTTTTTTTAAATTGAAGGAAACAAAATTTTATAAAGAAACCTCTTGCTTAGTTTTTTGCTAAATTTTACAAAATTTTAAAAGAAAACGTATCATAAAATAAAATGTTTTTGTCAATTTAGTTTATCAGTAATATGAACACACAAGCTAGAACCATTTGAATTTTAACTGGCTACGGAACCCTAATGTATGCGTGGTATAATACACGCAGGGTGAATTTTTTTTAGCGAATTTCCAGAATGGAAATTCAGCTATTACAGTAGGTCTCATGACGGGACTTGAGCCCGGGACTATGGCAGAAATTTGTTTTGAGGTCCCTATAGAAACCGAAAATAATATTCATTAAAATTTATATATATATATATATTATATATATATATATATATATATATATATATATATATATATATATATATATATATATATATATATATATACACCATAAATCCAATTTTACGTAGTGGTCGGTGCAAATTTAAGGGGAAGTACGTAAAATCGGAAGATCAGGGGCGTCTGCAAACTGTTGTTTGAGGGGTTGGTAAATATTATTTATCTGTATTTTTTTAAAATAAAATTATTTTTAGAGACAATTTACACCTAAAATTCGGTTGTGTAGACAAAGGAAATCGAATGTCATACTAATGACTATTAGTGACGACTTTTAGGAAACTAGTAAAGATGTCGAAAAATCAACTTCACTATCGCATTCATCAGCGTAAAAGACGCCAAATAGCGGAAGCTGACAAACATTTTAGAATATTCTACTCGTAAACTAGCAAAGATACCAAAAAACAAACTCCACTATTGAATTGGACGCTAAAAATTAGATTAAGCAGCGCAATTTGACAAAAATTCTAGAATGTTCTATTCTTCAACTAACAACGATATCGAAAAATCAATTGCACCATTTAATTGCTCATTGAATAAAAGATGGGATATCACATTTTGATAAATGTTCTAGAATATTCTATTCGTCAAATAGCAAAACGATCGGTTTGAAATTAAACTAATGTAAACCAAATGTTTGTCAAAATGGGACATTTGGTTTACATTAGTTTAATTTCGGTTGAACAATTAAGTGGTGCAATCGATTTTCCAATATCTTTGTTAGTTGACAAATAGAAGATTCTAGAACATTTCTGAAAATGTGCTATTTGGGCTCTTTTTTTGGTAGTCAATGCGATGGCGACGTCTGTTTTTGAATATCTTTGCTAGTTGACGAATAGAATATTCCAGAACATTTGTCAAAATGTGTAATTTGACGTCTTTTTCAATGGACAATTAAATGGTACAATTGATTTTTCAATATCTTTTCTAGTTGACAAATAGAACATTCTAGAATTTTTTTCAAACTACACTGTTTAATCTCATTTTTAGTGACCAATTCAACGGTGAAGTCTGTTTTTTGATATCTTTACTAATTGACGATTAGAATATTCTAGAATTTTACGTTACTCATTTTGCATTAGCATTTTGCATATTACGTGTACAGAATATGTGCATATATACCTGCAGTGAAAGTTTAAAATTTTTAGAGGCTACGAGACCCTCAGACAATATTACCTACGGCCCTGACTCTGGCTTGGTACATAAATTTTCACTAACACAGACAAACAACAATATATCTGTGAGAGGAGAACCCCACTAAATCGCTGACGTCACTACGTAAAATCGGAGTACGTACCATTGGATGGCCACTGTATATATATATATATATATATATATATATATATATATATATATATATATATATATATATGTATATATGTATTTATGTATTTATGTATCAGCACGATAACTCTCGAACGAAACGTCCTAGGGTTACGAAATTTGGTGACAACGTTGGAAGTCCAAAAATCTTGGATGAGTTCTTCAGCCAGACACGTCGGATGCCAGAAACATGGTTTTTGTTCTTGCAAAAAATTAGTTTTTTGCCAAAATTTCCACTTATTCAAAAATTTTTGCCAAATTTTTTTACACCATTTAAAAGAGGAGAAAAAGTTACATAAAAAAGCTCTTTAAACTATTATTCTATGTCAACTAGTTTCCGAGAAAAACTAATTTTTATAAACGGAAATTCGCTATGTTATGCAGGATGCTGTGACAGGGGTATTTTTTATTTTTAATATTATTTAATGGAGTTGTATTTACATAAAACTCAGTGAATTTTTGTATAATTTGACATTACATTTAAAATAAATTATCATATTTTTATTTTTAATGTGCGGCACTAATCCCCTTATCACAAAATTGTACGAAATTAGGGATAAAGCAGTCAAAGATTATGATTTTCTGAAACAAAAAATAACGAATTTTTCGTATGAAAATGTAATTTCTGACGGAGTTAACCAGGAAATTACTTCTTTGTGGGAGTGTGGGATATGTAAATTACGAAAAATTTTTCGATTAATTTTTTGAAGTAAAAATTTTTATCGCCAGGGTAACTCTCTTTGAGAGAGTAATGAAACCTTTAATGGTTGAGAGTATCATGAAAATAGTTATGCTGTAAGAATAGATACCTGAACTAAAAACTGAGTTAAATTTTTTGTCAATTAATTAGAAGATTAGAAATATATTTATCACTGTAAACATAATTTCCCTAATAAAACGTAAATAAACTATTTTGTCCAAAAATATAAAATTGAATCAAATAATTGAAAGTATTCTTCCAGTTACAAATATTATATTTAACTTCCTGTATATTCTTCATTAATAAAATATAACCCACTTCCGGAATTAAGTGATAACAATTTTAAAATATTATAAGAATTTTTTATTATTGGGTTAAAACAAATAAGATAAAAAGTCATTGTACTCTTTAAGGTACCATCACAGTGTGACCGGCCGAAAAGTAGTCAATTTTCGCAATTTTTTTCGAATGGATAGGATGGGGGAATGGGGATGAATTTCTTCTTACGATTAATACCACTATTTAACAATGAAAAAATATTTTCTTATTCATTTTAATTTATTTTTTATAAATATAATTTTTTGGAAAAAATGTTTTTAAAAAAGGGCGGCAATTTGTGACCACGATTGCGGCCGAAATTTTCATCTGAGAAAAAGAAATTAAATAGATTGCCAATCTGTAGGTAAGCCGCTATGTTCCTATAAAGGTTTTTTTCTTTTGAAATTTGAAAAAATGATGGCCGTTTGAATAAAAAGTACAAAATTAGGCCCTTTTTTCAATGGTTTTCCGTGTGAAAAAATAGGAAGGTTTAAAAAAAAAGCTTCCATAGGAACATGGAGAATAGAATAAAGAATATTCTGTCAAAATTTCAAACTTATAGCTTGAAAACCTTTCCCTCTGAGAGTGGGTACCGTTTTTAAAACGGGCTCGAAATTGTTTCAACAACAATGTGATACTGTGATGATAACAATTGATCTTATATGGATATGGAAAGACTGAATGTAAGGTGGTATAACATCCCGTCAAAAGCCGCCTATCGATCCAAAGAATTTTGTATTTAGACTGAATCCATCGATTCGTGGTCGTAGCGACCGTAATAATTTGAACTTCAATTTGAAATTTTGAAATTTTAATTTTTTCAAAATTTTACACTGTGATGGTACCTTAAAGCGAATCATCAGGTTCGAATCCAGTACTTTGTAATCGTTGTTCTCCCATCCCAATTTTCCTATGGAATGATACATTTCCTTTGATGAAAAACAATCGTTTAAAATATTGTTGTACATATATTACCCTCTGATTAGTGTTTTCCACAAAAGAAAAGGGACCCACCCACATGAGACGGTTCAAAAGATACTCCTCCGATGATTTTATGAGACTAAGTAATCCTCCAACTTTTGTTAACAGAGCGAGTATCGTCGTATTCTATTAATACAATTTGTTTGTTTATTATTCACGGATTAGACACACTTGACTGATTAATATATATTCTCTCGGTATCTTTAGATCTCACATTTCCCCTCCATTATTGTACAACTAAGATTGTACTGACGTAATAATGTTAAAAATTTAAAAATATGATAAAATTGAATAGTATATTATGAATTTTCAAGCGTACTCTAAGGCCCGATCCACATTAACGCTCCGCTCTCGGTACGATATCGCTACGCTCCCGATTCGATAAAATATTCTTATGCAAGAAACAATATGTGTATTCATATCATCGCTCCGATATCAGTCGCGGTACGTTCTCGCTCCAATACAAATACCACTCAGATATTTTATCGGAACGGTATCGGAGCGATTCAGACCTATATCGAAGTGTGAACACGTTCCACTCCACTCCTTTTCTCAGCCTTCTCCATTTATTTAAAAGTTACTGTATTAGAAAAACATGATACAACGCAACGATGCGACGTCTTGCTACAATACATTATGATACATATTATAACTAATTAACTAATAGATATGTATTATGATGTTATGTTCTCCTAGTAAAATAGTGTTTAAAATATGGAAAAAAGATTTGCATCGAAGCGAGACTGGAGCGACATTGGAGCATGAGCGGTACCATAGTGTGAATAGAGAGCGAACAGGTACCGGCACTGTAATGTGGGCACAACAAAATTATATCGGAGCGAGACTGGAGCGGGAGCGTATCGATATCGGCACTAGTGATGTCGGATGATTAATCGATTAGTCGGTTTAGTCGACTAATTTTGTTTACATTTAGTCATATTTTAGTCGACTATTTTACCTTCGATTGAATGATTAAAATGATTAAATTTTTTTCAAATGACTAAAAACGACTAATTTAACAATTTTTCTGTATTATTTATTGGACTTCAAAAAATCGAAACTAAAAAATTATCTATCTATATGATTTTTTACTTTTATGTGATTAATATATTGTGATATTCCATATCTTTCATTTTCTTAAAAAAAAAAAAAAAAAAAAAACAAAATATTAAAAGTCCATAATTAAATTTGAAAATAAACGTACCCAATTTTTTACGTCCCTAGATTTTTGAAAGAATTACATAGGTTACTTTACCATTAATTCGACTAAAGATTTAGTCGATTAGTCGACTACTCTGTGCTCGATATTTTTGACTAATGACTAATTTTATTAGAAAAACAATTTTAGTCGATTAATAATGTAAATAAAATAAGGCCCGGCATCACTGGCCCGGCACTGATCTTTCGTTTGATGAATACTTTGTCTATCGGACATGACGTGTCAATTTAGTCTTATCGGGTACAATGTATACTACAAATTTTCTTTTGTTTAAGTAGTAAATAAGTAATAAATACTTGCGGAAACAAACAAATCTTTAACAACGATGAGTATACTACACAAGAGCGGCGTCATTTAAGTGGAAAATTAAATAATTTGTAAAATTTACATTCCGCATATCTAAGCTTAGAGGTACTTATTGTTTCGACATTTTCGTCTCTGTTCTGTTTCGTTAAGTTGGTGGTATCACTTTGTTGTTGCTTTTTATTATTTTAAATTGTATTCAAATTAAATATATTGAACTTTTCCCCGGCGATGGGAGGTGTTCAATCAGTTTTTCTTCAAAAAGATTTTTAGGGTGTCGAACAATAAAAATTTCCGGAACTGTTCGAGTGTACCTTCGTCTGTTACATCCCCATAATTTCGACCTGTGCACAAATTATTTGGTCTGTACGTGCTATAAGTATAGAGGTCTCAATTAATTTGGATACTTTTCTGCGTTGGAAAGTGAAGAAAAATTTTTTCGACAGACCATATTCTGTAAGTAATCGATTGAACGAACTCGTAAGATAGAACTAAGGTTGGTTTCACCATTTTTCATTTTGAAGTCCGCGTTTGCGAAAAATTTTACGTTGTCTTCCCACAATTTTTAAAATGTTAATCAAAAAACTCAGAGAAAAAATTACGGTAATATTACTTTATATGAACTTCCAACTAAAATTATATTGAGTAACTTTGGTCAGTAAGCTTTAAGAGTTACAGAAAGTAAAAAAAGAACAAACCGATCCAGAAAATCTGAAAGTATTACAGGAATTATTATCGTCAAACCTGACAACTTTACGAAAACCAGCTTTTATGTGAAAAAAATTAAAATTTCATGGCTTAAAATGTACGTAGCACTTTCTTTTTAGTGACAAGAATGATATGAATTTTTCTGGAATTGGTAGCTGTGATTTTTTCAAATTGCGACTACTAACGTATTATATGAAGTAAAAATATTCTACCACAAAGAAGAAATCGAAGAAAGATTTATATAACACCACTGATTTGTTAGAAATTCCCTATCACTCAGAAAAAAGGCTACAAACATCACAACCATTAAATTTTAATTTATTTTGCATAAAATGTGGTTCGGCAAAGTTACTTTCAATAAGTAAAGTTGTCTGGTTCGATGGTACTGCATAAGAACTTTCAAAAAGACAAACTGTAAGCTATGAAAAACTCTAGGATAAGTTTTCAATGAATCCTAACGTACTGTGTGTCAACACACACTTGGTACGCTTTTCTTGATAAATTAGAGGAAATTATTCAAATACTGAACGGA
Source organism: Brachynemurus nebulosus (assembly GCA_035578155.1). Classification (NCBI taxonomy): domain Eukaryota; kingdom Metazoa; phylum Arthropoda; class Insecta; order Neuroptera; family Myrmeleontidae; genus Brachynemurus; species Brachynemurus nebulosus. Next base: position 11,641,656 of record JAPWDM010000012.1, on the reverse strand, counting down.
TTATTTTTCCATCACCCAACGCGAACACTCTCCCTTCTGAGCCAAAACAAAAACAAAAAATTCACATTTACATAGTCAGTGGCGTATTGCATTTATTTTGATTCGTAATGCATCACCAAAAAAAACAAACGTAGACGTAAGTATATTTGATTATTTTTATTGATCGGTGAATTTGACGCATTTTGTTGCTACAATACACGTGTCTGTGTACAATCATTGTACTCGCTGCTGTCGTCATCATCATCATCATCCCGTTTTACAAAAATATATTATTACAACATTGTGACGTCACTATTGTGGCACGTGCTTTAAAAAAATATCAAAAACAGAGGATGAAGAACAAATATATTATTGTTCAATATTATAAAGATATATTGTTACCATAATACATGGGTATATTTAGAAAGTCAACAGCAACGGTACCGTGTGTCGCAAAATTAAGCATTTTAAACGAAATTGGAAAAATTTTATCAAGGAGATCTGCAAGAAATTTGCCAAGAGCGTGTTGGGCACACATTTTCTAGAGTGACTCCAGTTTCTCTGGATTTCCGGAATAAATATAGAACTCTTAAGTCAATTTTTTATAGTTTATCATATATCATAATATCATATATGTGGTATTTCTGGAGCTTCCAATAATAATTTAGACTTGAATTTTCGGAGGGTGTTTTTTAATGCCAAAACAAACCAATTTTTTTTTGTTAATTTTCGAAAATTTAATTATAAATACCTATCTCACATACTAACATAACTCAACCGAAATTTTTTTTATTATCTGTTCGAAACAGTTTCAGTAATTGTACTTTTTTCAAATTTCTTGAAACAAAAATTTAGAAAATTTTTTTCTATACCTTAATTACAGTCTACACCTCTAGCATGGTGGCCACAGATTTTTAAAGATCAAAGTCCCTGACTTTTCCAGGTTTTCCAGAAGTATTATTAAAAAATTCCCTGACTATTTTGTGAAAAACGCCGCCCCTACTTTATCCCAAAAAGCTAAAAAAAATTTCTCAATAACTTTTTAACACTTTTTGATAACGATAAAAAAAAAGGAAAACAAGAATTTTTAAATCTAATCTCAAAACAAGTGAAAAATTGATTGAAGTTTTATCCCTAAATAAACAAAATTATAAAAATCAATTTTTTTCAGTCTTCTGGTGCAATTCCCTGACTTTTCCAGAAAGTTTAGAATTCCTTGACAATTCCAGGTTTTCCAGTAATGTGGCCACCATGTCTATTAGCGTATATATGCAAAAATTCATGTTTTTTAGGCCGAAAATTGTAGAAACATGGGGAAAGGTTGCACAGGAGTGACGAATGGACGAGCAAACTAGCGGATTCGACGAAACTACACGGAGAGAAAATTCCTATAAAAATTACTGTGCTCATACTACAATCGACGTGTAACAGGCGAACATATCCAATTTTTGTACGGTAAAATTATAAAAATTACAATAATATAACTATAATTTTTATAATTTTAGCGTACAAAAATTGGATATATTCGCCTGTTACACGTCGATTGTAGTATGAGCACAGTAATTTTTATAGGAATTTTCTCTCCGTGTAGGAATAAGGATTTCGAAATTTTTCTTCGAATCAATTCCAACTTAATATTTTTACGCTATGAGAAGTTTCATTTCAAATAATTGACAAATTTTGAAATATTCGGTTATTTAACTAAATTCATATTATGATTACATAACCGAAAAAAAAATTATGATCAATAGTAGATGAAGGCACACACCACACAATCATATTGAAATAACATTTAGTTATTTTTATATAAAAAAAAATTGTAATAATAACATTCTATTTAAAAAATAAATTAATAAATATTATTATTTCATTATTGAAAAATGTTATTTTTTGTCGTTCGATCGGTTAAATAGTACTTAAATTAAATGATTAAGTAAGAAACACAATTACATACAAATTTTTTTTGGCTACGGAAATGAATAAATGCGTTAACTCATAGTTAATAAAATTTCTAAGAAATTGTTTAATTATTTTGAAAGTTAAAACGAAACTGAAAGGCATCGAAAGTCCGATTGAAATTGAGTTTTATGATATTAAAACTAATTAAGACACAAAGGTAATGTGTAAATAAGTTTTTGGTCCCTTGAATTCAGGTCTAGTTCTGATACATAATGCCGGGGTGTCAAAAGGGGCCCCGATCGGGCCCACCAGAATGTATTTTACCTATATTTTTATTCTAATAAAATCGATTATTCGTTAATAAACCACTTTAAGAGGGTATTCTAGTCTAGAAATTCGAATTATTTTCGGAGTTATGGTGATTTTTTCCCTGTGTACTGTGTATCTATTCTGTGTTAAAATCAAATTTTTAATATAAATTACTCGAAACTACTTTTTTCGATACGGTTGACATGATATCTCAAGTCTTAATACTATCAAAATTGGTGCCACGTAAGGGTTTTCGGATTTTTTTTTTACTATTTTCAAAAAATTTCCAAAGTTGAAACAAATAGGTGAAAAAATGATTTTTTTTTAAATGGACGCCATTTTATGAAAAAATTTATTTTTTCAAATCGGCTACGTCCAACTAATTCTACATACTTGTTTATTAAGAATTAACTAAAATTTTATGTTTCGGATCACCAGGAAGATTGGAATCACGTCAACCTTTTTTTTGAGGCCCCACTTTGCCAGCCTGTACCGATTTCAATTTTGAATTTTTTTCTATTATGCCCGTAAAATTACCTCAAAATCGAGCCTCTAGACCAGAATACCACCCCCTTGAGTTTTGTTTTATGTGTTTATTTTTGAGGAATTCTAGGTAACAAGTTTCTTAGGATCATTTGAAGCCTATACACTTGTTTGATTTTACCAAAGAACCTTTGAAATTCTTTTTATTAAAGTAACGGTTAATACTGATGAAGTTTTTGATAAATTTAAAATCAATTAAAATTAAAATAGATAATATTATGTGTTTTAACTTAACAATAAATAATATAGGGAAAAAATATGCACTTAAAATATATAATTTATTGCAACCAGACTCATGTTCTGTGGTCTAAATATCCATAAAATATTATGCATTATAATTTAAAACATTATAATAATAAGAGATATTTTTAAAATAAACCAGAGAAAAAACTATACATAGTTTTATTAAATTAAGACAATCAACTTGAAAAGAAACCTATTCAGGCAAAAATATCTGTCGTCTGTCAATTGTTGAATGGATTTAAATGTTTCAAGCAATTGTCAACAGAGGTACATGAGAGCACCAAATTAAGTTTTAGTGATGTTAAAGTTTTAAAAATTATTTAAACTATCCTACATAGATAGAGGATACGTTTAACTTAGCTACAGTTTAAGATTCTTAATAGAAGAAAAATTTAGCCTACGCTGACTAGACCAGCGTGTCCAGTTCAATTTAAAATTAAACTAGAAAAAATTGGGCTTATCAGGCTGCTAGCTCAATGAAGACCAGAGCCGGCGAGAGAATGGAGCAGATGGGACAGTTGCTCGGGGCCCTGGTTCTAGAAAAGCGACCCACAATTTTAAGCAGGGACCTGAAGAAAGTAAGAAGACGTTTTGTTTTTTTCTCGTTAATTGTATTTTTGGATGAAAAAAATGTTTGAAAATTTTTTGTTGTACCCGAGGGTCCGTCATATCTATATAGCCGGCCCTGCTAAAGTTTGTCTTAATAATTCAAGGAAATGGTGTTCCGTAAAATAAATTGTTTTGGTTCAAAAATTTGGTTCAGCTTACACCTCAATTGCAATATTCACGAATTTTTCTTTAGATTTTGTCGAATAATTCTTTTAGTGATAAGCAGAGTTGTGCCATGTGATGTAAAAAACCAGTTTTTTACATTTTTATGTAAAAAATTGTAAAATACGTAAAAAACTGTAAAAAACCGTAAAAAATTGTAAAAAATGTAAAATACCTAAATCATTTGTCATTTCACTGACAAACAATTTATTTTGACGGTTATTACTTGTTTATAAGTTCACATGAAAAAATGTGTAAACAAAATGTCCACACAAAAATGATTTTTTGCTGGTGGAAGGCCATCCACAACTGACTACAAAGCTTTAAATTTCCAAATTAACAAACTGAGTTTTGACAGATCAAAAAAACTACTACATATTCATCTCTTTTTAAATTATAATAACAATAAAATCACTGATGATAATGATGATGAAGATGACTGATACCTTTAATAAAATTTAACTGAATAAATAAAAATTTTTTTAATATTGAATTCTTAAATAAACTATTTTATCAAAACTAACCTTTCTTTTTCTTGTTTGTCCCCATTTATATTTTTAATTTTCAAATTACTTAATTATTAAGTTTTACTTTGCAAACATAGCAAATACTTCAATAGCAAATATGGAATACCATCAGTAACGCTTACATATCTATTAAATTTAAAAAAATTTAGTTTAGTTACATTTTTTACAGTTTTTTTTATCAAAACAAGTATATGTGTAAATTACAAAGTTTTTACATGTAAAAAACTGTGTAATTTACCCGAAGTAAATTACACGCACAACTCTGGTGATAAGACAAGGGGAAAATATCCCCCGCCCCCAAAATCAAAATTGAAGGCCTCCGCACCTTATACTAAATTTCAAATTTTTACGTCGAATACAGTTTCAGAGAAAATCACTGATTTCTTACGTGTTATGTTTTACCATTTTTGATACGGAACACTAAAAATGAAAGGTTCATACAAAAATTTGCTATAGTGTAATAGTAGCTCAACTTTTCAAAAAATTACCCCTATTTTGTGTGTTTTTAGTAAATTTGAGTGTTCAAGTGTTTTAAAAACAATTAATACAATTTCTAAACAATGTTAAGTATAAATGACTCCTTTTTTTACAAGAGCCCTTGTGCGTGTAATAATAATTTATCCTTTCAGGGTGGCGTTATCATGTTTTTACGCATGTTTGTCTAGTGTTATTTACGTTTAAAAACAAATCGAAAATTAATTTATTTGGATGTGGGATCTGGTTTTTTGTTTTTATCTTTAAAATTGTTTTTTTTCTCTACTGATATGATGCCCTTTTATAATGGATTTCAGTTACGTATTTTTTTACGGTAAAAATACACCCTTGTTTGTTAACGATATGTGAAGATTGTGCATCCTTTTCTGTTGCTAAAGAATCAGTTACGTGAGAGTGTATTTGTGTGTTACACACATCTGCTTAATTTTTTTTTTGGGTAGAAAAAAAAAACAGATCCACTTAATATACAATTTTGTTTCATTTTTATACCTTTGGTAACTTGTATTTGGTTGTGAATGAATTTTGAGAATAAACAGGATGAGCCGTAACGACTGTTCCGAATTATAACTAATGATAGACCATAAAAAGTTGAATAAAAAATCCGAATACGATTTTCTTCTATGGTGTTCAGTTTGCGAAAAAATTAATGTTAAAATTTCAAGACCATTGTTTTAGAATCACTGGTGTAACTACATATATATTTGAGATTTAACACATATACATTTTATTGACCTGTCTATGTACGGTATGTATCGCATGTGCTGGTATTTACGTTCTGTGATATTTACGGTATAATGTTACATGATACGTATCTACATATTCTTTTGTTTTTGAAATATGGTTATGACGCATATTTACAGATATTAAAAGTTTAGTTCTGTTTTTGGGTTTTCGGTTAGGTTTTTCATTTTAAATTTTTTGTTTTGTGTAATGTTAATTATTTTTTGTTATTATCCGTCGTTAGTTTCATTATTTTGTGCTTTTATGATCTAATATTTGTGTTTTTATTGTAATTTATAAGTGTTAATCATTTAAATTCTTAATGTGTTTATGAGTAGCTTTTTCATTTTACAGTTTTTAATGTAATTTTTAGTTTTAAATTGAAGTTTAATTACATTGCATATTATTTAATATTTGATTAGTAATACTTATTGTTAGTGCGTGAAAATGTTGTTTATTTGATACAATATTACTGATGAACCAGTGGCTGTCAAAATTTTTTCAGAAGTTATTTTATGCGACATTATAAGTACCTCCTGGGCTACAAGCTATTTTACGGTTTCTAGTTTAGTTTGTCATGAATTATTACTTACAAAGGGAGTATCAAACATGGGAATCACGGATTTGAGAGAACTATGGTATATATTTGGTATGTAACTTTTTAGCGAATTTCCAGAAAGAATTCTGGAAATTCAGCTATTACAATAGGTATCATGACGCGACTTGAGCCCGGGACTATGGCAGAAATTTGTTTTGAGGTCCCCAGAAACTGAAAATAATATATATATATGTATGTATGTATATATGTATCAGCACGATAACTCGAACGAAATGTCCTAGGTTTACGAAATTTGGTGACAACGTTGGAAGTCCAAAAATCTTGGATGAGTTCTTCAGCCAGACACGTCGGATGCCAGGAACATGGTTTTTGTTCTTGCAAAAAATTAGATTTTTGCCAAAATTTCCACTTATTCAAAAATTTTTGCCAAATTTTTTTACATCATTTAAAAGAGGAGAAAAAATTACATAAAAAAGGTCTTTAAACTATTATTCTATGTCAACTAGTTTCCGAGAAAAACTAATTTTTATAAACGGAAATTCGCTATGTTATGCAGGATGCTGCGACAGGGGTATTTTAATATACAGACGGAAAAGTCCTATGTTCGAATCTATGGTTTTCCAACAAAATTCTTCTCTTTTCAATTTTTTTTTTAACTTTTTCAATATTGTACAATGCTCAATTACATTGACGATGCTATAATTATTTTTTAAACGGAGATATGATATTCTATTTTATGTCATTATTATAAAACAATTTACAATTGCCATACTTTATAAATAAGGATAAAATGAAGAATGTCTAAAAATAGTTTAATTAATTTATAATAAACATCGCTTTAATTTTATGTAAAAATCTATGTAAACATATATTTTATGTAAATATAATGTACAACATGTACAAAAAATATTATATCTCCTTTTTTAAAAAATAATTATAACATGGTACAATATTGCAAAAGTTTAAAAAAAATTGAAAAGAGAATTATGTTGGAAAGGTATAGATTCGAACATAGAACCCTTCCGTCTGTATATTAAAAAAAATCACATACATGACAGCATACTCTAACCACACTACCAAGTGTCGCTGTTGCTGAGAGTACCAACTAACTGATACATATCAAACACGATATGTTATTCGAAACTTTTCGTGTGTTTAATTTTCAAACAAAGGCGCATTGGCCTAAATTATTACTACTACAATACTCAAAGAAATATATTCTACAACATATACTAATTTCTTCCCAATCCGTGATTCCCATGTTTGATACTCCACTCGTTAGTGTAATTTGGGGCAGGGGCCACGACTCACCCAATATTTTTGAAAAATCAGACTAAAAACTGTTGGTATAGAATATATAAACAAAATACATTTATTCAAAATAATATACATTAAAGCTTATGTAGATATTTCAACGTAATGATTAATAAAAATATTAAAAGACAAGATGATGGTGTAGTTAGTAGAGTTCCAGGTGAAAATATATTTCGGCGGCACACCAGCTACAGATGTGATATTGCATAAAAATGACAAGCGTATAATGATTGATCTATATTTTTATTAAAATGATCAAAAAAATTCTACATATTTATACAAAAATATCTATTTAAAATGCGACCTTTTAAAAAAAAATTCAACTATTTTTAACATTTAAATGCATCTAATTATTATCAGGGCCGTGGTAGAGAGAAATCTCCGGTCCAGAACGAGGCGTAAAAAACGAAAAAATTGTCTCCCAAAAGTTAATGCTGTACAAAATAGCAAATTTCCGTTTAGAAAAATTAGTTTTCCTCGGAAATCAGTTTACATAGAAATGGTTCAAAAAACCTTAATTTTATTTGTATGATTTTTTCTCCTCTTTCCAACAGTTTAAAGAATGTCGTAAAAACTTTTGAACTTGGGGAAATTTTAATAAAGAAATTATTTTTTTTCACAAAAAATGCCTAAGAAACCATATTTCAGCCATCAGACCCGTCTATTTAAAAAATTCATTCAAGATTTTTGGACTTCCAACGTTTTCACCAAATTTTGTAAAAATAAAATATTTCGTTCTTGAGTTATTGTGTGAACACGATACTCATTTTTTTAATGTTCCGTACCAGAACACTAAACCGTACTCTCCGGTGATGATTCGTTTCACAAGCGATTTTCTTTGAAACTATTCCGTGCGAAGATTTGAAATTTACCACAGAGACAGAGTTTAATGATCAAATTAGAGATATGAAGTTAAATTTCGATTCTAGGAGTTAATTTTAGAAGATAACCTGAAAAGTGAAAAAATTCCTCAAAATCGTCGAACAAGACTTAAAGCTTATCAAGATTTCAGTAAATTGTATTTTTTTCCTAATCGAAACGTCTTAAAAATTGCTGTTCCCAACCATTATCACTAGAACCATCGCTCAGAAAAGTCTAAAAAATTTCATGAACATTTATTTCTATGAAAATTATCAGAAACACATTCCTTGGTACATAAAAAGAAAGCCTGATGACATATTTTGCTTTGATCAAACTGTTGTTAATCAATAATAATTATATTAATGTCATGTTAAACGAGTATTTTTATGAATTCTAGAAAATAGGAGTTCTAGAAATTAAATATTTGAATAATTAATATTGGAAAAGTTTACTTTGTGAAAATCCATGTTAAAAAACATGGGATCGTTGCTTTGTCACTTTTCACAACAAAAATCGTATAAACACGAGTCGACTTTCGGCCATTACGCCATCCTCAGATGAAAAACACAAATAAAAACTGTTCTTTTAGGCGAAGCTCATTATATACGATAAAAATGAAGTGAATAATGTATTAGTGGGGGATGTTAGAGATAGAGGCAGAGCTAAGTATATCAAAACAAATGTAAGGGAAATCCCAAGTTAACAAATTTTTCGATAAAAGTAAAATTTTTGTATTATTTGCATAGGTATCTACAGCGAATTTTATTTTAAAAAGGTTTTTTAAATATTTGAATATTGACTTTTCAGCTTCCACGGAGACACCAATAACAAATTTCTTCATTTGTAATTTGAATACTTAACATTGCCTGTATTTGATATTAAATTACACATATCGAAAAAAAAACTTATGTTCTACCACTCAAAAAACTTATGTTCTACATAATCAATTTTTATGATGTGAATTTAAACAATATTTTATGAAGTAGAAATCATTCGATCTCACTAACACCAAAAAGGAATGCTTTACTCACAAATACAAAAGGATGTATCTAGAACGACAAAAAAAAAAATTATTGATACACGTAATACACCACACATTTCAAAATAATACACTCCTCAACAGTCCTCGGCTCGGCTCAATGACGATAGCGATATTGCCGATTACATTACTTTCCTTTTTCGCTCCACCGATAACAAAAAAAAAAAAACCATGTTAAATGGCTTATGGAAAAGCCACATTATTTGAAATTGATGTAACAAAAATGCACTTATTTAGATAAAAATAGAAATCACTCGATACCCCCCCCCCCGCATAGTACAAATACAACAAAAATATTGGAAATAGATGTAATAAAAATTTTTTTTTAAAAAAGGGGTCATACCATAATGTGATACGAATACGACAATGCTACCGTATGTTGCTATGGATTTTATGGTTTTGAAAAAAAAAAAAAAATATAAATAATAATTTATAGACATTTGTGTGTATCTGATTTCTATTATTTTCGGTGTACTTATTTTTCGGGAGTATATTCGGTGTAATAGATATATCTGGATTATGGTATTTTTCTTTTTTAAATTTTAAAAAATAGTGAAGGAGGCGAATCTATTAGGGGATTATTTTTTTGATATGTAATAAGTGATTCATAGCACATGCAGCAGTCTAAGTCAGCGGCGTTAAAGAATCTATTAAAACTGTCATAGATAATGGTTTTAAAAAATTACATCAAGTGTGTGTTGGACACGTATTGAATTAGGGTTCCTCAAGGGCTTCCCACAAGGGTTTATGGCTTGTATGTGTTACTATAGGGGACAAGTTGGTTCTTCCAAAGAAACGGTCCCAAAAATTTTGCATCGGTGTCGATGAAATTGTAAATACCCAAAATATTTGCAGGTCAAGACAAAGACAAATGCATTTAATAAAGTTTATTAGTACGAAATTGGGTCAATTGCGTCGTTTCGGTGAACAAATATTCGAAAAATAAGTCACATTCTCTGGACGAATTAGACTAAGGTAAGTGCATATATAATAAGGCCAAGGCTACAATAAAGTCATACTATGGTAAATAAAAAAAAAAACAAATATACAGCCGACTCTCGTTATCAGTCCGCTCGCTATAAGTCTTCCGATTTATATTTTTATTATAAACATTTCCCCTCCATGACCGAAAAAAATTCATTTCAGTCTCTCGTTAGAAAACCGGAACATTGGTGTTGATGTTTAATAGTGAAACTCATAAATCATCCTGTCAGAATCTTTTTATTCACTAAAATAATTTTTTTTATAGGTCCGTATTTACATAATACATGTGTAGTTGACCAAAACAAGTTTTGTTCGTTCATCGCGCGGATTATATTACAAAATTTGTTTGACTAACAAACAATATTATTTACAATTTCTACAAGAGATTTTAAAAAAAATTTTAAAGAAAATATGTGTTGACAGTATCGTTTAAACTCTTGTCACTCAAACTAGAAAACAATTTTGGAAATTTAAGTAAATGTATTTATTAAAAACGTCTGGGCTATTTGATTATAAATAAGTACACACTCACACGCTCGAAAAGTAGAGCTAAATGCGAGTTACGACAGTCGACTACCAAGCACAAGTGGGGGTACAGGAATTCGTAAAATTATATTCTCCTACAGCCCTGTAGGCGGACTGATAACGAATGTCGGCTGTAATTTCAAAAACTCATACCAAATTTTGAACGCAGTCTAACCAAGTTACTCAGAGCACTTTGAAGGAAATTATAAAGGTGTGATGAATAGACTTTAACGGAACTGTAAGGGTTTCCCCAAGATTTTTTCTTCGAAATCAATTGTTAAGAGCAGTTTACAACTATGTAATTATATACCTACTCTTAACAAATATTAATTTCTTACAAAAAATTTTTTCTCCAATTGCAAAAATCAATAATTAAATCGCGCAAACTAGAACGATTTGATTACTTAATCGTACATATTGGGGCGATTCAATTTTACACATGTTCACACACAATTCAAATAATATATATTTTACCCAAAAAACTAAAGTACTTTTTTTGTTAAAATAGTTATTATTATTATTACAAATAATAGGCGGAAATTTTGTTATATTTTTCATGTAATTTCATGCTTTAATTTAAAATCAATCAATATTTTAACATTTTTAAGATAAAATATTAAACTTGCATAATCAGATAATATGAAACATGTTCATAATTATTAAGAATTTGCCACAGAAACGTCCAAAAGAAACTAAACAAAATTCTATTCTTAAAGGGGACAGTGAGTAGGTACATCGTAAATAATTTTAGTAATCTAAAAGGTAAAGTAAAGAAAAACTACATTTTTCAAATTTGCTGCAGTTATAACTCGAAGACAAATCATCCGATCGATTTGATTCTTATTGCAGCTTCTTTTATATATGTTTCTTCGTGCCATGAACCTCCAGTTTTCCGATCGAATAAAAAGTGTAATTTTTGCACGTCAAAAATCATCAAATTTTCGCGCAAAAATTGAAACTTTTTTTTAAAAAACTCCGTCGCGTCATTTTGTTAAATTTCTATCTGTTAAATAGCTTTTAGTTTAATAGGCTTTTTGGTTTTTTTGATTTCAGGTACTGTGAAAGTCGCTATCACTGCAGCAGTAGGGGAACTTTTTTTTTTTTTGGAGCCTTGGGAGATCGTGAATAACTCACCAAATTTTTAATTTTTTGGTCCAAAAATTTTATCATGAATTTATTATATATCAACAATATCAACGAATATATCCTTAAAATATTAAAACATTCCATGCAGCAGTTTTCTTTAAAAAAATTCCCAAAAATCACCTTTTTTTTCAGGCGGTCACACTAGTGATCCCCCTTAATAAACTAATTCACTTTTGGTGAAAATAATTAAATACACCTACAGGTTAAATGTGACTTTTTTATGCGACTTTTTCAGGAAGATCAAAGTGTATGGAAAATTACCGATTAATTTGCGATAAGGTTGCTTGCTGACTGTCCAAGAGTATTTTGTCATCACATTACAAAAGTATACACTTTATTGCGTCATCTAATTTCTTTACATATACGACGGGCATGTCTTGCAAATTTTGTAATATTACTTACCTATAAAAATGAAATAAAATATTTAAAAAATTTTTTATGTGCAGATATAATTACTACAAGGAGAGAAAATTCCTATAAAAATTACTGTGCTCATACTACAATCGACGTGTAACAGGCTAACATATCCAATTTTTGTACGGTAAAATTGGATATGTTCGCCTGTTACACGTCGATTGTAGTATGAGCACAGTAATTTTTATAGGAATTTTCTCTCCGTGTAATCTTGCTTGAAAAATCAATTATATCGTAAGGTGTTTGAGTTATATACTTTCTCTGATACTTTCTTTATGCGGCCTCAATTTGAATATTTTGTTTTGTGCGTTTTCTAGCGAATTTCCAAAATCAGCCATTACAGTAAATACCTATCATAGTGAGACCTGAGCCCGGGAATGTGATAGAAATTTGTTTTAAGGTCCGTAGAAAGCGAAAATAATATGAGAAATAATGTGAAGTTCAAAAATATTGGATAAGTTTGTTAACAAATCCCGTCCGATTCCTAAAACCGGATATTTTGGGCTAATTTCTGCAAAAAAAAAGTTTTTGTCAAACTTTTTTAAAATTTAAATGTTTCCACATTTTTTTTACACCATCGAAAAGAGCGAAAAAAACATAAGATGATTTTCGAAACACTATTCTAAGTTAACTGGTTTTCGAGAAAATATCAAAAGTCTTTTTTAAAATTTTTATTGTGACAGGCTATTTTTTAAAACTTCCACTGAATTCTACTTTTTTGGCCGATACTGTACCTGAATTAAAATAAATATGAATGAATTTTTTTTATATTTTAATTTTATTTTTTTGCTTATAAATTATTAATTATAAAAATATGCCAATTTTTAAGAATGACCATTGTTAATTTTATTTTTTTATTTACAACAAAAAAAAAAGAATCAAGGTGTATGTATTTAAGATTGAAATTAATTTCTATGTTGATTTAAAAATTGACAGTTTCATTAAATTTTATTTATGAAATTTTTTTGATACTGTTTGGACACATGCCAGAAAAAAAGTTGGATAACTGGTAATTAATTAAGATATTTAATGAAATTTGAAGAATTTTACAAACAGTTTTTTTTATAGTTCAAAGTATCAATTTGTCGATTTTCTTCTTCTTTCAGTATCAAAAGAATCAGAATTCTTAATTAGCGAATTTTTCACAGCTTTTAGCATAATTTTTGTGGTTCCTCATAAAAACAGTTATGTAAATATATTCGACAATCTTAGTTGCGGAAGTTCTACCATTAAAGACGGATCCCATCACGGAGAGAAAAAATATCGAATATTTAGTGTGTAGCACATTAAAGTGATCACAGACCAAATATTCTAAGATTATTATTGACTTGCTACCTATAGTAAAGATTGGAGTGCCAGCACTAATAATTAAGTAAATTATTCTTTTTTTAGTGCTGGCACTCTAATCTATTTTTTAAAGATTTCATACACGGAGAGAAAAATCATATAATTTTTGTAGATAAAATTTCAGAAAAATTACCATGCTCTCTTATAATGCGTGCGCGATCGACGACCAAAGTAAAAAATATATTATAGCATGGTAAAATTTAATGTGCTAACACAACTTCTATCACACTCTTATGCATATATGTTATAGACTAATTCTTGTTGTCGTACTCTTTCATTTGCGCATATGACCCGCAACCTTATATTGGTTGGGCTGTACGCACTGAGGAACAATATACGTATTCAAACCTGCTTCGAAAAACTTCGAAGATGCCCGATCTTTTCCGACCTTCGATTCTTTATGATGCATACAAAAATGATTGGCAACAATATATTCTAATACTGAAGATAGTGAAGTAATAAAATGATGAATTAAACGGTAACAGTCCATCCTTTAAGACAGTGTAATGAATACTGCTTGCTGCTTGTAAGACAGTCTAATGAATCAAGGTGCTTGGTCCGACTAAGTTGGTCGTCACACCACTTACCAGTCTGGCTATATGACTTGCATGTATGAGTGAGGTACATTTCAACAGCGTTGATACCTTCTTTCTCTTTCTTTCTTTCTTTCTACTATTAGCAGATAGCATTTGAATAATTATAAGACGGCCTGGTAATTTTATAAGAAAAACAATTAAAAAATATTTTTCTGTCGGCAATGGAACTTTTTACTGTGCTGTTTTAAAAATTTTACGGTGCTAATATTACGGAAAGAATATTCTATCCTTTAAATTTTCTATGATTAATTATAATTTTTATATTTTTACCGTACAAAATTGAATATGTTCGCCTTTTACAGGTCGATTGTAGTGCTGAGCACAGTAATTTTTCTATGAATTTTCTCTCCGTGTAATGCTCTTTTGACACTAAAAATTTTTAAAAAAAAGTAGGTACTTTGAAAATCAATAATTCTCTTTCAGTTTCGTCATTCCGTCACCTCATTAACAGTTTTTAAGGCATTGAAAAGTTTTGGTAAATATGACGACGTCACTAAATTAATTACGTGTTACGGTAATTTGAGTGTGAACCTTTCATTTCTATTACTATTAAAATAACCCAATTCATTTTATAAATGTGACTGACGCGAAAGAAGTCTTTTAGCGAATTTTCGAATCAAAAATTCAGCTATTACGGCCACTGTCATGACACGATTTGAGCCCAGGACTATGATAAAAATTTGTGTTGTTAGGGACCCTAGATGTCGAAGATGGCATTCACTAAAAATATATGTATTTAAGTATTTATGTATCAGCACGATAAGTCTCGAGCAAAACATTCTATTTTTATGAAATTTGATGAAACCGTTGGAAGTCCAAAAATCTTGGATGAGTTCTTCAACCAGACACATCCGATGCTCGAAACATGTTTTTTTTTTTTTGGGGGGGGGGTTTGTCAGAATTTACCCAAATTCAAAAGTTTTCGACACTATTTTACACCACTGGAAAGAGAAGAAAAAATCACATAAAAAAGGTCTTTGAAAAAGTGGTTTTCCGAGGAAAACTAACTTTTGTAAAAGGATATTCGCTGTTATGCAGGATACTGCGACAAGGGTATTTTCTAATAATTTTATGCGTCTAATTCTGGTAAAAATGAACTGAAGGGCCTCAAAAACCTATAATTGGTTTCCAGTTTTATCATTCTCACATTTTATTTACAATTTTTAAATCATCTAAAATTTTAGTAAAATTTTCTCATTAGTCATCAGATAAAACCACGAAGTGTTGAATACAGTTCAAAGAATTCCACAAATTTTTGATTTGTTTCCGGGATGCACTTATTAATTGAGTATTAAACGAGGATTAAATTGTAATTTACAAATTTGAAAATACCTACATACACATATTTTTGTAATTCATAATCTAACAATTATTTTTATGAAGTGTTCCCATAATTTCTCGTTAAAATAATAACATAAAATAATTTTGAGAAAATATTTATTAAGTGTAAAGATGATTATTTTGAAATAATGTTTTCATAATATTGTATACGAAGAAACATGTGTAGTGTTTAATAAACGAAAAAAAAGGACTCTAAATAAAACTAACAAAATTAAAATATTAATACTTTTATATATAGCAGACATATAATATATAATTTTAAATATATAATCATACGCATTATTAAATCTTATGTAAACATACAAAAGTATATTTGACTATATATCAATATTTTTATATACAAAAGACTAGTATATATAACAGGTATATTGTGTATTTTATAAATGTTCAAAGTTTATGTATTTTTAGAGTTTCTGTGCTATATAAAATTTTTGTTTCATATATTTAAATTATATATTACACTTCTGGAGTGTAACTGGTTGAGACGACTTACTTAAATAGTAGCGTAAACTTATTTTTTTTTAAAAATTTCCCAAGAAATTCCGACCCTAGAGATATCAGACGTATCTAGTTGAAAAACGTCATCCAAGCGTGTAGAATTTCCAACGTTTTCACCAAATTTCATAAAATTAGAATGTTTTCTTCGAGAGTTACCAATGTGATTTCCAGCTTCTACGGACCCTGAAACATGTTTTTATCATAGTCACACTATAACACACGTTGTGAAATAACTGAATATTTTCTTTACGGAAATTCCTTGAACATTGTCAAAATGATCGAAATGATTCGAGGCATCGAAAACTGCCATGGGAAACATTTAACATCACCACAATTTTTGAATTAAATTTAAATATAAAACGAATTAATAAATTACATTTACTTATAGTTATATAACTTTATCAATAAAATAAAATAATAAAAACCTTTGATCTGATTCATAAAGAAATTTTTGCAGGAGAAGTTGCCAATGCTAAATAAATAAAAATTCTCTGCCTATGAGGTGTGGCACACAGCTTCCTCGTACTTGTAAAAGCACCTTGGTAATTTAATGCCCAATATATCTTCGTATAATTGAATAGATAGGTATATAAATTAATAAAAATAAATAAACAAAACGATCATTAAAAATAGAGCGAAATGGGACTAGCAGTAAATCAGATATTGACATTTAATGGGATTTCATGGTAGCGCTGTGGATACTATTACTCCGAATGCAATGAAATTTGTAGGGGACCATCTATAAGAACCAGACCGCATAATTTCTGACAATTTCATAAAGAAGAATTTAATAGTTCAGAAGTTATGCCACTTGGTGCAATGTAGTATGTTAATGGAATGACATGGTAGCGGCGTAGCTACCGTTACTCCGATTTCGATTAAATTCATAGCGGACCATTTAGGAACCAAACTGCATAATTTCTGAAATTTTCATTAAAACGGACGGACGGACAGACACCAAATCAAAATTGTTCAGGAAGCTCTAAAACGTAAAATGTGGGTAAAAAATTTTATTTTGGACGGAATCGAATTTTTTATTTTAAAAAAAAGTGATCACAATGCTTTCTATACTTTAGTAGTCTCGGAAGCAAAACAATTATTTCCCCTGCAACTCGTACTAGCTCAGTTGAATTTCTATTAACGTGATCGTTAGTACTGAACATTATAATGATGAGAACTTATTATTTTTCATTATTTAAACATATGTTTCTTGAAAAATTTGACATAACTAATGGGTGTTAAATTATATTATGAATAACATTCAATTTGTTGGAAAGAAAAACAACACAGTACAAAACACATACATATTATTACGATTATTGATCATACTTCAACTTGAAACGTCGCGGTTCGAACCCCGCTAATGTCGGTTTCAACATAAAAATATACCATATATACAAACAATATAAATATATGTAGACAAATTATTATTATTCATGTTTTTATTATACAGAATTATATGTCTGTAATATTTTTATGTTTTTTCAGTACCTCCGAGTGTATATTATCTATTTTTCAGGGGTGGTAAATGTTTTACAAGATAATTATTTTCTTAAAAAAAAATAAAACATTTAATTTTTTTATTGCGTTTTTCAGATGTTTCGATGTTAAATTGTTTCTTTTTATATTTTTCATATGTTCTTTTATTTTATTTGCGTTTTCTTAATTACAGCCTGTTTGCTAGTGTAAACGTTCCTGGTTATCTATTAATAGTAATTAGTGTTCCGTATCAAAATTAGTAAAATGGAACATTTATGGAATCACTTCGGTAACAGAGTGCAGTGGTTCAGTTATCCAACGTGAAGCATAAAGTTTAATTTTGATTCAGGGGGTTAATTTCAAGGGGGAGGGGGGGGGTAAATTGAGCAATAGGAAAAATTATTTCAATAGTGTCGTGTAGGGTGTCAAAGAAAAACGTATTAAAGCACGAGTTCAACAATATTTATGTAATATATACTTTATTCAATTTTTAGGGATAGGGGGAGGGGGTGCTTAAGAATTGATATTACCCCCCCCCCCCCCATATATCTGTGGTGTAAAAATTCTAGGGTCTTTAATTTTGTTTCCTTATAACTGTTCAATTATTGCTTTAAAAAAAAAGATGTAGCTTTTCGGACCTGCTAATTCAAGTCAACCTTGAAAACATTTTTGAACTGCACATTTAAGTAATTCCAAATTTTATTCTTTACATGAATTAGCTATAATCCATGATAATTAAACAATTATGGCGTAGGTACCTTTGAATTTGTTACAAAAACAATAGTATCGGTGAATAATTCAAAATTTTCAAGTTTTTCATATTTCAAAACTGACAGTCAATCATACTCACATGTTGCTACTTATTATACGGAGCACTATTTCCGCAAGTATGACTTGTACTTGACTAATTTTTTTTTATTATAGGTTTGTAGGAAAAAATAATTTTATTATGTAATTACTTTTTAATTGTTATGTAAATATTATTTTCATCTATAATTATTTTAAATGTGTTTATTATTATTTTAGAAAATTCATTTTTAAAATTAGTTGAAAATTTTAAAAGTATATATCCAAACTTTTTACAACTTTCCAGCAACAAAAACTGTTGTAATTTCAACTTTAACTAATAAAGCTTGGAACCGAAGACAGCAGGTAGATACAGCTTTTAAAATATACTTTTTTAATATTTTAAATAAAACCGTTACATTTCTTGTGCTTTTAATAAACTTTTACTGACAGTTCTATATTCAATTTTTAATATAAAATTAAATTTAATAAAAAAAGTTGTTTTATTTTTGAGTTTTTGCTGCTGTTGCTGGTGTAATGTTGCAATTCTGTTTTGTAGAACAAGACGTGCTTAAATATTATTTTCTACTAAAAAAAAAAAAAAAAATTAAATAAAAAAATTTTTACAAACAAAAAATTAATATAACAAAACTTTTTCAATTTTTTTTTTACTAGTATTGTACGCTTTTTTCCTCAGTGTAAACGATTCTGTTACATCTGTAACAGGATATCTACTGTAGGTACTATCCAATTTAGCATACGGAAATGCTAATATTTTAAATATGAATACAACTAAATATGAAAACGTACAGGATGTCCCAAACTAAGCTATATATATTTGTCGCTACCTTATGAAGGATTAATGAATAAATATTTTGACAAAATGGCATGCAACACGTTTCTAAAAATTACCGTAATATACCTATAATTTCAAGTACCCAATAACCAGAAATTGTAAAAATTCAATAATACAAAATGAGGTAATTGGATAATTTTTTTTTTTGGGGGGGGAGGGGTTGCAAACTATTTTGAAAGACGCATATTTATGCATTAACAATTTTTATATTTTTCATAATTAAAAATAATGCCGAAAATCGTTAGGAAAAATTGTTTCAATATTTGAAGACTGGACTTCAAAAACCGGCTAAGTGCCAAAAAAAAAAAAAAAAAAATGGAGTTAGAGACCCGATACAGGAATCTAAGTGCCATTGCCAACAATCTAGAAAAAAGTATGCTAAAAATTTTACTTTTTTTGGCACTTTGGTCTTCATTTATTCTTCATATTGGTAAACGAAAACCTTCATTAGCTGTCAGTGACGTCACATTTTCTAAATAACAGGTATTTTGTAACTAAAAAAAAAAAATTTTCTTGTAACTATAGGAAAAGAAATTGTCAATTTCTTTTTGAACTAATTATATTCGAATTAATTTCCATAGTTATATTTAACTACAATAGTATAACCAGGGGCGTATTTGTCATAAGGCGGGAAATTTTTAGGGACGGGAAATTTTGGTGGGAATTAAAATTTTTAGTATTTACAACAATTATTCTCTTTTTATTTTATTTTTTTTTTTTTGGAGATTTTTTTGGCTCGTCACTTTATTTTTTGATATGAAAATAAGAAATGGCGTTTTTTTGTCAGTGTTATTTTTTGATAGGAAAAAGAAAAAAAACTTATCCATACATTTTTTCAAAATTTTTGCTTTACGAAAAAGCAAGGGCGGCATTTTTTACCGGGCCTAGGGCGGCACTTACGATAAATACGGAAGTACAAGAGAATGTGACATCACGGCCCGTTTTTGATCACGTGATTAATAGTTAAAATAGAACTAACTTTTTTAATTAAATTTTTTTTTAATTAAACAATAATAGTTTGGGTCGAAAATTTAATATTTGTTCTGATCATAAACCATTAGAAAATGTAAAAATAAACGCAAGAACTGATGAATTACTAGGTGATTTAGTTTATTACTTATCCCAATATAATTTCAAAATTATACATATATAAGCCTGGTAAAGGAAATGTCTTGGCTGATTCTCTATCAAGAAACCCGGTATTGGAGAACTTTGAAGATGAAGATATTTTAAAAGTAGTCAATTTGATTCAATTAAAAGAAATAATTCAAGATCAGAAATACAATGAAGAAGAATTAAAAACAGCTAAAAAAACAGAAAGACATTAAAATATCACATTTAAAAATTAAAAGATAGAAAAAGGATATTTATTTCAGTTGATTTTGGGAAAAAATTAATAAAAAAATACATGAATATTATGGTCACATTGGTGCTGGTCATTTAAGTGCCAAAATAAGACCTTATTACTACTTCAAAAATTTGGTAAATTAGTAAGTGATTTCTGTAAAAATTGCACAGTATGTATGGAAAATAAAACAAGAACAGTGCGATTATTTGGGCTAATGTCAAAATTTGGTCCAGCAAAAATAAACTGACATTATAGATTTTCATTAAAAATTATTTTAATCCGTTTTCTTTGATACTGTCGCAAATATCGCACTGAAATATATCTAGTACATCCTGTATTTTATAAATAAACACATAGATACTGTAATCTCCATCCATATATTTAACTTCTACTTTATTTTTGTTGCAACCGGTAAACGAAGCGTAGCCTTTTTGCGCCTACATATTACGGTAACTCCGTATATTGTATATATTTTTTTAATGAAACGTAACGGGTAAACTAGGTGGTAGAGGTGCCTCCACGCTTACGGGAGCTGGATAAAAACTTGTTACATTCAAATGTGGTGTATACATATAGGTACATACGCAGATTTTTTTTTCATAAAACATAAATAATTTTACGGTGTTTCACGCTTGCAAATTTTTCGTTCGTATTTTGTTTTTTTGTTTTTTCTTTTAATATCAAAAACAAAAAGCTTCATTAATTTTATTATTATTTTATGTTGGTTTTTTGTTTCTGAAAATGAAACATGTTTAAATACTTTTTTAAACGATTTGAATTTATTGTAATGAGGATTAATAGTTGTGGATCTGTAGCTCCCCCGCTTATCCCTCATTCCTCTTTAGTTTTAGGGTTCCTTACCTTCCGAAAAAGCGAAACATTGTTAAATGCAGTGGCTAGAGACAGCATAAAAAAATCGCACAAAAAAATATATTCCAAAACATCATAAATAGCTATAAAAAGTTTAGTTCGGTTCAAATTGTAAAACAAAAGTTTTTATGCGATGGATCGAAAATACGTAACTCAAAACGCACAAAATCTCACAATATCCTTGGAAGTTGCTTTTCGAACCAAGATAAAGCGTTCATTTACACATGAGAATATTTTATTTCATTTTTATAATATTTTATGAAAATTGTAAAAAATATATTTGTAAAAAAAACTTAGTGATGCAATAACTTATATTCTTATGCAATGTTCTAATAAAGTGCTCAAAAACCATCAACAAAATAATTTTATCAACGAAAGTTATTATAATTAATGGTTAAGTTGCTAACTTGCTCTTGATTTCGATTCACATTATGTATTTGAATGGCCATCTCTTTAAAAACCGCATAAAAAAGTCCGACAAAAAAAAACCGCATAATAACCTTCATTCAGCTAGCCATCCCGAGAAAAAAAATTTGCAAAATCCCAAAAAACTAGTAGATAAAAAAATGTGTATTTTAAGTGTAAATTGGGTGTGCTAATAAAAAATTAGGTGCTCTTACCGTTTTCGGGGAAACATGAAAAACAAAAGGGACGGCCAGGTTTACGTAAACCTAGCCTTCTTTTAGGTAAAAAATGTTTTCGGTAATTTAAAGTACGGAGAATAATGTGAATAATGTTAAAACGTTATACGGTATATATTTTCTATTTTTATATAATATACTCTATATTTTATCTCAAAAATTATGAGAAACTCTGTCTACTTACTACGGAACTAGAAATGTCGATTCTCCCAAAAAAAGTTCAATTTTTGGATCGATTTAAATCGAAATCAAAAAAAAAATCGATTAAATTCGTGAGATCGACCTAAAAATCGAAATTTTGAAAAGTTTAATAAAATCAGCTGATAAATTTTGTTTAAGGGACTTACTTGATAGTACATAGGTAATATCGGTAATATCGAGTAAAAACGCTTTACATTATATTTGTAAAGGCGATGAATGAGTTACCTTTTCAATTATATAGTTATAAAAAATAAAGCAATTGAATATGTAGGACGAATGCCACGAATTGGACCAAGTTTATTCAAAAATTTCAAACAAATTGACAAAAAAATGTTTTCTAAATAAGTCGCTTTTGTGGGAAAGGAATCGTCGTTTGCATAAATAGGTGGTCTCTTCCTTCCTTTTGTAGTAATAATCTGACTTACATAGAGCCATAGGAGGGGTTCGTTGATATAACGAGTAAAAAGTGACAATTAACAATAGAGTTTTTGGTGTTTCATTTTAACACAATATGTTTCTTTGTAGAATTACTATTAAAATGAAGTTATTTTTGGAAAAAATCGGTTATCGATCTCTTACTTTTAATAATCGATTCATGAATCGATTCAAATGTGAAAAATCGAAAAAAGAATCGATTTTTTAAGCTTCGATTAATCGATTAATCGATTTAAAATTGACATCTCTATACGGAACCCTGATTTAATGCATATCCCGCAAGCATCGAACGAAATTTATTTAATAAATGAATTCCTTAGAGTACACCAAAAGTAATCATAATATTTCTATATTTATATAATTGTAATATATTACTTTAAATGAAATTGGATCCACCTAAGTAGCGGTTTGTGTCTTGCATGTCATTTTTTTTTTGTTTCGAATTCAATTGATTTCAGCAGTTTCATGTTTCAAGAAGCACTGACTGACTGACGCTGATTATTCACCCGCGTTCACGATTATTGGTTTTTCCGTTTTAAATGGTAGCCAGCCAACGAGCGAGGCACGCAACACTCGAGCATTGTAATCTTATCATTTATAAGTAATTGATTTAAGTGGATACCGTTTAATCAATCTTATTAAATGAAATTGTAGACGAAAAAAATAGTTTATTTTATTATGTAATAAAAAAATAATAATAATTGTCTATGTAACAATTTTTTGTTTATTAGAAAATGACGGACGATTTTAAATAACATGGTGGAATGGCAGTATCTACTTTACCAAAAAAAATTTCTTTGTCACTTTTCACCAATAAATAATTATTTATGAATTATGACATAACGAGTCAACAGTAGATGAGTAGACCATTGAGGGTACAGGGATGATTGAAAACGTAATGTGTATTGCCTGTATTCAGGGGCAAGTATCTAAAAATATTGCCTTATATTAGATAACTAGCCGTACCCGTGACGTTGTTCACGCGAAACGTTGCGTAGTTTCTTTTTCCAATTTGTAGTTTCTTGCAACACAAAATGCATTAAATTGTCTCCAAATTGACAATTGTATATTTATTGTATTTTTCGGTACACAATTAGCAACATTTTTTTTGATTTAAAATTCAGAAAAATTTCCAAACAACAAAATTTATTTACAATTCTTGTTACTATAGTTATGAAATTTTTTATGAAATATGTAAATTGGCGTAGATGCTCAAAATAGTTTTTCCGTTTTCCCGTGGGAATGAGACATTTTCCCGGAATAAAAAGTATCTTATATAAGTTATCATCACACCAAATTTCATTAAAATCCGTCCAGTAGTTTTTACGTGATGCGTGAACAGACAGACAGACAGACAGAGACAGATTTACAGTTTTATTACATGTATAGATTAGTCATTCACTTGCAGTTACCGTAGTATTTTTATTGACTTAACTGGGCTAAATTTCCGTTTACTCTTTTCAGATATTTCGACCCACGGAATTACACATAAAAACCGTGGAAAAATTTGGTAGTGACATACTTTTTCCTCGGAATTTTCAAATGTAAAATAGCAATGGGATATTTTCATATTATTAAGACATTTTAGTCTGAATTTTAATAGGCATTTAAACATCCCATTTTAATAATCCAGTATAATTGTGTATAAAAATCTCAAAACCCAGGTATAATGAATGGATTTTCACAATTCATTTTCTATAAAGTTTCTGACATCAAATACTACGAAAATGTTTCTTTCGGTATTATCGAGCTGTCTCCCAGATAAGTATATCAAACTGACCTCTACTGTTATCCCGGAAAGGATATCAGGATATTCTTGTAGAATTTACATAAGAATCTTACTTTGTGTAAAATCTTATCAAAATCTATATAATGCAAAATACGGGCAGGCTTTTATGGGGTAAACAGACAATGTTAAAACGTCGATGTGCAATCTACGGGTCAGTCTAAGGCTATTTTTGAAAAAATGGACTGCCGTATTTAAAAGGGCTGACCAAAATTTACTTTGGTTAAATCAATAAAAATAATTAGTACTGAATATAGGCAATACATTTCCATGCTTCCAAAAAAGCTTCCAAAATGTTAAGTTTATCTTTTGGAAAAATGTGCAACATTTTTGGTTTTTGATGTGTTCTGACTGAATAACCTATTTCCACAACAAATGAGCACTTTTGCTGATATTATATTTTTGAAATTTCTGACAGGTTTGGCCTATATAGGAAGCGTTGCAATCTGTACAGGTTAACCAAACGATAAACTTCACACTTTATCATCGGACATGCTGAATTTTTTGCGTTATTATTCATTTAATGGTAAGCAGAAATGGAAAATATGAAAAAATTTATATAACCTTCTTATTATTACATTCCCAAAGACATATTTGCCTCTAATCCCATTCTGATAAATACATCTTCAATGCGCTGCTTATATTCATACCAAATACAATTTATTCCCACCCCCCCCCCCCACTACCACCTATAGACAGATATTTGTTTGTATACGAATGTGTCGAAATCTCATTGAATAGGCAAATATAATATAGCAGGGGGGTTCATCTCGACAAGCAGCAAACGACACATGATATAGATACATAAAAAGGATTATCGCCATAAATGAGATTTGAAATTATATTTATAATTCGGTATTATACCGACATATATCGGCGGTGGGTATCTTACTCGGCATTGTATATGATGTTATAAGAACACGTTATGTGAAATTAACGACAGCTAAAGAGCAGCGGCAATAACAGCGCTAGGCTACGTAGGTACTACATTGATCGGCATTTCTTGTTTATAAGATTTGTGATTATTATTGTGGAAAGCTTTCAAGCTTTCACCTACGACGCATACGTGTGAATAACTTTTGATTGAAATGTGTTAAAGGATTATGAAGGAAAGTGGAAAGGATTTATAATTCATTTTCATGCCTTTTTTGCATCGCACATATACAAAGGTAAGGTGTAGTAGTATAGGAAAAAATTATTTTTTTTAAAAAAGAGAATTATATTTAAAAGTGAATTTATGTAAACATTTCAAACTGAACAGAGTATTATTATTAATAGGGATGTTATGGATATCCGTAACCGTAACCGAAACTACCGGATATCCGAAATACTTAAATATCCGAAACCGAAACCGTATCCGAAAATAGAAGTTTTGGATTTGTTTTGGATAATAACAAACAACTGCCGTTGGAAAACTGAATTTAAATCGGAGTAAGCTTTTGCTGCATGTATTTCTTTTGATCGATTTCCGTTGATTCGTGTTTGACGTTCACTTTTTGGCGTAAAATTTCTCCCTTTTTACTAAAAAAAAAAATGTTCACTAAAAGCAATTGTCCGTAACCGTATCCGAAACATTATCCGATATTATTATATATCCGTAACCGAAACCGAAAAAGATGTTTTTAAATATCCATATCCGTATCCGTATCCGAAATCTCATATCGATAACATCCTTAATTATTAACCATAAAACGAAGATCTGATTTGTTCGAACGTCTGTACCAGGCGATTTTTTCAGACAAAATTTTTCTAAAAGATAAAATGTGGTGTGTGCATTTATAAAAGGTGAGAATTTCGTAAAAGGTGAGAGCTATATACGGACTTTAAAAATAACATGTAATTTAAGAACTATACTCAAAAGGTCCATAATTCCAAATTTCCTTTTCTTCAATAACTTTTCACTGTTAAAAACTGCACTTTCTTACGTAGAATTCAAAAACTCCTCTTAGAATTTTTCTAGGACTACCCATTTTTGAGTTATGACCCCAAATTTTGACATAGTTAAATGATTTAACGATATTCCGTATGTCATAGTTATCTTCGAAGATGCCCTCGAAAACCTCGAAGTTTCGGTTCGCACGAAGCACGAATTCAACAACACACATGATGTCTTCTTTTAAAAACATTTGTCGGAAAAAACCGAATAAACTAATCGCTCAAAAAGATATCCGAGAAAAGTCATGTTCCTTTTTGTTATTTGATATTATTCATTAATTTGATAAATAATAATGCCTTGCATCACATACTTAATTGGCGTCATTAGAGGAACAAAATAATGTATCCTATCAAAAATATCTGTTCCGGACATATTTTAAAACATTTAATTCTAAAAAGTTATAAATGAATATTTTTGTATACCAAGCAGTGAGTGCCCTTTTTGTAAAAATAAAACTCACAATGTAAATATAACAAGGTAGCGAGTCGTAGTAGATCTCGGTACCTATAATTAATTTTAAAATGTAACACCTGCGAGTGACGTCACAAACTTTCTCAAAACGATATTCAACATAATAATTTATATTATAGACAATTAATTTATTTTATTAAAATTTATGAATGTGTATTCTTCACCTGAAAAAAGTAAAAATTTGAAAAAAATTTTGCATGAACCTCGCTCGCATGTTGTCGTCATTAACCCTAGAATCATATTATGTTGGTCTACGAGAAATGTTAATCATACATCGTCGTCAATTTGACGAATGGACTTTTTACGGAGAATTTTAAAATTTATTTGCAAAAAACATTTTTTTTACATAACAGTACTACAAAAGCAAACAAGA
This sequence comes from Brachynemurus nebulosus, assembly GCA_035578155.1. Classification (NCBI taxonomy): domain Eukaryota; kingdom Metazoa; phylum Arthropoda; class Insecta; order Neuroptera; family Myrmeleontidae; genus Brachynemurus; species Brachynemurus nebulosus. The sequence goes on along the minus strand of JAPWDM010000012.1, from coordinate 11,614,364 downwards.
TATTTAAAAAAACTGCATTTGAAAAAATTTTTTAATATAAATATTTATTAATTTATTTAATCTTTTTATCGAAGCATATTTCATGAAGCATATGACATGTCTTTATTTATGAACTAGTGTGAATCGGTGGACATGTGTGACTTTACAGAATGTGAAATTTCTCGGTCACAAATATTCCTGTAGATATGTTGTTATTTCCTCATTAGGCACATTTGTAAATTTTCTAAAATTTGTTAGTAATTTTTCGAATAAAATCTCAAAAGATAATAAAAATTAAAATATTTTCTACAAAATAAATTATTAATCTTTTATTACGTCACTTGAAACGCATTCTTTGGTTTTCGATTCAATATATTAAAACTTTAGTGTTATATCGTCTCTATAAGTCAAACAGCTGTAATCATCTTTCACATTATCATTATCATTGAATAAATTAATTATAACATCCATATCTTTAATAAATTTTAGAAAAATTAGGAAACTTTTTATCTGCAAAGTACAAAATCCTAAAAAAAAACATGTTAATCATACATCGTCGTCAAATTGACACACACTATTTTAATATAAACAAAACGACAGCAACTATAAACAAAATTTATACATCTTTTGTGTTCTCGTAACAAATAAATTAGATACCATAAGTTTTAAAACAGACAAGCAACGACAAATTGTAGTACTGGAGCAGGTAGAGACGTTTGATCGTCAATTTGACGAGTACGTATGATTCTAGGGTTATGCAAGCAATTTTGTATTAAATTCAATGTTTTCAAAATGATTACGTAATTTTTTGCAATTGTTGTTAAAATGATATTACATACCTACAATTATTACAAAAATAATAACAAAAATAGAAATTCATGATTTCTTGTAAACAATTAATATATCCGGTATATATATTAAAGAGAGATAGAGAATAAAACTAATCTGGTTACGTTAATTAATGAACGATCATTTGTCTCTTTCATATCTTTATACATAATCGTGTCATTTAACTTTTTCGTTAATTAATCTTGCAACTACCTGTAATATAGATATCGTAGTTCATTTTATTTTAAACTATAATTGATTATTCTTATGTATTGCAATTTTATTATTTATGAGAAATATTTCGTAACCAAAAATTAATAATTTTATTATACAATTATTTTTAATCAAAAAATTTTCTCAAATGCGTGCTCGACACGCATAAAGTTAGGACTCCTCAGCAGTTAAAGCATTTCTGTTTTTTCAGGATAAAATTTGATTGGAAACTTCGCGAATTTGGAAAAATCAAAACATATTTTTTATGCAAAATTGCATATATATTACCTTTGATTTGATTGGACCTGTGTTATTTCAAATTTGTTGGACTCAGTATTGAAGAGTTATGCAGAGGGGGCAAAGAAACCGGAATTTAGAAATCTATATTTTGTAAACATGGCGTAAAAATAAAAAATAGTAAGAGAAACCTTAACTTTATTTCAAAAGTCGTTTCTAACAATATTTCACGCAATGTGGAAAATAAATTTTAAATGCTGTTTTTCCGTGCTAATTAAGTCAGTATTTCTTTTATTGTCATTTTCCATAAATGTTGAAAAAATCATCAGAAAATAACTATTTGGTATTGGGGCGAAAAACGACTCATTATACTGACTGACGCACATACTGACGTCACGGTGTATAAAAGCTAATGGAAATATTGAAAATAAAACATAAAATTTATAATTTTTCAAGGTAAATTTAAAAATCTTTCGTAATATCCATTATTTAATCACTATTTGCTATCTACCTAAAACTCGTTCAACATCAAATTCGTAACTGGCCACTCGTTTCCGATACACGTGTATTTGTTTACCTTTCTTCTAGGGTTTCCCCATTTCTTAACCAGTTTATTTATTGTTTTTATAATAATTTATATATATTCCTTTACCCAAACTGAAATCAGTTCAGTTTAGTTTTTCACCTGAAGATGATTTAATCAATCGAAAACTAGTTTGTGGAAAATAATATATTTTATATTAATTTAAGTGAAAATTTGACAAAATTAAAAATTTTTTTTCATCATCTTCATTATGGATTTTCATACAAAGTAAAATTATCTACAATTAATTAGGTATAAAATTTCGCTTCGCAGACGGAAATTATTGTGTGTTTATAAATTGTGACCTTATTTTGATTTAATGGAAATTAAGATGAAATTTTTAAATAATTACCAAACATTTTCGTGACGTCTTGTATTGTAATGAATCCTTTACGACCAGAGATAATCTCTAATATGACCAAAAGATAAACAATATGTATACATATTTTGATTTCAAACAATTAATATTTTACATATACGGCACATCTACATATTAAAATGACTTTACACGAATGAATTACATTTGAATCAAAACCACTTCATATTATCATCATCATCATCATGAATTGGTCACTCAACTAAATGACCATTATTTCGATTTAGGGTTTACTTGTATCCCCTCAATATGCTACGTAGCTAGTAAATGATAAGGCTCAAACTGCAACTGCTCAAATTGAATACCTACGATAAACAATATTGAGTGCGTTAGTGCCGCAGGATTTGTCGACTGCTACCGTTACATTTCACCACATTGTGTTGCATATATTGCACAATATACTGCATAAATATTATTGCATCATGTAATACGATAGACAGTTAAAGGGTTTTATTTAATTGATTGACGTATTGATACCATTGAATATGTAGCAGTGGTTGAAATTTACATATTGTGGTCCAAAGTGTACACGGTCATAGTAAGTTTAACCCTAGAATCATACGTACACGTCAAAACGACGAACGAACTTCCACACCTACTCCAATACTACAACTTGTCGGCATCTGCTTGCTGTGAGATTTCTGTTATGTAATTTATTTGTTGTTATAACAGATAAAACGTATTTATTTTGTTTATAGTTATTGTCGTTTTGTTTGTATTGAAATAGTGTCCGTCAAAAGGACGTCGATGTATGATTACATTACATCGGACATGGTAATAAGAGAGAAAATTAAAGACAAAGTTGCAAAATTTTACACAAATTCAAGTTTAGGCCAAAATTTCCCAAGCAAGTTTTAATATTTTCTATCTGAATCTACCAAAACGTCCAAATTTACCGAATCTTCCACTGGCGTTAGTAAATAAAAACGCTTTACTTTGCAAAATATCACTTTTATTGAATATAAAAACCCTTATGACATGTTTCGGTCAATATGAGCATTCTCAAACGTGTAAAGATTACATTCAGATACATGCCTATTTATTCTAAATCTTAACTTATAAATTGCAGCAATGCATGATGGGAAATTACTGAGATTAGAAGTAGTGGGCGGAGTCAATAACAAGGAAAACAAGTTTAGCTTAGTTAGAAACATGTGACATATAAACAAATAAAATAGGAAATACAGTCGTATACAAAAATTCTAAAACAGAAAATTAAGTGGAATTGTAAATATCGGTATAATCATTTAAAAATAATTCGAATTATGTTTGTAAATTTCTATTGTTTCTAAAATATTTAGTCTGGCTCCTTTATTTGCTTTGTGTAATACTGTAACGTTTCTCTCCGGTATGTGTCCTGTGTCGACTAAGTGTCTGGCAAAAGCGGAGTCAGATTTCTTGTTTCTGTAGCATCTGAAGTGTTCAGCTCTGCGAGTTTCAAAATTTATCAAATATGGAATACCATAAAGTAACGCTCAAATCTATTAAAAATCTTCCACTAGTGGTTCAGATTTCACAGCTTCCTAAACCATTTTAGCATTTTCTGTGTCCAAAAAAAACCTTCCAAATGCAAATCACCTCCTCTTGAGATCAGTCCCTTATGAATTATATAACATGTACGATCTCTTTGCCTGTGAAGCGTTCCAACACGAATAACACCGGAAAAAGCCGAGCGATTTGGATAAAATGGTCAAAAGTTATACAAAATAACTTTCTTTTTTCTAATTTTGTGTACTTGTTTTTTAGAATGTGCTGATTACAAAGTGTTCTAATGAAAAATTTTTTACCGAGGGAACAAAGAAAACCGATGTAAAAATTTACGTCGAAATTATATAAAAGTAACTACTCTTACAATATTGGCAAAAAAATTTTGTCAGAATGTTACATATATATAAATAAAAGCTCCACGCAATTTGAAGACCATCCAGTGTTTAGTTTCTGAGATAATGTACAAAAATGATACAAAAATGTTATTTTATCGTTATTTTTTTGATAATTCATCATACAGCAATGCTTTAGCTATTTTTTGAATGAAAAAAAGAGCAACAACCAACATAAATCTAATACTGATGTTAATAATATTAATTCCCAACTTTGTATACTTACATATGTCTGAGTCAACCCAGAAATTTTAAGTATAACTATAAATCAGAATCATAATGCTAACAATAAATTGTATACATTATTTAATAGAGTACAAACATATCAATTCATTGATATACAAACATCATACATCAATCCCCACCATTTACATACCCCCACTGCCACCGTCTCGCCCCCACCCCGACAACAAATATCAAAATATGAGCAACCGAATCAGTCAACATTTATTTATTCAAATTATTGATATGAGCCTAGCAGTTAATAATCATATTTCATTTGTTTTGCCATTGCATACAATCAAACAAAAGAACACGCACTTGTTTATGCACATTCAATTGTTTAGTGCAGCGCGTTCAATTATTTTTGGGACCCTAACCCTATATATTTGTGTATGAATTTTATCATGATATTAATTCAATCATTGTGTATGATTATTTAATGTATGAAATATTTTTGCTATTTGAACAAATATACGTAGATATAATAAAGTAATATTTTTGATGTGAAAAATTAATTAAATGCATACTCATATTCAATATTTCTCCACCGCCACAGTTTTAAACTCTTTCAAAATTATGTACAATCGGTTCAAAGAAATGTGATCAATCGAGGACTGTTCTTCAATTGGACGTTAACTGTATTCCAAGCAGGTTTATTATTATTTACATACATATATAAATACCAAAAAATATTTTTTTTGTTTTTTAATTGACCTTAAAAAAAAATGTAGTTTGTGCTAACACACAACTTGCAACTATAAAATGATAATTAAGATTTTAAATTAGTTAATTGTATCTACATGAATTAAATGAAACATTAAAATAATTAAAATTTTTATTTGTTTAAATATTATTTAATTAGACATTTTTAGTTATTTGGATACAGATAAAAATTATGATTAGAGACAGTAAGTATACTTCATATTCATTTCATACATATCTTATTTCAAATTTCAGAAAATTTTTTTTATAAATATTCACTTATTATTTACACGAGAGATTTGTATTTTTAAAAGATTTTATTTAACTTGCTAGTATGTCTGTTTAGATCAAATCTTGCAATTAAAATTTAGACAACTTCTAATTGAGCTAGAGGTTTCAAATTTTGCGTATATGTATAAGTTCGATGACAATGCAACATTGTATAATTAGTTTTGTCCTAAATTCCCTCAAAACTAGAATTGTTGATTGTTAGTCTTGTGCAACTTTTTGATATTTCGAACTGTCAAATATATTGTCCATTGATTTTACATTGAAATTTTTAGTTTCCATAGTTATGTTTGATTAGGATAAAATAACCGATTAATAAAACATAGGTAGGTAAAAATTACTTCTTTAATAATTTTTTTAACTAACTGTGATCAAACTAAAAAGTATAAAATAAATTTAAGTAAAAAAATAGAGTTTTAAAGCAATCTTTTTATATTTTATGCGTTTTTATAAAATTTTATACGTTTTAGTTCAAAAATTAACATAATTTATAAAAGTGCAACATAATTTATAAAAGCTTGAGGTGTTTAACTACGTTTGGTACTTACTAAGGAGTAAAGTAGCTACTCACATCTAAAACGAAAATAATTAACAATAACGCCCCAAAATTTTATAGATTATGTTGCACATTGCTTCAAATTGCACTCAAAAGTTATTTTATACATTTTAGTTCAATTTTAACTAAAATCTTGCTTTAAAAAACTACTTTTGTACTTAAATTTATTTTATACTTTTTATTTCGAATAAATTTGGGTTTGTTCAACGAAAATTTGTTGCCTAGCAATTTAACGAAAAGAACTGTCAACTAACAAAAATGCGACAGCGAAGCTGAAGCGTTTTTGTTAGTTGACAATTCGTTGAATTAAATTGCTTTTAGGCAAAAAATTTGAATTGTAGAAAACACAAATTTATTCAGAAAAAAATATATAACTCACGTGTAATACGGTAAGACAGTTTAACGAATAAAATAAAATAAATTAGTACCTATACGGAGAGAAAAATCATATAATTTTTTGTAGATAAAATTTCAGAAAAATTACCATGCTCTTTTATAAGCATGGTAATTTTTGTAAGAAAGACAATTAAAAAATATTTTTCTGTCGGCAATGGAACTTTTTACTGTGCTGTTTTACAAATTTTACGGAGCTAATATTACGGAAAGAATATTTTATCCTTTAAATTTTCAATGATTAATTATAATTTTTATATTTTTACCGTACAAAATTGAATATGTTCGCCTTTTACACGTCGATTGTAGTGCTGAGTACAGTAATTTTTATATGAATTTTCTCTCCGTGTATAATTAATATTATTATTTAATAGATTGTTACTATGGTTCTGAAATCAATTAAATTTACCAATACGAATTTTTATTTTATTTTTGTCGTGTTTACCTATACAATGAAATGACCAATGAAATGTTTTGTACCATTTTTTTCGCTATAAAAATCTCTCCTAACATTTTTTTCCACGGTAAAAGTGAAAAAACTACAATATTCTTATGGGGCTTGATACACACGAGTTAAATTATTAATGTAAATTTCAGAGAAAATTTTCAGAAAACGTAAAAAGCTATCATTTGTTAACTATGGCTTATAATATTTTTTACGCTATGCAAACCAAGTAAATATTACTTGATTTGTTCTTAACTTTTAACGTAGGTATTTATTAATTCATAATCTTTTTTTTTTATTTTCTTCCTCAGTCACATTTTAGCGAATTTCCAAAAGTGAAACTGGAAATACGCTATTACAGTAGGTGTCATGACGGGACCTAAGCCCGGGATCATAACAGAAATGTGTTTTGAGGTCCCTAGAATACGAAAATGATATTCACTAAAATTTATATATATATATATATATATATATATATATATATATATATATATATATATAGATAGATATATATGTCGCCACGATAACTCTCGAACGAAACGTCTAATGCTTATGAAATTTTTGTGTGCGGACTGGATTCTGAATTGGCTCGGCTAAGATCGTTAGCCAGACACGTCGGATGCCCAGAAGTAGGTTTTCTGGCCATTTTTTATCATTCGATCCTATCATAAGACATTTTAAGACAAGTTCGATTTTTACATCGTTGAAAAGGAAAAAAAAATTATGAAGAAAATATTCTTATAATTTTCTTTCTATTTTAAGTATTTTTCGAGAAAATGTAAATTTTCACCATTATATTATTAGTTTTCTTTCTTTGTTAGTCTAATAAGTAATTTATATTTATATCTCAATTCTTTATGAAGTATAAAAATATTTCACTTTTTTATTAAAGAATTTTGTGAGAACAAATGAAGTCTATTTACATACATGTGTTATAACACACATACATGTATAGAGTTTTGTTTCTCATTTATTGCATTATAATTAGCATGGTTCTATCTCCGATTTTGAAACTCTTTTACTATTACCGAGGTAAACTATTTTAGATAGGTACAGGTTGTGTTATCTGAGATCCACAACTGTCCTGCGGATGCAAATGCGGCGTAGAATGCTACACAACGGGTTTTGAATATATGAATATATATATATATATATATATATATATATATATATATATATATATATATATATATATATATATATTACATAAAGTCCGCCTAGAATATACGGTCGAGCTGATTTTTTAATGAGGTCCACCGGGATCTTGCAGATCCGGAAACGCCAGTAATAAGCTATCGAACCGATGCTAAAAAATTTCTCACTGCTAGAGAACTAAATTATTTTAGATGGATACAACTATGCTGCACAAAATTCGTTCGGGTTCTTGGGTCCCTAAAAATACCAAAACTAATTACCCAGCCGATTTTAAAAATTCTTTTACTCTTAGAAAGCTAAACTATTTTAAATAGGTACAGGTCTTAGATGAGATCCGCCAGTGCCCAAGATTTGGAAATTCGCTATGTTATGCAGATGCTGCGACAGGGGTATTTTGTAATAACATTCGGAACAATTCAACAATAAAATACCTAAAATTTACATTGATTTTACATTGAAGTTTTTAGTTTCCATAGTTATGTTTGATTAGGATAAAATAACCGATTAATAAAACATAAGTAGGTAAAAAATTACTTCTTTAATAATTTTTTTTAACTAACTGTGATCAGACTAAAAAGTATAAAATAAATTTAAGTAAAAAAATATAGTTTTTTAAAGCAATCTTTTATTTAAAAATGAACTAAAACGTATAAAATAACTTTTGAGTGAAGTTTAAAGCAATGTGCAACATAATTTATAAAAGCTTGAGGCGTTTAACTACGTTTGGTACGTTTGGTTAGATACTAGAAAATTATGCTCGAAATTACAACTGACATTTGAGTCACTCCATGGAAGCTTCGTTCGCTTGACTCACTCCGCTCCAATAAATAATACGCATATCCTTAACATTTTTAGCACATCCTGTACTTTGCTCGCCCATAAAAATACCTACACACACGTCATCAAAGAATAAAAAATCATATATTTGTATTTTATATTGTAATATTTTTTTTAAACCCTCACCCGTCATAATCTATTTAACTTTTTCTTATCTCTCAAATACAAGTGCCTGTTTGCTACTTTTCATATTACACTGATACTTTAAATTTATTTCCATATGTGTTCCGCCACCACCAAAACGTTCACGGGAGGGGGGGTGTATGCAGGGAGGGGTGGTAGGGGGTAGTAGAGTCAGTGGAGTCAATTTTCAAGTGGTACTCTCGATTTTTAAACAAACAATATGTGCTCTATATCAATTGACACCATACGCAAACGAATGTATGTAGAAATAGAAAAAGCACGCACATGCATGTTAAAGTAAACACAAATAAAATGCGAAAAAATTGTTTATCCAAATACCTAGGCTATACATGCGGGATACGGTATAAGAAGATATGGATAGATTATTGACTTTAAGTATTTTTTAGGGGGTGAGAGGTATTCGGTAAGTATTATTTATGGTTTAAAAATGGAATTTTCTTTCTTTTTTTCGATTAAGAAAAAACTTTCCACTTCTCTTTAGTTTGGAAACAACCTATGTTGCAAGAGTAGCAAACAAAAATTTTTACTTTTCTATTAAAGATACCTACCAAACATTTTTTTTTTTTAAAAAAATAACTGTCTAGTGTGTCCAGCGTTGGTTAAATCATAGAAAAATAGCTCCGAGTCTAAAAAGGGGGCCCGAAACCTCGATTAGGGGCCCTATTGTCTTTTTTGGGAAAAAAATGTTTGAAAATTTTTTGCTGTACCCAGGGCGCCGTCATTTCTCTCGTCGGCCCTGATTTGATGAGCTTCTTATATGATGTTGCCACTTTTTGAGACTAGAAATATGTTCCAATCGCAGAATTATTTTATCCAACAGGCATAGTAGGCATCGTGCCTAGAGCCTAAAAACCGACAGGATCTTACGAAAGTCAAAAATGGAAATTTTGATTGGATGACTTCGGAAATTCATACACGAATTTTAAATCGATCACAGTAGGGGAACCTTTTAATAAAATATAAAGAGAAGCGGCCCAAGTATATTCCCTTGCAGTACTCCAACATTCAACTCCGATATATTTGGTTTAGTTTGGTTTATTTACTTGTTTACCGATAAGGATTAAGTAATATTATAAGAAAATAAGTTGAACAATATAAAATGTTAAAGCACATAGCAACCTGGTCAGTCAGTCCTTAGCTTCTCACTTCAAAAATATCTTTAATAAATACGTCATATTTGATTAGACACTCCCGAGTCTTTTTAATTAATGGATATTGTAAAGTTACATGTAGGTAAATTCCAATGTTTTGAAATTACAATAATGAAACAATATAAAAAGAATCATATTACAGTCGGTCGGCGTACAGACATTTTTTGATTACAATAGGCAAATGCAAATCTGTGCAGCAAATGAATTGTAATAAAGCAGAAGATTATGTATTTATTTCAATATAAATATTCCGTACGATTTAACAAACAGATGAAAGAACAAACATAGAATCCGTCATCAATTTCCCATTCACATTGGTTCGCGTTACCACGCTTTACAACCCCCTCCCCTGGTCCACACCCCCGCTCGCACTCATACCCGTGTGTGTTCAGAATTATCAACAGTATCTTCTCTGGTCGTAACAAATCGTCTTGTTTATTTACTATATTATGAGTAAACCGAGTTTCCAATTTAATCGGCAGTAACCGCGATTTGACATGTAATTTTGGAATAAAAAGTAAGTATGAAACTGGAGTTTGATAAGAACGGATTAAGAGATCGAAGGAATTTCCGTGGGTTAAGAGCGCTCTAGGTTGAATAGATTAGATAAAATAATGAATACGGTTTTCCACTCCAGTTTTGTGCCCCTTGAGAATTTTATTTTTTCTTCAAAAAGTTAAAAATATTTTCAATAGTCTTGATCGTTTTTTTTTTTTCAAAAGAGTAAACGTACATAGTAAAAGCAATAAAAATGGTTCATTACCGACTTTTTGAAAGTACTACTGACCCGAAACGTCTTCTTGTTACGTCATATCTTGGCTGACTGACTCATCCATAGCCACCATGCATCAATGGATTCAGTTCAAATACAAAATTCTGTGGATTGATCGGCGCCTTTTGGCGGGATGCTATTTATACCACTTTACATTCAGTCTTTCCACAAGCAGTGAACGTATAAGATCAATTGTTATCACCACAGTATCAACATTGTTGTTGACGGTTGTTGATTATTGGAACATACAGCACACCGCTGTTATACGTACCGCATGGTGTTATGTATATGTACTCGAGCAAGTACGCGAGACACACACACGCATACAAAAATCATGTGAGTGGGGATTTACGTCACTCACACGTCACTTTTTGTCCATGCTGGGATCGCTAGTGTAGTGATAGAAATATTATTGTTTCTGGTCTTCTGTGATAGCCACCACACTGGACAATCAAAAACTTTAACGTTTCACGAGTCTATAAGTTTTAAATTATACGTCTTTGACCGAATTTAACAATAAGACCACCAGGAAAACCATCAAAGCCACCTTCAATTTCGGTTACCACCGGTAACATTTATATAAATCTTTAGTTAATTAAAACCAAAAAACCAGCTCATCTGTCTATATATAATATGTACCTACAGTGTCTATTCATGCATTCATTGAAATACCCCCCCCCCCCCCTTACTCCGTTTCACTGCACTTCACCCCTGTTTATCCCCGTAATACAACAATCTACCATCACCATGTATAACCACGTACGGAACAGATAGTCTGTCTTACCACCCTTACCCAACCCAAATTTTTCCGCCCATTTTCACTGATCATTGTGAAGAAAGAGGCAGCATTGTGTTGATTTTCTTTATATTATTAAAATTTTCAAAGAAAACAAATAATATATGAAATTATTTGTTGTAATATAATATCAATAATTTCGGTTGTGAAAATTTATTATTATTTTCATATAATGTAGGGTTCACAATAAGCACTACAAATTGTATAGTTTTCATTTCAATATATGTATACCTAATAATTTATGAAATTATATGTGTGTGAGTAAGGACAGGGTCGAGAAATTTTGACGACAATTCATTACTCGAATGGTATGTTGAAACTATAGTTTCATGTAAGACATATAATTAAAAATTATACGGTCAAGTAAAAGAGAATCGACGCTTTCTAGTTACGGCTACGCTATCTGGTGGTAAAAAATTGAGTCAGCCAGACAGGATTTAGTTTTCTTACAGAACTACTATTTTATATTTTATTTTGTTTATTTTTGTTTTAAATACAACGATAATCACCGACAGAAACCTACAGACAGCTTTATAGATTTCCAGCCATTGTAGTCTTTTAGAGCAACGTTTCTGAACCATTATTCAATCACGGCCCGGTAAAATCTCGAACAATTTTGTGCGAACCGATCAGATATTGGATCAGTTTTCTCAAGAAATGTCGCCTTATGGCTTCTCGGCCAACACTTTCTTAGTCATTAAAGTGATGCTTAAAAGTTATAGGGCCATGTGCATAAACTGCTACTAAATATTGCCATTAGTCGCTACTAGCAAGTAGAACATAGTTGTACTATTAAATAATTGATGTGCATAAAAATTTTTTGTTCCTACTACTAGTTGTTACTAGGGTAATAGCAATTTAAATTTGGCAACACGTTATTTAAAGATAAAAAAAATAAAAAGAGTTTTATTTTCACCGTTTATTATTATTTTTATAGTTTTCTTTTAATAATCAGATGGGTATGAGTGTGAAATTTGGTTAAATTTTGAAAAATGTTAAACAATATTAATGATAAATGTCAATTTTATATTTTGACGTTCATGACAAATGTCAATTTTATATTTTGACTTTTATGACAAATGTCAATTTTATATTTTGAATTTCTTTTTGTTTTGTTTTTAATGCATCTATTTCGTATTTGGTATTTATTTCGAAGAATAAAATGGATAATCTTTAACAAGTTTAATAAATTTAATAAATATTATGAATACTACTTTTTGAACGATTTAAAAAGTTATAAATATTTTAGAATGGATCAAAAATAAATAAAAATGAAATAAAAAAAGTTTGTCTTCGTTTAATTTATTTAATGGGTTAATTCTAAGTATGTAACGACTCCAATTTCGATACCGTTATAATCGGCAAGCCGATTAGAATACAACCGATATCACACAGTTCGAAAAGTTGAAAAGTTTTCAACCGCAAGCCTCATACAAAATGATTTACGTAACAGATTATTTGCAAATAATTTGAAAAAATTTTGCTTTCTTAACAAAAATCTGCCAAAAGATGTATCAATTTATTACTCTATGTAATGAAATTTACTTTACTAACTTTCTTAATTACCACTTTGGTTGATAATAATTGTAATAAATATAATAAATATTTGATAATAATTGTAATAAATATTTTCTTTGAGTTTTGATCTGACATTTTTTTACATTTCCCACAAGGTCGAGTCCCTGTTAAATATAAGTAAGTTTTATGCATATAAAGACATACAAACACCCAAGGTACATATAATTTGATTTATTATTTACTAAGGCATTGATATCGGTATTGGTATCGTCGATTATTAACTACAATAATCGGCAGCGATATCGTATCGGCAAATTTAGGTAGCGTTACATCCCTAGTCAATTCTTTTGTTGTAAATTTTCCTGTTATGTAACTTGCGAATATCATTCATTTCTCGAATATCTCTCAATACTCTATCCATCTAATAATAAATTATTACAATTATTACAATTTTCGAATTTTACATAGGTGAAAAAATATTACTGATATTTTAGTAAAAAATATTTATTAAATAAATTTTTATTGGACGGTTATTTTACTTGAGAAGTTCAAAACACACTACTTTCTATATTTAATAGCAACCGTGCCCGCTACTAAAATTTCACTACTAAATTTCAGTGGAAGTGTAGTAGTGCCTAGTAGCACTGCTAAAATTTCACTACTAACTTTAGTAGTAGTTTATGCACATGGCCCATATTCTTTAATTTTAAATAGAACTCTTATAGCCTGAAATCATTTCCGTCATTAGTTGAAATAACATTTCGTCGTGTAATATGAAATGTCGGTTTCTGACCACTTGATCTAACATGTAATTCAGAAAAATATCGACACTTTTTTAAGCATTAGAGAAATGTTTAAAAGTTATTCCTTAATTTTAAATAGAATTTACTTAAATCGGAATCATTTCCGCCACTAGTTGAGATGACATTAAGATATGTTTATATGAAATGTCATTTTTTATCGACCATATATATATGTCCCCACCAAGTTAGTCCCGCCATTTTTTTTTCCAACTGTGTGCTATCATCACAATGGATATGGCTGATTTGAAATACCTATCAAATTCTTCACTTAACTCCAACTGAGGGAGAAGGGCGGACAAATTTCGAGAAATTTTATAAAATATGATTTTTCAAAAATTTAAAGTCACAGTAACTTTGTTGTCGAAACTTTCACTGAAATGCCCCCATTCGTCCCTAACAACGCAATAAACTTTGATTCCTATGTAATCTTTAAACGCAACTATTCATTTGACCCCACTGATTTCCAATTTTTACCCCCTCCCCCGTCTCAACCAATTTCAAATAAAAAATTTATATTTTCGGAATGGGGAAATTTAACTTCTAATCAAAGCCAAACCCTTTGGCAATTAGAACAAAAACTAACAACAACAAATTGTGCGTCGAGTGCCTTTTAATCTTGCACAAAAATAAATAATTTACAATCTTACACAATTTTACACCAAACTAAATTATTCACTTTATGCTTTTGCCAATCTGCCGGTCTGTGCGTCTGTCTGCTTCGTAAAACACAACTCTCAAGTTAGTATACATAATATAGTATAATATTATGTATGTATAAAGAAGACGAAATTAAAGAAATGAAGCATGTTATTAGGGGTGATTATATTTTGAATGTTTTACAAGTTGAAGTAACTAATGATAAATGAAAATTATACTGATAGAACGTTTGCCATCCACCATTTTGATTAATATACTCATTAAAATTTATTTGTACTGTTTTTCGGTTTCAATTTGCGCGTTCAGTGAGCGAGTCAATCTTCGCTCGAACAAATATCTTCGCTCTATACTGCACTTTTATTAACTTGAGATAGGGGAGACTGGGGTCTAGGGCCTTTACTCACTGGAAGCTACTCCAATCTGGTGGCGAAGTTGAATACTATCTTGTAGAGAAGCCATTAAGTATTCTATTAAAACGTCAATGATCAGTTCACTAGATTGTATGAACTATAACGAACTTTCTGAATTTTCTAGTGTTGATGTAAAGTGAGTTTTAAGTTGTATTCTCATTATTTTTTCTATTAATTACGAATACAATTTTTTTAAATGGGATATGTAAATTAAAAATCACAAAGTGATTGAAAAAATTATCCGGATGGGCCGGGAATCGAACCCAGGATCTCCTGGTAACTAGCCAGGTATGCTATCCATTACACCATCGATCCATTTCTCGACAGGCGCCTGATACAGACAACATTCAATCACTCATGTGTATGTACTCTCTATATTGCGAGAAGTAGTTACAATTTTTCAATTTCAAATATTGAAATGAAAACTCTGTTTAATTACCTTTAAAATAAAGTAGTATACGATATATCAGAAAGTTCTTTCTTGAAAGTAGTTGTGGTTAGCGAAATGGCGCCTAGCAGGGTAAAATGACCAGGCGTATAATGGGGCAAAGTTTTCAGTGTCTCCGATCGCTGCTCAAGTTGAATTCTTAGAACCTTTTAACATATTATATAAAATTCAGAACTTTTATTTAGTTCTTTATATTTTATAAACAAAAGAATTGCTTGAAATCAGTTTTTTGGGGTTCCGAGAAAAAATGTGAAAAAGGAACCCCAAATGGTGAGACTTCAATGTCCGTTCGTCCGTCCGCCCGTTGATATATAATAATTAATGATACAAATATAGTTTGATTTATTTTTTGGTTAAAATGGGTACCCCTGGCCACTTTACCAAACATAGTGGGGTAGAGTGATCACTACACATGTTGCGAAAAACAAAAATTACGAAAACAATTTTCAAGATATTGTTGATATATTGATGGTCATTGGTTCTGCACTAAAGCAACTACAAATAAATAAACTAAACAACACTTTGCCTTAGAGTGGCCACTTTACTCCAGTCTCCCCTACATACTGCGAGGAGTTTTAATTAAATTTAAAATACGAAAAATAAATATACTTAAGGCACATTTTAAACGATGCAGTTATTCAGGTGGAAATTTTTTTATACCAAAATGAAAAAAATGAAAGAATAGGGAAAAGCCCGAAAGCGATTTGCTTCAAGATTTCCCGATAGAATTACAATAAGCTGGTGGGACGGGGACGTAGAACGGGGATATAAGTTTTTAGAAAATATGAAAATGTCTTCAGTGTCATTGTGTTCTTTTACCAATACAGGTAAACCTTTTTTTGTGCGGTGGATAGGGACCGCATAAAATAATCGCACAAAAAAAATATTATCTAAAGCTTCATATATCGCTACAAAAAGTATAGTTCGGTCCAGATAATAAACCGAAATTTTTTTATGCGGTGGATAATTATCGCACTAAAGCTTCATATATAGCTACAAAAAGTATAGTTCGGTCCAGATAATAAACAGAAATTTTTTTATGCGGTAGATCCGAACCGCATAAAAAAAGTTTGATCGAAAAAACATACATAACTTTGAACGCTCAAAACCTCACGATTTGCTTAGAAGTTATGCTTTTCTAAACAAGATAAAGTATTAATTTACACATTAGAACATTTTATTTCATTTTTATGTTATGAAAAATCTGAAAAATACATCATCTGTAAAAAAATTTAATGATGCAATAACTTACATTCTTATGCAATGTACTGATTAAATGCTTAAAAAACATTAAAAATTAATTTTTTCAAAGAAAGTTATTACAGTTAGTGTTTAATTTTCTTATTATCTCTTGCTTTTCATTTACATTATGCACTTTAATGGAAATTTTTTCAAAAACCGCATAAAAAAAAATCGCACAAAAAAGGACCGCATAAAAAAGATTTAGCTGTAAATAATTTATAAGATTTAAAAAAAAGCTATATTTCATCAAATCGTCAAAAAAGATATTATATTAGCGAACTTTCGATTCACCATTACAGCTACTCTCATGACTTGACCCCGAAGCTATGATAGAAATTAGTCTTGAGGTCCCTAGAAGCCAAAAATGACAGTGACTTAAATTTCTTAAATTCTATTTTTGCGAAATTTTGTGAAAACGTTGGAAGTCCAAAAATCTTGGATAAGCGCTTCAACCAGACACATGATTTTTTGAGCAGTTTTCGTAAAAAAACATAAGTTTCATGCAAAAATTTTTTCGAGTTCAAAAGTTTTTGTGACATTCTTTTACCATTGTAAAAAGGAAAAAAAAACATAAAAAACGTTCTTAAACCATTATTCTATGTCAACTAGTTTCCGGAAATTCGCTACGTTATGTAGGATGCAGCGACAGGGGTATTTTAATTTGCAATCTAGAAGCAATCACTATTTCTAAAATTAACTTCTTACATAATCAAGCATACTTATTTAAACATTGCTAATTGCTAATAATTTTGATATAAAAACTCGCCCAAGCTTACTAAAAACTTTTTACAATTATTTTATTTACGATTTATATATTTGTTACAAAGTATAATGTAAATTAAATACAATAATTTATAGTTTTCGATTTAAATGTGTAAATTTTTTTATGATCATTTTATATTTTATTTATTTTAAATTTTTACATATTAAAACCAGTGAATATGAGTTGTTAGACCATGTACTATAGACCCCATTAACGTTAGACATTAAATTTTCTCTCAAACTTACTCAGTCAGTCCATTTCCTTGCTTTATTTATTCTTATGAATTCAATTGAATTATACGTTGCTTGTTAGACAAGTATGTTCGTAAAATTTATTAATTAGGTAAATTTTATAATTTTGTATTTTATTTTATTTTAATTATCCACTCTTCATGTGTAAGCCACGGAAGAAATTAAAATGTCAGTTAGCAAATTTTATTTATTAAACGTTCGTTGGTCAGATGGTAAAGATTACATATTTTTTGCACAAAAAGTAACATTCATCCCATTTCCTTTTATATATAATTACATTCATTTAATACTTTGTTTACACGAGCTTAGCACTAATCATTAGTATTCGCCAATCTATGCTGTTACAGACACAGACGTTTTTGCAAAGTTTATCGGATAGGTATACAAAATATTGATATTCAATTGTTTTAAATTTTTTTTTATTTTTTGATAAACAATAAAAATAAAATATAAACATGATGTTTGATGGTTTCCGGTTGTTTTTTAATTAATTTGACATTTTTACATATTTTATTTATTAATTATTAGGGTGATTTACAATAAAAATAAAAATTGAATTTGTTTTATTGTCAATATAGTTTCATAGAAAAACAAACAGGCATCTATTTTTCATTTGTTTTCAATTAAAAAATATTGAAAATATAAAAAAAATTGAATATAAATATACTATTTTTGTTTTGTTTATTAATATTTAAATTGATGGTAAACAGTGAGCATGCTGCATGAGTCAATAAATAATTTTTGTTTTATTATATTGTTTACAAAAACTATTGTTTCTCTAGTTTTTTTTTTCTTTTATTAATATTTGATAAAATCAATTTTTATGTAGTTTTTCTGCTATTTTATATAAATAATAAATAAATAAAGCAAAAATATATTTCAAAGGCTAGTTTTACAATTGTTTACTAAAAATTATTTTTACAAAATGGAATTTATTAAAAAAAAAAACTTTTATTTTGTTAAATGACATTTTTTTTAAAATATGTAACCATGTGAAACCCAGAATCATGTTAATGAAATCATTTCAGTCTGTGTCTGTCAAAAGCGATTTTCTCTTAAAAACTGTTCGACGTAAAAATTTGAGATTTCGCACAGATACATTAAGTGTGCACGGTTAAAAATCTTGGACTAATTTTTTAATCCAACCTTAACTTACTGGAAAAAATAAATATTAAAATACTAAAATTAAATCCTGCCTTTATATTAAAATATTTCCAATATTTTTTGGTATTCAAATTTAATCTATTTACATTATTTCCCATAATTTAAACCATTTTTTATTAAAATATAATACAAAATTATTTAAATCCGAAGAACGAAACCAAAAAATTACTAAAAAGCAATACACGGTATCTACATTTTTTGGTTTTGGTCTTTTTTTGGCTTTAATTTTAAACCATTTGGATTGAATCAGTCAAATCTAAAAACAGTCACATGTTGTTGTATAGTAGCTCGCTGTGCAGGCTGCTGCCCGTTGTCGGCGACTTGGTGTTCTCAAGGTATCTTGGTTTGGTTACTATGTGCTCATTCCAACCTATTTAATTTATATATTGTTTTCTCTGTACTTTTTGGCTGGTAGTTGACTTAGTTAACATCAAGGAACGTTTCTCACATATCAAAATCAAAATATGTATATATAAATGCGTCACCACCAATAAACAACTACACACACTCGTTGCTTTTTCCTTCAACTATTTTGTTTGTTTCGTAACTTTCGATATAGTTTATCATTATAAAAAATCGAATTATTTTTTAACTTCGGTTTTTATAAAAGGTACGTAATATTGATCTTAAATATTGAAGGAAATGAAAAAATATTCTCATTTTTTTTATCTATTGTTTAGGTACCTACGCAACTGCTATGGTTGTATGCATCGTTTGGGGTAATACATAATTGATTTTGATATTGGAAGGATTAATTATTGATAGATGAGCGGTATGGTAATGTAGATGACGTATCTCCCCCGTTTGGTTTCGAACTCAAGATCTACCAGACAAGAGCGAAGTGTTCTGATTTTTATTTATATGAAAATTCAAATATTTACCCGGACAACTTCGGCGATATAATGTAGCAGTCAGCGTAGAATTTAAGCACTTAATTATCAATCATGTGGTAAGTCTTTGCAACTGATATTTAACTGACAATAATTCCAATTATTTTTCTCTTTATTTACAGGATTTATTCTATTATTATGAAAAATTATAGTTTAAGAAAAAGTAAAAAATCAGAAGAATCTACTGAAAACGTTCAAGAAGAAATAAGACCATGAACTAAGCCCGGAAGATCTAATTTTCTTTTTTGGAAATTCACGTATATTTTGTTTATTAAAAAAAAAATCAATAAAATGTTACTAATACAAAAAATGCTACTGCGTTTCAATATAACCTCCATTACAATATTTAGTAATTAAAATATTAGATTTTAATACAGACAATATTAAAATTTCAAACCAAAGAAACCTATCTTTTAATACATATTTGGTTTAAAATATAATCCACCGTTACTTGTTTTTAATACCTGTTGAATTTAGAATCGTAATATTCATAGTATTAGTTTGCAATACAACTGGAATAAAATTTGGTTTGGTGACTCTAATCCAAGTTCAATTAATTTTTAATATCAGTTATATTACAATGAATTTTTTAATATAAACAACCGATTAGATTTTAATAAAATTTTGGTGTTGCCATATATGTAACCTCTGTAGATTACTTATTAATCCTATATTTTTAACCGTGTGGTGCAAGCTTGACAACTCTTCAATTTTCGAACATCAAAATTTGTACACTGTTAAATATTGTAAAATCACATCTTTAGAATATTTTTCTATGTAAAATTACATTGTAGAATGTTTTACCTTACATTTCGGATGTAATTTTACACAACTCAATGTAAATTAATTATGTACGACATGTAAAATTACATTGTCAACTCAACTAACGCCGTCAATTGCGCAGAATCAATCACGTGATACCGGTAATTTACATACAAATAGAGTAAGTTTTCGTTTCGAAATGTAATTTTACTATTTTGGCATGTCAAATACCACTTTTATATGTAATTTTAGTAACAAAGTATTTAATATTACAGAGAAAATTTATTTTTACACAAAATTTCATATTTTACGACTAAATTATTTAAATTTACTAACACATTGTAATTTTCAAGACACATATTGTAAAAAAATTACCATATTTTTTATTGTAATAATATATATTTTTTTAACAGTGTAGTCAAAATAAAACTGAGGTAAATCGCATGGGATACTGTTAGAAAAACCCTAAAAATGAAATTAAGGTCTTAAGATTTCGCCCGTTTCTTGCATAACCTAACCTCTAGTTAACATAGATATAAATTTGAAAATCAAACTCTTTTGGGTATAATATATCTGTGTTATGGAAACCCATCATTTAACGCATGATTGAATTGAAACTAAAGATACGAAATGATAATAATCCTTATTAAATTAACCAATAAAAAAATATATAGACTGAAACTGATTAGAGAATGCACCTAATATATTTTTATTTATTTGATTTTAATGTAAGGCACACTGGAATTCAAAAAAATATTACCCTTCAGTCTTACATAACTTTTAAAAAATTTTTGTCAAGACTAATTTATTCTATTCCGATTGGTCGATTTACAAATATTACAATTTTTTTCGGACTAAACATAAGCTATGTCCATTTGGAGTAGCTTAGCTCTCCAATTGGGAAACAATTTTCAACTCCAATTCAATAGATAATTTTCGATTTAGATGTAAACAAACAAATTCATAATGACCCGATTCTTTTGAAATCAAGTTTACTCAATTGTATTTTGTTTATACGTATAAATAACTGAATCGTAGTATTAACGCCGACCCATTAAAAATCAAACGTATTAAGATAGAGTTTTTTAGAATTAACGAATTTATTCTCTTAAAACTCACGAGACCAGAAAAATAGATTCTTAACTTGTCAGATTTAATTTGATTTTTTCATCAATCTCATTTTTTTCTACTTAATCAACCGTGTGAGTCAAACAAATTTATTATTTTTATTTTCTTTAAAAAAAAAACATATTTTTACTATTTTGATTAACAATATAGATTTTGGTTTTTGATATAATTTTGAAGAGTTGCAATCAAGTTGCAAAAATTTAAGCGACAGGTCTACCCACACTGTCAACTTCCCATTGGGTGTCCTTAAAGACTAGAGACTACTGTACATAAATAATTCTTTTTCCATTTCGGGCAAGTTCTCCCCTGGGCCCCCGCTACAGGCTTTGCCCCTTGCACCATACCGGGGGCTTCGCCTTCTGTACCTAAGGGTGGCCGCTCCACCCTAATCAAACAAATGATAACATCATTTGTTCTCAAGATATGCAAAACAAAATATATTTCAAAGACAGTTTCTTATTTCGTTTTTTTTTTTTTTTAAATTTAATAATAATATACTGACGTTTTTAACATCAAGGAAGGTTCTTAGGCCATTATATAATAATGTTATGGTAAAAAATCCATATAATCTATGTTATCTTAACAAAGTTAATTCTGTTTTTTACCACAAAAAACAAACCGTTAATCCGAATTTGCTGAAAACTTTATCCGGTCTTCATTTTTTGATTACGTATCTAATAAAATTAGTTCGGAGTTGATATCATTTGTCCTCGAGATATGCGAGAAGAAAAAAAATTCACGAACGAACGCACGCACAGACATCACGCTAAAAACGATGGATTCGGATTCTAGTGACCTTGAAACGTGGAGATATGTCAAAATTAGCGATTCGTATAATCGGACCGATTACAATAACTTCCTATGGGAAGTTAAAAATATTTTTTTTCCCTTCTTAAGGTGGTTGCTGATTTTTGTAATATCCAATTATTATCTGAAATTACAAAAAAAAAAAAAAAAAAAAAAAAATAGTATATTTAGCACGGGACTAAAAGGTTTCTTTTAATCCCTCGAGCCTTTACAGTCCCTCTGGCTCGGGATCAAAAGTCACACTTTAGTCCCTTGGTGTATAATATACCTACTATTTAACAATATTTATATCTTAAACGCTACATCAGAATTGGTTGGAATTTTGACATTTTATATAATATAAAACACTAAAAAATACCCCTGTCGCAACATCCTGTATAACATAGCGAATTTCCGTTTACAAAAATTAATTTGTCTCGAAAACCAGTTTATATAGAAGAATGATTGAAAAACGTTTTTATGTGATTTTTTCTCCTCTTTTCAATAGTATAAAAAAATATCGCAAAAACTTTTGAATTTGGGAAAATCTTAGCGAAAAACTAAGTTTTTTCGGCGAAAAATGCCCAAAAAAACATGTTCCTAGCATCGGACGTGTCTGGCTGACGAATGCATCCAAAATTTTTGGACTTCCAACGCTTTCACAAAATTTCGTTAAAATAGGTTGTTTCGTTTCAGAGTTATCCTGCTGATACATAAATACATATACACATATATATCTATATAAATTTTAGTGAATGTCATTTTCGACTTCTAAGGACCTAAAAAGAAATTTCTATCATAGTCCCAGGCTTAAGTCGCGTCATGACAGTGACTATAATAGCTGAAATTTCGATTTGAAATTTCGTTAAAATAATATATCCAGAATTCATTCATTAATCTTTAAAAGGCTCTTCTAGTGCTCCAACTACCTTAAGGGGAGATTCGCCAAAAAGACATCAAAAATCGACCTTTTTTATTATTTTTTTTTTATATAAATAAATAATTTATTAAAAAATTAACCCCTCATTATTTCTACATATTTTGAGATTACAAAATTTTTTTTTTTAATTCAAAAATGAGCTGTGTTATAAATGGCTTTGAAGTCAACACTGCGAAACTTTTCCACCTTGACAGTTTCTCGCATTTTGAAATCCTCAGTGAACCAACATCAAAAAAATCAGGAATTTTCTGAAAATATACAATATATACAGTTATGGCACTAACTAGGATCAACGAAAAAAAAAAATAAAAAACCGGCGAGAAATCGCATTTTCAAAAATCACCGTTTTTTGTCGACTATAAACAGACGCCATTTTGAAAATATATTACGGAACCAAAAGATCCTAGTTCCTGCCAAAATGCACTTCGATTTATGTGGATATCTCAAATACTTTTTGAGATACATGAGGAACCATGTCAAAAAATGTACCTTCGAGAAAATAGCAATTAAAGTTTTTTTTTTAATTGAATTATAGTAGGGTGCGTGCACTAAAATGCCCATAACTTTTTGATTTTTCATTTTTTTAAAATAAAATTTTAGGAGAATATTTCTAACGCTTTAAGGAACATAGTTGTAAAGTAAAAAAAATCGATTTCTTTTTTTTTTTTTAGCGAATCTCCCTGTAATAAGTTCGATATTAAAAACATTTTCTTTAAATACGATTTGCTTACCTATGTCTGTCTGGTTTCAAATTTCATATCTTTCAAATTTCAAAAGTAATAAAGTAGACAATCTCCATTAATCTGATATGATTATAGTGGTACATTATGTTATAAAATTTAAATAAATTTAAAATAAGGGATTCAAGCCACATTTAAGTGCATGCATCTTTGTCCTAAATACTGTGTCATTCATTTGAGGAAAAAGGCGACCGACTGTGCGTGCTAACTAAGGCCTTTTTTGTGTATTCGTCTTTAAATAATTAATGTATTGTATGAAACCTTTTAACAGTATATATAGCATACCCAGCCAACTTTTTAATAAGTATAAAAATATTATTGGATCTTACCTAGCTCTGACTGAATGGAAGATGGAGGTATCTTTAATAAAAACAATTATAATGAACTAAACCAAAAATATGTCTTACACAGTCTTGTAATACCTTAATTACATTTGAAAAGTATACAGGATGTTTCATTTTTTGAACAGCAACAAAAGACAAATATGAATTTTGACTAAGCTACCACCTAATTGATGTTTAGGACAGAAACAAAATACTTCCAAGGAGTGCTGTGTGGCACATAGCTTCCTCGTACTCTTAACATGCCTGTATAAGAGCGCATCTAGTGATTTTGTGTTTGAAGTACTTCTTATCTTAAATTTTGTGCTTGCTATGCTCATACGATCAATTCCAGAGTCATGCATGTCAGAAGAATTTTCTGATACGCAAACGGACAAACGGAGAGACAAATATTCATTTGGACAGAATCAAAATACTTCAGAAAGCTTTGAAGTCGTCCATGCGGTTGAGAATGATTTTGCAACAGTTTCAACATCTCATGAGCTTCCACCAGGATTAACAAGGACAGTCGATAATCTAGGTACGTGGTTTATACTTTCTAAGCAATATTGCCAGTGGTAATTGCCAAGCTATTAACCAGTTTGAACTAAATACAGTTAACAAACCTTCTCTGGGAGAATAAAATATACACGTTCAAAAATCTATGACACGTGCTTACGTGTATATTTTTACTCATTTGTTTGTGATACATAAAAAGCAATCTACGTATTCATTCTAACATATCATATTATATGTATTTTTTCGCTCTCTTAAGAAGTACATTCCATCCATGTTATACATATTCTTCTATATCAATGGTTACAATTGATATTATTAGAGACGAATAAAGGAATGGCTAGAATACAAGCTCAATAAGTATGACAATCAAGAATTATCAAATGAGCAACCAAGATAAATAATACTTCTGTGGCAGCATCCTACATAACATAGCCAAGTTCCGATTACAAAAATTAGTTTTTCTCGGAAACTAGTTGACATAGGAATAATGACTTCAAAAGCTGTTTTATGTTATTTTTTCTCCTCTTTCAACAATTTCGCAAAAATTTTTGAATAAGGGGAGATTTCGGCAAAAAACAAATTTTTTTCACGAAAATTGCCAAAAAAAACAAAACATGTTTCGGGCATCAGACGTGCCTGGCTAACGAACTTGTCCAACGATTTGAGACTTTCAACATTTTTACCAAATTTCGTAAAAGTAGGATACTTCGTTCAAGAGTGATCGTGCGGACATATATGTATTAGGGTGGTCCTTAAAAAACTAATATTTAAAAATTACTAGGGGCACCCGTTCATTTTGTTCCACAATATGAAAAAGGACTTCAATAAAAATTTTAAATTTTTAAAAAAATGTTTTAGGGGTCACTACCAAGTTTTGAATTTTCAAAATAATCGAAGATTTTTCAAAATTTCTATAAAATTTCATTAAGTTCGTGAGCATCAAATTAACACTGATTATGATTTAAGTAATAAATTAGGACACTACATTAACTTTTAATTACATATCACTCACTTATAGCTTATTAAATAGATTTTCCCAGAGCCTGGATGGCACTGCGAAACACATGTCTGAGAACATCTATTTAATGAGCTATGAGTGAGTGATATGTAATTTAAAGTTAAGGTAGAGTCCTAATTTATTATTTAATTCATAATCAATGTCACTTTGGTGCCCACCAACTTAATGAAATTTTATAGAAATTTTGAAAAATCTTCGATTATTTTAAAAATTCAAAACTTAGTAGCGACCGCTAAAACATCTTCTAAAAATCTAAAATTTTTATGGAAGTCTTTTTTCATATTGTGGAACAAAATGAACGGGTGCCCCTAGTAATTTTTAAATATTAGTTTTTTAAGGACCACCCTAATATGTATATATAAATTTTAGTAAATGTTATTTGCGGTCTCTACTGACCTCAAAACAAATTTCTACCATAGTCCCGGACTCAAGTCGCGTCATGACACTGGCTGTAATAGATCAATTTTCGATTCAATTATTGGAAATCAAAAAAAAAAAAAAACTACAAAAAAATGAAGCTATCCAAAAGCTGTTTGATTTTAATGGACAAATAATTCTGACCTGAAAAAAATTTGAATATAGTAATAGTTTGGTCTTGATCTCTCCAAAAATTAAATGCTGATTCCACATGAAACATCCTATACATTACATCATATTAAAATATTGAAGG
Source organism: Brachynemurus nebulosus (assembly GCA_035578155.1). NCBI lineage: Eukaryota > Metazoa > Arthropoda > Insecta > Neuroptera > Myrmeleontidae > Brachynemurus > Brachynemurus nebulosus. Next base: position 11,587,778 of record JAPWDM010000012.1, on the reverse strand, counting down.
CAGGGAAAATAATATTAAGAAGAAACTGTAAGTAGCCCGACTAATGAGACTTTTACCACAAAAATGATGAAGAAGAAAATTCATTTTATTAAAACTTCAACATCATCGGCGAAGCTACACGGAGCTAGTGAGCTATACCAACGCTCGCGAGTCACATGTCAGACAGAAATAACAACACATCAAAATCGAATATTTATAATGATAATCATGTATCGTTCGCTCTCACTCTAATGGAAATATTGTTGTAGGAGTAATTTAAAATATCATGTTAATTCTTAATGACAATGATGATGAAATTATTGATGTACTTTTTGTCTCTGTCTTTGTCTTGCACTTTTCTATATGTGTTGTAAAACATTAAAAGCAAAATATTATTATGATTCTGACTCTGTCTATTATTGTTGGTCTTTGTTTATCTTTTACTTACACCTTAATTTAGTTCAATTATGAAAGTTATATTATGAAAAGAAATGGGGTACAGGGTCTTCAAAACATACAGTTGAAATAAAAGTTCTTCATAAATTTATCTTAACATTAAATTCCGATCTAGAATTAAATCGCATCGACTTAGGTCGTCTGGATTACGTCAAATAAAATTTGACACTATTCCTCAATCTGACATAATTTGTTTCTAATTACGTCAGAAGGTCTGATATACTTCTACTGTTATTTTTGAGAAAAATCACATCTATACATATAATAAAATTGTAACGAGACCATTTCTGTAATTGGAATATTTTTTAAAAATTGTACTGGTACTGTAAATAGTTACCGATGTAGATATCAAAACAGCGATTTTTAAAATTTTTGTCTGTCTGTCTGTTCACGTATCACGCAAAAACTATTAAACGGATTTTAATAAAATTTGGTATGGTCATAACTTATTACTTAGAGCAACATTTAAGCTACTTTTTACTCCGGGAAAATGCCTCCTTCCCACGGGAAAATAGAAAAACCATTTTGTGCATGTGCACGTATTACGCAAAAACTATTGGACGGATTTTTATGAAATTTGGTGTGGTGATAACCTATACTTGAATCAACATTTAAGATACTTTTTACTCCAAGAAAATTCCTCATTCCACGGAAAAATTAAAAACCATTTTGAGCATGTGCATGCATTACTCAAAAATTATTATTCTTTGCAAGTTCTGTATAATTATTACACTTACATACTTCTCATTGAGTTTATAACAATGCTTTGCGCGAACGACGTCGCGGGTACGGCTAGTATTAGGATATTTGACAAACTGTATTACTCAAAACTATAAAAATTTTAATTTAAAAAAATTACAGAATTAGGACCAATTTTTTTTTTTACAGCGAAAAAATTGATGCAAATAATTTCGCTGGTTCTTTCATTGTAAGTCATTTCCACATGATAAAAATAAAGTAAAAATTTTTGTTGAGATATTTAACTGATTCTAAAACTATAGTAACGAAACATTTAATAATAATATGAATTATACAAAGACGTAAGAATATATTATATTATGTATTATAAAAGGACCTGTAACAACATTGTTCTATTGAAGCAAAATTAGTGCCAATTCAAGACAGTGGCGGCAACAAAATTAAATGTTTATATATGTATGTAGAAATTCATTTTAAATAAGTTGACTACGTTTACTATTGAATTCACATAAGAAAAGTGCTCAGTTTATCTTAAGTGGAATTTATCATGCTTTATATCCTTTGCATGCTTGATATGTAATATTAAATTATTATTTAACATATTGTATATATACGCAAATATTTTTTCAAAGAGACGGCTAATATATGTCAAAAAAATCTTGAATTACCTTATCGGTGAAATGTTATTCCTTGTGCCTTTTTTCTAATAGGGTTTTTACATTTGTAAACAGAATTAGTTGCCATAATATTTTCTTTTAAAAAATATAACGAAAAACGCAATTTAAAAAGTGAAAATAGTAAAAACTTTTACATTATTTTTTCAAATTTTCTAATACAAAGATGGCTGCCTATACTTCAATCTTAATACTAAAGTCTAGGGTATCTTAGAAAGAGAAATATCTATTGATAATTTACATATTATTTATAATACTTGTCTCTTTTTAACGTACACGAAATATCTTTCGTACGCGATACACATAAATTACTGATCCTTTCATACTATATATTATTTATTACGTCTTTGATATCAACTTATTTTATCCGTTAAATTGTCATACCGTTTTACACTCGAATTTTACATTTTCTCTGAATACATTTTTGTTTTCTACAAGTCGAATTGCTTGTCTGAAAGCGATCTAATGAAAAGAAATTTCAGTTCAAAAACTCTCCAGCTACGCTATCGTATTTTTACTAGTATTGCTAGGGGACAAAATTATTTGAAAAAATGCCAACTCTTCGGTCTTGTCCCACCTTCCCCTACAAACTAAAAAAAAATGTTTCACTTTCAGTACTTAATTTTGTTGGAAGGCTCTGTATGTTGCCTTACACAAATTTTTTTCAATTTTAATGTACACAAAAGAGTTTGAAAAAGAAAAAAGGAAAAACCAAATATAATATTAGTGAATTTTCAAAGTACGAACGGATAGCTGCTGCGGCTATAGTAATGACAGTGGGAAAAGTATGCCGAAAACGAAACGGGAAGCGAAGGGAAAATTTATTAATATTGTATAATAAAAATTAATTCTTCATTTCCATTTATAAAATACCCCAACCACTACCCCTATCCCCCACTCCCTCCGGACTCCCATCCCTCAAATTGCGTTTACTTCATTAATAAGAGTTGTAACTTAAATGCAACAACCAAGTAAGCGGTGGGGGTAATAAGTGGTGAAGAGCAAAGTTCAACGTAATTTCGTTTTGCCTTAAAGTTTTTCATTTAAATATAAATTTGATGAAATGAATGCTCCATTAATAATATTATGCAAAATATTTTCCAGAGCGGTTTTTTTCGGTCCTGATAGGTACACAAACGATAATGGAAAAATGAAGAAAAGTACTTACCTACATAATATTAGGGTGAATGCGGGAGTGATGCCGCACATTTTGAAAACACTTGATCATTCTTTAAGTATGCATTTAATTGATTTGAAATTTGGTACACAATAAATGTAAACATTGTTCTTTAAAATTATTTATAAATAATTTTAAATTTTGAGTCATAAAAAATTCATAATTAACATTTTTGTAGATGCGGCATCTATACCATGCAACTTTAAACACGGCATCTCTCCTTTTTGTCGGGATAGATGCCGCAAGCTGCTATAGCAAGCATAGTGCGGAATTCTAACCTAAAATTTTATACAGTACTTTTAAAATATACCTAAATTAATAACAAAACTCATTCTCATTAAAAAAATGAAATATACATTCTCAAAATTTAATGAATTAAATGCTTGATAAAATATTATGTTAAAAAACTTACTTTTCAATAATAAAAAGTTGGATAATTACTAAACTGATGGACTAATCATAAATGTTACCAGCATATACAGCTTAAATAAGTAACTTATTTTAAACATATAATCCATTAATAGCGCTATCTATCAATCAACAGACGAACTATGGCTACTGCGGCATCTCTCCCGCACTTACCCTATTTGATTTGGGTTTTGTTATTATTTATTATTACGAAGGGTGAATTTCAAACGAATTACTATTAAAATTTTTAAGTGCAAATATAATATGCGGTCTATTGGCTAGAAATTACAAAAAACTTCGTCAAGTGCGAGATGGACACGCATTAAGTCAGAGTTCCTCAGTAGTTCGAGTTTTTCACAGCTTTCAGGATAAAATACAGGACACTTTTTTAAGCATTAGAAAAATGATTAAAAACAATTCTTTAGCTATGAATAGATTTCTTGTAGCTTGGAATCATTTTTACCATTATTAATTGGAATAACATTAGGTCGTGTAATATGAAATGTCGATTTCCGACCACTTGGTCAACTGTGTAATTTGCTGTATTTTTTAGATGGATACGTGAGTAACTTTTTAAATAGGACAATTTTTTTCCTAGAGAAATCAGTAGAAAACCTTTTTCGCCAAAAGTGTTTTTCAAACATTAACAAACAAAGAAATAGGTAAAAAAAAAAATGTTTTTCACTACTAACCAGGTACTTTTGAGTCTTACCCCATAGAGTAAATTGCTGGCCATTCTTTGTGAATCATTTCCACTCTTCATCTATTATATACTCTCAAAACAATTTCTTTGTTTAAAGACTAAAAATTTCTTTGAATCAGAGAAATATTTTTTTTTATTTGAAGAAATATTTCTTTGGCTACTGAGAAAAAAAATCAAGATAATATTTCTTTAATTCAAAAAAATATTTTATTTGGTTCCTATAAATATTTATTTCAGCAAAAAAATATTTATATGGATCAAAAAAATATTTCTTTGGTTTGAAGAAATACTTCTTTGACTACTAAAAAAAAATTCTAGAAAATATTTCTATAGGGAGAGTTTTGGCGATTTTGGATTATTAAAATAGGGAATTTTGGGATAAATGATCACCGTATTCTATTGAAAAAATTTTTTATTTGGCTACGTACGTTTCGAGTGAAAAACTCTTCTTCAGGCCATATTCTTAAAAATATTAAAAATATTAAAATTTAAAAACAGGAACATACATTTTTCGAACAACAATAAATTACTCACAATTTTTTTTTTTAAAAAGTAGTAAACTGAATCGAATCACAATAAGTTATTAAAATATAAAATTAAATTAAAACATTTATAAAACTAAACACTTAATTTTTTCACTCAATTTGTTAAAATTAAAATTAAAAACAGACAATATTTTAAAATAACAAAATAAAATGAAATACTTTTTAATAGTATCAAGTCAAAATGATAAATGAATTAAAACGAAATTTTTGTAAAAATTTTTTCGTTTCATTTATTCTAAAATTCCCTATTTTAGAAAATATTTCATTAAATAGTTTAAATCAAAAAAATATTTCTTTGAATAAAAAAAACTTTTTTTGGATTCAAATAAATATTTTTTTGAACAAAAAAATCGTTTTGAAAGTGTATCGTAAGTAACACTTATCATATCAAAACCATACTATAACACTACCAAATTTTTCATTCATTTTTATTATTCTAAAAATTCGGAACATCCTCATTGCACCGAGGCGAGGGTTCGGTAACTAGCCCACTTTGTTATTAGATTGTCCTAATAAAAGTGTAATTATTATGTAATATAAAATGAAATAAAACTCATTCATCTTTTAAAATTTTATAAGTACCCGGAACAGAATGGAAAGATGAGCGACTCAAATGTAATTTTACAAAGCGTACAACGCCAACACAATTTTGATCTGGTTCTGACGGGTGATACTGTTTGGTTACGTTGATATTAAACGTAGACACCGCACCTAATTAAATAACCAGATTCCATTTAGTCGGAAAGTAAAATAGGTCTGGTAGATGGAAAGAAAAAGATGGCAATACGATATGAGCGGAATGTATGATAATGATAACAATAAAAGAGCTTGAGTTTGTCATCACTAATGCCCGGACGTATAGTGCAGGTCATAAATTATCCTGTCAAAAATTGCCCAAAAAACGTGTCACCATTCGTTAGAAGCGGCACAAAATTTATCTATTTTTCATAAATACATTTATAATTTTTTTCTAAATGCGCTTTATAGTTTGTGTGACACGAACTAAAGAGGTACTCTACAAATATATTTTGTTTTGAAAACAATAAAATTTCATATAAACAACATAGTCGCTCAATTTAAGTTTGTAACATCACTCGCGCGACGGACGAACACAGTTTAATTTGATCAACTACATGTGAATTATGTAAACATCTATCTGAAGAAAAAATTTTTTTTCATACACTGAAACTATAAATCATCCTGTCAAAAAATTGAATTGTTGATAAAACATATATGAAAGGAGCGTGTCTTGTAAATTTTTATGAGGAGATATTTCTTGTACAAAGATACAGATAAATTAAAACTATTACATAATTCGATTTCACCACTGGGTTGGTCATCGAAAAGATGCTTGAATAGCGAAATCTGGCAAAAGTTCTAGAATATTCTTTCAATAATCAGAAAAGATATAAAAAATCCTTAATCAATGGATTGACCAACGAAAAAGTAACCAAGTACCGATATTTAGAATAAGTTCTAGAATATTCTTTTTGGAAATTAGAAAAAATATCGAATATCTGATTTCACCACCAAATTTTTCATCGAAAAGCGATCAATTAACGGAATTCGGCAAAGGTTCGAGAATATTCTATTCTGAAAATAGAAAATATATCCAAAAACCGACTTCACCATTGGTTTGGGCATCAAAAAAGTGTCCAAATAGCAGAATTCGTCATAAGTTCTAGAATATTCTTTTTGGAAATCAGAAAAATTATTGAAAATTTTGCATCACCATTGGATTGTTCATCAAAAAAGTGACCAAGAAATGAAATTCGGTAAAAACTCTAGAATATTCTATGTGAAAATCAGATAAGATATCCAAAACTTGATTTCACCATCGAATTAGTTAGTTAAAAAGGATCCATGTAGCGAAATTTAACGAAATTTCGAGAATGTTCTATCTGGATATCAGCTAGGATATCGAAAAATTTACTTCACCATTTGTTTAGTCATCGAAAAGCAAGTTAAATGCAGGTGAAAACATTTGACAAAAGTTTCTATTCGAAAGTTAATAAAGATGTCGAAAAACCAATATCACTATTAGAAGAATTATTGAAATAGAAGCTAAATAAAGATATTTAACAAAAGTTTTAGAATGTTCTGTTCGAGAACTAGCAAAGATAAAGAATTATTTATCATAAACTGGTTATAATTGATGAATTTAGGGTCCATTAGTCCCATTGATTTGGTCAACGATAGTGTATTTTTAAAAAATTTGACAAATCGTTACTTTTCGCAATCGTAAACTTTAATCGTAAATATCTCCTAAACGGTGCGTCACAGCTCAAAAATAACGAAATTTTTGAAGGCTTAAGCGAAGCAAGTTGTGGGTATTCCGAACGTATTGCGACCATCAAAACCTACTTTTCGTTATCGAAAATTATCGATACCGCGTAACTTGTCATAAATTGATTATAACTAGTTAATTTAGACTCTGTTAGTCCCATTGCTCTGGTCAGTAAACGAAAAATTTTATAAAAAACTACTTTTCGTTAACTTTCGCTATCGAAAACTTTAATCGTAAATATCTCCTAAACGGTGCGTCACAGCTCAAAAATAACGAAATTTTTGAAGGCTTAAGCGAAGCAAGTTGTGGGTATTCCGAACGTATTTCGACTATCAAAACCTACTTTTCGTTATCGAAAATTATCGATACCGCGTAACTTGTCATAAATTGATTATCACTAGTTAATTTAGACTCTGTTAGTCCCATTGCTCTGGTCAGTAAACGAAAAATTTTATAAAAAACTACTTTTGGTTAACTTTCGCTATCGAAAACTTTAATCGTAAATATCTCCTAAACGGTGCGTCGTAGCTCAAAAATAACGAAATTTTTGAAGGCTTAAGCGAAGCAAGTTGTGGGTATTCCGAACGTATTGCGACTATCAAAACCTACTTTTCGTTATCGAAAATTATCGATATCGAAAATAACGATATTTCCAAAATGGATGATATAAGGAAACAAAGTATTCTTTCAAATATATAACATCAACTATAAATTTTCGTTATCAAAATCTTTCGATCGAAAATAGATTGCAAATAGTATCCAATTTTTTTAAACTTATGGTTGTGATTTTTTATATCGTCAGTCATGTTTGTTTATTACATTTTTATGTTCAGTAAATAATCAGAAGATAAAATAATATTTTCCTGCCTTTTTTGCTTGTACGATAAATTTAAGAGAAAGTTGGAAAAAATAGGAAAAATTAAGATTTTCTTTTTTTCAAGCAAAAGGTAGGGGCGGCATTTTTCATGGTGCCTAGGGCGACATTCAGGGTTAATCTGACCCTGTTAACTAACATCTGCAACTAAAAACTAAATTACTTATTAGTTAATACTAATAGTTGAATTTTTCAGTCATTAGTTGCAAAAAAGTATTTTTGTCATTGGTTTTTAATTATTAGTTGCAACTAACATCTAGGCATCTAGCCAGTAGTGACTACTGTTTTGTTGAAAATTAATAAATGTTAATAAAGTGTGCTACACTTCACTGAAAGTATCATTTTCCTTTGCATTTACATAATAACAATTAAAATTTGTAAATGACTTTAGATATTGAAATTACAGTTTATTTTCATTTTTTAACCCCTCATACTTGTTTTTGCGCTACTGGAGAACTTGACAGGATGATTTATAGTACACTATAGAGTCCGGGCTCTAGTCATCACCAGCATAGCATCATCAGAATACATTTATTCGGTGGTGCAACTCAATCAAAAGTCATAATTTATTTATCACAACTAATGAAGTCTGAGGAGTTACACACCACATACATACATACGACAATATTGTCGAGCTTACAAGTTGGTGGCGCGTAGATATCTCTAATGGAGTTGGAGAATGTTCATTTCGTTTACCAAAAGCTCCGAGTCGAATCGTACGTTTGTGTACAGAATGATCCATATTTGTCATTACTCAACAATTTTTGTAGTTGATAAATACGAAGTTATAATATAAACGATTAGGAAGAGATTTTTTTGTAGGGTTGTGTGTATATTTTGGGTCCATATACATGTATGTAGTTAGTATCAATAAAACATTTGACCATCATCGTAGACAGTCTTTTTTTTTACAACCTATAAAATTTAAAAAATAGTTTCATTTGAACATAACCTTCAGTTATGCGGTCTTTTTTTGTGCGATAAAAAAATAGCCATTAAAATGCATAATATGAATCAAAATCAAGAGACAGTAAGAGACTTACATATTTACTATAATAACTTTCTCTAATAAAAATACTTTTTAACGTTTTTTAAGCATTTAATCATTACTTTGCATAAGAACACATTTGCATTGTTGCATCATTGAGTTTTTTTATAGATATATTTTTTAAAATTTCCATAATATTTTAAAAATGAAATAAAATGTTTCTACGTGTAAATTAAAGCTTTATCCTGTTTAGAAAAGCAACTTCTATTGTAATTGAGGTTTTGGGCGTTTTGAGTTATGTATTTTCGGTAAAACTTTTTATGCGGTCCCGATCCACCCCATAAATTTTTTTTTTTTTGCAATCTGGACCGAACTAAGTTTTTTATAACTATTTATGTTATTTTTGAATATAATTTTTTTGTGCGATTTTTTATGGTCCCGAAGTAAAAATTCTGGTATCTTATAATTTTATGTCTGTGTGTCCGTTCGTCTGTCTGTCACACCCTAATAATTCCTACACGTTTCATACTATAAGTGTACCTATATTTCAATTAACATACAGCAAAATGATTCTTAATTTGCTGAAGTACTTTCCCATACTAAAATATGGGAATGAAAATTTTTTACCGCTTTTCATTGTTAAGCTCCGTGTACGAAATATTGAGCTTCAAAATGAGGTTTTTGAAACATCTTCTCGCCTCTACATAACTTTTTAATCGTGGGTTCAGATGAAATTATTTCAAAAATTTAAAGATTGAAAAATCTCGAGGAACTTCACAATATTGTAATCGGAATTAGCTACTAATTAAAAAAAAAAAAAGTGTAAAAAGGTAGATCACTCTGCAGTAGGGTTGGCAACTGTCCCGATTTAATCGAGATGTCCCGATTTCAGGCCTATGTATCTCACGTCCCGACAACAGTAGTGGCGGGACGCTAATTGTCTCGATTTTTAACATCTACAATTTTTTTTACATTTTAGTCCCGCCAGTCTCGCTATTGTTGTTTCCAAATTATCGCGCTTGCATGTCATGACGGCCAAAGAAATAAGTATACTTGCTGTACCTACTGATAAAGTGTACTCTGTCTACTGATTTATGACTTATACAGCTTACAGTGTTGCCAGATTAACTCATTAAAATCCCCCCAACATTAAAATCCTTCCAAAAATGAGAGAAATTATTTAATGTACATGAAATACGTCAATGCTAAAGACGGTCAACTTTATGAAAAATGTTTTCTCCAAAAATAATACTTACAGTTGATAAGCAAAAAAAAAAAATAAATAAATAAATAAATAAAAATCTAAAAATTAAAAAACTTGATTTTTAATTTAATAAAATAAAATAAAGAAATATTATTGTAATATTATCTTTAAGAAATTGCTTTATTTAAAAGTTTGTTTGTATATGATCATGGTTTAAGTATGTAGCTCTTAGTTACAAATAATAAAAATTAAAAGATACATATCTTTCCTACTGGCTGATTAAAAACGTTTGTCTTTTTTTAAAAGTCACGATTTTACTTGTCCCGTCCCGATTTTTTTCCCATTGAATCCCGAAATATTCATTGGTGGAGTTGGCAACCCTACTCTGCAGTGCGTCACCGTCACTTTTACGAATTTCCTTAAAAAAATAATTCCTTTTTTGGTAGCTTTTTAAAAGAACCTGATTTTTTATTTTCTTTTTTAAACAATTAAACCTATGCTCCTGGATCACTTCCGAATCACACTGTAATTATATGTATAAATGATCGTTGCTCAACATCGAAAATAACATTACTTACATAAAATTACCTTTTCGTAACTCTTTGTCGTTACCGTTCCTTCCTCCTAACTCCTCCCACCCGATTTCATCCTATATGTAAGTAGGTACTTTCATACATATATGCCTAAACTATATTATGTATTAGAATTATTATATTTTATATAAATGTTACATTTCCCAATGGAATCAAACAAAGTAACTCCTCCACAGTACCTTTACAAGATGTACCAAAATTTTCTAAAAACATTTTGATGAAACAACCCCCCGATAGATCCCCGTAAGTAGGCCGAATTTCCGGTTACAAAAATTACCTCAATTTAAAACTCACTGTTTTGCAAACGAAGCTTAAAAATTAAAAATGGTAAAGGAAACCTCAACTTCATTTTAAGAGGGCTTCCGATTTTTGGCAAACTTTCCTAAAATAACTAATTTTTTTGAGATTCCGGGCATCGAACGTGTCTGGATAAAGAACCCATCCGATAACACTCGAACGAAATGTCTTACGTTTGTGAAATTTGGTGAAAATATTGGAAATCCCAAACTGTTGGACGAGTTCGTTAACCAGACACGTCCGATGCCCGGAACATGGTTTTCTTGGCAATTGTCGTGAAAAAGATTAGTTGTTTGCCAAAATTTTCCCATATTCAAAAATTGTTGTGAAATTTTTTTACACCATTGGAAAGAGGAGAAAAAATCACATAAAAACGGTCTTTAAACTATTATTCTATGTCAACTAGTTTCCAAGAAAAACTAACTTTTATAAACGGAAATTCGCGACAGGGTTATTTTGAAAATTGGACCACTATGCATTCGAAAATTCGCTCAAACAGATTTTGCTATTATTAGAAAAAACAATTTCAATCAAAGACACAATCATAATAAGCTGAAATATATTTACCCCCCACCCTTTTACAACGTCACGGTTCTTTACATTTCAAACGTGCACCCCCTCCCCATCCCCACCCCTATAATAATCTCCTAATAAAAACAAGAAATTTATCACGTTCACCGTATTGAATTGATAACGAGAAAAAAAGATTTTTTCTCAATCATAAAGTAAGTATCATTAAACACAATAAACCAAACCGAGCCAAGCCATCACCAAGCCACTACTTAAAAATTGCATTGATGCTAAAAACTGATAAAACAATGGAATGATACTTGATAATTAAAACAAAAAAGAATCACACAAAGATATTGTATCATGTATAGGTACAATCGAACCTCTTCAACACACAGTATTGTGTCCCACTATATGTGTAGTGAATCTTGATAAAATGCGATGCGTAGGTATTTTTTTTTATTGTGTAATTTTTTTCATTCATTCGTTCCCGGTTGAATTGATAGATGGGGGCACCGTCATATCCCGTGTTTTTGTCTGGTGTCGCGCGGTAGATCACACTTATAATTTTTTTTTTTTTTTTTTTGTAATATTTAATACGAGGTAGTATAGAGAAGATAAGATTACTAAATTATAATATATTCATTTCGAGTCTTTTCAATGGTGATCATTGTGAGGCTAAAACACAATAGATAAGAGATTTGTTCGACCAGCACACGAACTGCCTGCCATCTATGTACGTTATGTGTTTTCACTGTGTGAATGGGAAATTTGAATGGATGTGTTGAAGACAATGTGACGTGTCATTTTATGTCTGATCGAGAAATATCTCTTGATTTTACACGTGCTTGATTTAATTGGTGCTGCTTACTATTAAAAAGTGGTATAATATTTGTGGCGATTTTCGAAAAAATTCGTGATAATTAGTTAATTTTCTTGAAAAAATATTACTGCCCCATCTCATAACTGAGTTACAGTATGAAAGATATGGTAACCAGACCAATTTTGGCATATAGATTAGTGATGAGCCAAATTAGTCTTGATCTTGTGGTCTTGTCTTGGTCTTGCATTTTTTGCAAAACCAAAACCAAGACCAAGACTATGTATACCAAGAGCAAGACCAAAACCAAGACTATAAGTATGGCTGCAAGACGAATACCAAGACTCAAGAAAGCAAGACCAAGACAAAAGCAAAAAAGAAGCAAGACTCTTGTAAAACTATTTAAATAGTTTGAAAGTATAAATAATACCGTAAAAAGAGAAAATTCTGATTTTAGAAGGAAAAAATTCGCTAATAAAAAAATGCAAGAAAGTGCAAGATTTTTTAGCAATACCAAGACCAAGACTGCATTTTGCAAGACCAAGATCAAGACTCAAACTGCTCTAGCAAGACCAAGACCAAGACTCAAACTGCTGTAGCAAGACCAAGACCAAGACTCAAACTGCTCTAGCAAGACCAGGACCAAGACTCAAACTGCTCTAGCAAGACCAAGACCAAGACTCAAACTGCTCTAGCAAGACCAAGACCAAGATTCTGAATGCAAGACCAAGACCAAGACTTGGCAGTCTTGGTCTTGGTCTTGCATTTGCTCATCACTAATATAGATGCACACTTGAACAGATCTTGATGTTTTTAGAGTCTAAGGAACCTAGAAAATCGAAAAAATCGGATCTTAATGTACGAGCAGGTCATATTTTTAGTGTTCCGTAACAAAATTGACAAAACGAAACACATGTGGAATCGTGTTCGATGTCCGTCTGTCTATCAAAAGCAGTTTTCTCAAAAACTATTTGGCAAGAAATTTTGAAATTTAGCGCTGAGATAGAGTGTGATGGCGCAATTATAAATGTGAAGTTCAATTTCGATTCAAGGCATTAATATCAGGGGATAATCTAAAAAGTGAGAAAAAATTGTGCCGCAAGAACATCGAGTTAGATATCAAAAGTGCATATAACTGCAATTCTTTTTTCTTGAAACCTTTAAAAAATTGTTGCTTCCGACTCTTAATATCGCTCAGAAAAATCGGAAAAAATTTCAAAAGATTCAAATTGAAAAATTATCAAGACTGAATTTTTGTACATAATTTCCTTAGTACAAAAAAAAGGAAACCTGAAGACACATTTTGCTTTAATCCAAATATTATTAGTCAATAATTATATTACTGTTACGTTAAACGGATATTTGTGTAATTGATAAACCTACACACGAAAAATATAACAATTTCTGCACACTAATAAGCATCGGTTAAAATAATAACTAATAGTACCGAATACAGTTTACGCAAGTACGATTTGCATCTGGCTACTTGCGATCCATTCCTGAAACCATGTTACCTACAATACCAACGAAAAAGATCTCATCCAACTAAACATTTAGGTCTGTATAAATGTTAACAAACAAATCATTTAGCATATAAAAGGTTTCATTCAATGATTTTGAATGGTTTTGATATTTCAATTTTGTAAAATGTAAATACCATACGAAACGGAGTACTTACGAATGTAAACTATGTGTAAACAAAAATTATACACATCAGAAATGTCATTTTACATTATAGCTATGTATTTCTGTAAATATGAAAGTGTATCTGATGTAACATATTTCGTCGAATGTGGAGAACCTTTTATTATTTTTTTTTAATGTAAATGCACAATATACATTGAAGTTAAACTAGGGGTGGTATAGAAAATGTACAAAGTAAAGGTTAGTATATAAATATTCGTCAACCAAATTAGTAATGAGCAAAATCGATTTTGGTCTTGCATTTTTGCAACACGACAGTACCAAAATTCAAGCGAGTAGGACAAAAAAGTAAGTAGAATTTTGTTAAAATACAGCTAAGCCCTTTTCTATGCGGTGGATAATAGTATATTGTGCAATAAGTGTGGGAAATTGTCGATTGCTCACGAAAGCGAAGGCGAGCGCACGAACGTAGTGAGTGTGCTCATTCGCTTGAGTGGGGCAATCGACAATCCCGCACGAGTTGCACATACTATCTTTTATTACGAATTTCACATACTTTTTTCTATAATTATCACTATTTTTGACATTTTTATTACTTTTTAAAATAATATTTTTAAGTGTTCGTCTTTTTTTCTGAATTAATTATCGTTTAAATTACTTTGTTGGTGGTTTCTATAGAAACAATTATGAAATATTTATTAAATGAAAAATTAAGAGACGGCTTTCTTTGCGTGTTTTGATTAAATTTTGCGTATTTTATTGTCAATTTGCGTGTGGAAAGTTACTTTCCACACGCAAAAAAGTATGCGGGAAGAGTACAGTGGGCAAACAGCTATTTTGCGTACAGAAATGTGTGCGCCAAGTTAGTACTTCTCCCGCATGAGTAATAAAAAAAAATATATAAAAAAACTCCATAAATAGCTATAAAACATACAGTTCGGTCTAGATAAATAAAAAAAAATTTTAAATGCGGTGGATCGGAATCGGATAAATACATGACTCAAATCGTTCAAAACCGTAAGATTTCCTTAGAAATTGCTTTTCTAAACAAAATAAAGTATTGGTTTATACATGAGAACATTTTATTTCATTTTCATACTAGTATAAAAATTGCGATAAATACATTTATAAAAAAAAAAAAAACGTAATAGTCCAATAACTTATATTCTTATGCAATGAACTGATTAAATGCTTAGAACAGTCAATAAGTTATTTTATCAAAGAAAATTATTATAATTAATGTTTAAGTTTCTAACTTTCTTTTGCTTTTCATTTACATTATGTACTTTAATAGACATTTTTTTTAAAAACCACATAAGAAAAATCGCACAAAAATGACTGCATAAAAAAAGGTTCAGGTGTATAAAATTAGCGCAGGCAGACAAAAGTAAGTAAGTCCATTTTTATTATTTTCTTAATTTTATAATAAAGACCTAGAGAGTCTATCTCATATATTTCCAGAAGGGCAAAATCAATTCCACCCCTAACATCATTTTTTATGCACTTGTTATAAAAAAATTTTTTTCGGAAACAAAAGAAGTTAAGGTCTTAAAATTCGTAATAAAATAATAAATAAGTACATAATTTAATTAAATTGGAAATGTATTTTTATGGCAACAACTACCCGCTAAAACGGGTTAAGTTCACAAATGGTTTTAATAATGGAATTTACTGTTGTTTTTTATATGTTAAGTTCATAAAAATGTCTTAAAAAATTTTAGTTTAAGGTTTAAAGTTTTTTTTTTTTTATGATTTACTGCGTTACATGTTAAGAAAGTAATTGATTGAAAAAAATTTACAAAATGTCATGTAAACTTGAAGATAATTCAAATAAACTGATGTTACCTGCATTTCATTTTAGTTTTTACTGTAAAGTTGATATTTTGGACTTAATTACTTTTGTATGCCTGCGCTAGAAAGAACTTCAGAGAACTTTTCCAGATATTGTTTTTAAAATGTTTGAAAACCTCCAATTTCTCCTCTTAACATTAACGAATACTTTCGGAGCAGATTGTAAATTATATTGCCCTATAACCCGTGCCTATATATGTTTTGGGGGGTGTTTTTTTTCCATTTAATCGTAATGAATGGTGAAAGTGCATTGAATAAAATTGAACATGAAAGAATAGAACAATCATTTGGTAGTATATATAAATGGACTGTGGTGATTCTATGCTTGACCAAAGCATATATGTACCTACGTATATTCCATTATTTAAAACTTTTTGTCCGACACTAGCGATACGCCATCGTGTAATGGAAATGACATTTGAATTAATTTTGAAAATGGAAAAGCAGTTGGAAAATTACATTTGATTATTTTATTTGAATTGTTGATTTGATTATACAGTCACAAAAATTGCAAAAACAGAAGGAAGGAATTATGGACATATGGAAATCAGTTTCCAGCTATTGTATATTTTGGTTAAATAGGTTGTCAACAGATGGCGCCTTCTACATTCTTTATTCAAATAAAGGTAAAACTTTTCTATGCGGTGGATAGGGATTGCATTAAAAAAAATCGCAGAACAAAATATTTTCAAAAATTTCATAAATAGCTATAAAAAGTATAGTTGGGTCCAGATTGTAAAAAAAAAAAACCTTTTTTATGCGGTGGATCGGGACCGTACAAAAAAAAGTTTTATCGACAATACATAACGCTCAAAACCTCACGGTTTGCTTAGAAGTTGCTTTTCTAAACAAGATAAAGTATTAATTTACACGTGGGAACATTTTAATTTATTTTTATAATATTATGAAAACTGTGATCAATACATCTGTAAAAAAAAAACTGAATAATGCAATAACTTATATTCTTATGCAATGTACTAATTAAATGCTTAAAAAACATTAAAAATTAATTTTTTCAAAGAAAGTTATTATAATTAATGTTTAATTTTCTCACTTTCTCTTGCCTTTGATTTACACTATCCACTTAAATGGAAATTTTTAAAAAAACCAGATATAAAAAAATCGCACAAAAAAAAGACCGCATAAGAAAGGTTTAGCTATAGGGTAAAAGCCCCCTTTGTGGAACGGTATCTAATACTGGAACAGTTTTGACATTTACATATTTATTTCTTTAATTAAGTAAGGAAACTTTAAATGCGAGGTGTATTTAAATTGAAAAACAATCATTCTATTAATAATAATTTTTGTTATCAGACGTTTCTTTCAGAAATAACTTCATTAAAAATATGTAAATGTTCATAATTAGATACCGTTTTACAAAGGGGGCTTTTACCTTACTACAATTTTTAAAATAAAATTTTTTAAGGAAAATTACTTAATTTTTAACTATTTGTTTATTTTTCATCAGCGGAAAGAACGTTTAGACGTACCAACAAAAAACACTTTTTACTAATCGTGTTTATTTTGAATACTGTACGGAACTCTCGATAACGCGTGTCAGTCTCGCACTTTACCGAACATGTTCGCGAAGAAAAAAAATACAGCAAATTATTTAATTAATAAAATATTTTCGAAATCCGACTTATTCCAAAAATTGCACTTAATAAATTTTAATAAACGGGGTTCTTACACATACCTAACTAAGGTCACCCACCAACTCGCATGCATCATATATTAATGTGATAGGGTTCAAATCCCAACATATAGTACATATATATATGTATGTATGTATAATAAGCATATCCTTGTTATAAGGGAAACTATACTAGAATACAGATGGGAATTAAAATCGTATGTAGGGTAAGAAGGATACGGAAACATGTACATTGTACATATACGGAACATTTCTCGTCTAAATAATAATTACAACTGTTTTATTCAACGAGTTTTAATTGCACGATTCTAACTGTATGTTGAAATTATTTCTACATATACAACTACAGTGAAACCTCTTTTTCGTGCCCCGAATAGGAACCACCTAAAAAAAAATCACATAAAAAAGTCATCAGAAATTTCATAATAATGTGATTTAACGTCCATTTTGAAATCTCATTTAGTCTATAACAGACGCCACCCACATCATTATTTGTATCTTATTTTTATGATGTGGGTGGAGGGCAATAAAAGTGGTTTTAAGGGCTAGGATTTGGTAGGTATGCATCTGCAGCCGTCCTCTCAAGGATCTGTGCCGATATCCATCTGGATTTGTAAAGGGAAACTGCGCAGTAAGTCAAAAGCATAGCCGTGGCTTGCGCCGAATTTGAACCTTCGACCTACCAGTCGACAAGTGCGAGTGCCTCTAAGCACGCACGGTCACTCCGCTGGTCAGTAATATCATGTCAGAAATTTCAGGTGTGCACTAGACTGTAAAAAAACTTTTTAGGTAGGTACATACGATGAACCGGGACCACAAAAAAAGTTTCATAGATTAAATATAAAACAAAAATATCACCATTCCTGTAAAAATTGCTTTTCTAAAAAAAAAATAATAATAAATTAACTTATACACTGAAACATTTTTGAAATATTTAATTTCAATTTTTTATAATATTATAAAAATTGCAATACACACATATGTAAAGAAACTGAATGATGCAGCAATTTATATACTTAAGCACTCGTTAAAAACAATCAGTAGCTAATATTACCGAAATTTAACGTTCAAATTTCTTACTTTTTTGTACTCGTTATTCACAATTTGCACTTTAATGGATATGATCGCACAAAAACAGGTTTTTCTGTACCTAGTTCATGTCTATGAACGAACACGTATGAGCGAAGAATGCCTAGGCATAATAAGGTGTACATGTAAGAATACAATGTGATATGAATATATCTTCTACACGTGTAATTTTTGCTTAGATGGATTATTGATGAGGAAGTCGTCTGGGGATTACACGAAAATAAAATTATTAAATTATTAGTATTATCAAAAGTTTAGGTTCGAGTTCTGTTTCCATTTTTTGCAGTCAAGATTCGTGATGGAATTCGTTCAAAAAATGTAGACGACTTTTTGAAATTCAATGTTCCGTTAAAATTACAATTTGAATTGTGCCAAAAATCGAAAAAACAGTATTTAAAACCTCTGAATGGATCAAAATACTACATTTCTTTCATTTAAATTGTAACTGGTAGAGTTTTGAAAATTTTAATATACCTGATGACGTCATCAGGTTGAACATTTTATTTCCGTTTTAAGTTAAACGACATCGCATTGAGGTCTAATCTGAGAAGACTCTTCTCAGATTGCTAACATCAAAAATTTTGAAAGAATACAACTTAGCCAGCAAAGTGCCATTTTCCCGTTGAGTTACACTTTTAGTTTTGACTAAGGTCCAAAGAGCAGTGCAAAAAATTTATAACTCTCCCCCAGAATCGTCAGCTTAATGACATCATTAAACTTATAATTTCATTTCATTTGTTTTTTAACTGAGCATTTTCAAACGAATCAGACTGAACTTTACAGTGCAAACTGAATCCTTTGTGTGTAATCTTTTCATTATTGTTGCCAAATTTTTTAAATTTCGGCCGGCGAGAGGGTGGGGCATTTGGGACAATTGGCCGGGGGCCCGCACCCTCGATTCTGGCCCCACAGAAGCTGAGACGATATTTTTTTTTGTTACTCGTCAACTGTATTTTTGGAAAAAAATGTTTGTAAAATTTTTGCTGTGCCTGATGGGGGCCGGTTATTTCTCTCGCCGGCCCTGCGTACAATCCTTTACTTTTAATAGTATAAAACATCGAAACATCACTATCGAAAACATCGTCAGCATGCTTGCTTACTGATGTCACGCATACGTCAATGTTTTTTCGTAAATTAGAATTAAAATAAATACTTTTATAAAAAATGAATTATAAATATTAATAATTTATTACGCCAATAAAATGAATTTATTATTAAAAGTTTCATAAAAAAATAAACACCGTATAAAAAAAGCAGGTGAAATTGTTAATATTTCTAAGTGAATTTATTTTTTTAATTGGATCATTAGATGAAAAATTTAACCAACTATGCCAGCAATTATAATTCAAAATATCCGCACTACATATTCTATTTTCAACATAATGATTTAACCCTTTCACTTCCAAATGTCGTGAAAATCTTCAATTCTTACCGCATCAATATTTAGAATAAAATTATAAATAATAATACACAAAATGGAAAATGATAATCTGGAGAAGGTGTTAGGGACGTGCGAGGCATAACCACAACACTAGTACCTGACTTTATTAAAATTTTATAAATTTTTTCTATCTTTCACATATGTATGAGAATTGTAATCTACTACAGGGGAGGATTATTTCAACTTCACAATTAATACAAGGACGTTTTTATGAATACGAAAAACTGTCTGATAAGAAACAAAAAAAGATGGTGTAGAAATACACTGGACAAATAAATGATAGTAATCAGTGTTTTTCAGTAAATAAAACACCTTGGATTGTTTAGGGATGGGCAAAAAATATCAATATATCAAAATATTTTCAATAAAAATGTGGATATCTATGGTCGTTATTTTAATTTCGATATATCAGAGTATCGGTATTTAAATTTGACTATCAAAAATAATATTTTCTTTAGGTGGCCAGGAGTCATTGTTAAAAAGTACCTAATTAAAGAGTTAGATTTGGATTTTTCGACGAAAAAATATCAATATGTCGATATTTTTTCGTCGAGAACATCGATACAATATGTATCGATATTTTTTAACAATTCACCCATCGCTGTTCGATACTCTTCAAGATTTTTAATTTGATATATTCGATACTTTACATTATACTACTAGCGAAAGAAGCAGGGCCGGACCATTGTATAGACAATAGTAATATCGGATGATTAATCGATTAATCGGTTTAGTCGACTAATTTTATTTAAATTTAGTTAGTTTTTAATCGACTATTTTACCCCTGACTAAATTGATTAATTTTTTTTAAATGACTAAAAACGACTAATTTAATTTTTTTCCCGTATTATTTATATAAAATTCGAAAAACTAAAAAATTATCCATTGGTACGATTTTTCATTTTTCTTTTTCTTTTTTTAAAAAAAAATAATAATAATAATAAGTAATAATAATAATAAAATATTAAGAATCAATAATCAAATAATAAACAAATATGGAATACCATAAAGTAACGCTCAAATCTATTAATATTAATCAATAATCAAATTCAAAAGGAAACATTTTTTTGAAAGAATTACATATATTACTCCATCCATGAATTCGACTAAAAATTTAATCGATTAGTCGACTATTACGTGCTCGATATTTTCGACTAAAGACTAATTTTGTTTAAAAAAACACCTTTAATCGATTAATCGACTGATTTCTCTTCAGCTCGACATCACTAATAGACAAATAAACTGTCTCTATTTTGAATATTTGAATCAATATTTGAGATTTGTTTTAGTTTTTCGCATTTGTATTTGGTTTTGTTTTATTTATTATTTTATATTTTTTGTGCGCCCTAGATCTCGCCTCAAAATTATTCTTTAATTTTAGATAAATACAATACTTGGAGACTGGATTCATTTCCACCATTAACTAAAATAACATTAAGTCGTGTAATATGAAATGTCGTTTTCCGACCACTTAGCCTACCATGTAATTCAAATAAATATCGATACTTTCTTAAAGTACCATCACAGTGTGATTGGCCGAAAAATAGTCAATTTTTGCGATTCTTTTTTGGGATGGATAAGGTGGGGGAATGGAGATGAATTTTCTTTACGATTAATACCACTATTTAACAATACAAAAATGTTTTCTTTTTATTCATGTTTGTTTTTTTATAAAAATTATTATAATTTTATTAAAAAAGTGTCTATGGGAGCTTTTTTTTAAATCTTCCTATTTTTTACGCGGAAAACTATAAAAAATTTTGTACTTTCTATTCAAACCGCCGCCATTTTTTCAAATTTCAAAAATAAGCTCATATAGGTACATAGCGGCTTGTCTGCAAATTAATAATCTATCTGATTTCTTTTTTCCAAATGAAAACTGCGGCCGCAATCGTGGGCACCAATTTCCGCCCTTCTTTAAAGACGCTTTTTTCAAAAAATTATAATAATTATATAAAAAATAAATAAAATTGAATAAAAAAAATATTTTTGTATTGTTAAATAATGATAGTAATCGTAAAAAAAATTCATTCCCATTGCCCCATCCTATCCATCCGAAAAAAATCGCGAAAATTGACTATTTTTCGGCCTACCTTAAGCATTAGAGAAATGTTTAAAAAACAATTTTTTTAAAATTGAATCTAATTCGAAAAGTACTGTGTACTCTTTAGCTTTAGGGGGTGAAAGTGCGTCTGGTAAGAAGAAAATTTCTAGGGCTCCAAAGCGGATTAATCCATCTTGGAGAGAAGATATCATTTTTTAATCGATACAATATTTAAACACTTTTATACGTGTAAATCCGATATGTTAAAATATTAACAATGTACTTTTGTTGTAAAATTCTCTTTTTAGACAACTCAATTTGCGGTTGTAATTTCAAAATAATTACGTTTTTATTTTTAATTTACAAAGTTAAATTAAAAATAAAAAGTTTTGTTTTTTGTTTTTTTTTTATGTAATATTACGTTTTTTTGTGTGTAAAATTACACCCTAATAAGTAATAACCACGCCACTAACATAATGCAATTAAAAAATATGAATTGTAGGGGATGATGTTATTTAAACAATTTTTTCCATTTAACTGAAAATTTGTTGTGTTTATTACTCTTTGCATGTGCACAGAATGTTTGTCATTTATTAGAAAAGTTTTTTAATTGTTTGTGTAATTTTTGTGGCTTTCAACAATAACATTGTTTTTTTATTTTTTTAAGGTTGGTACGTATTGTACGTCAGTTTTTGATGTGTTTTGTTCGGTGTCATTCTCATTCATATTTAAAAATATTGCTTGCTTAACTATGGAGAATTTTCTACATCAGATTTAACGATTATTATGTTTCAAAATAAAACATTTTATTTAATTTGACAGTGAGAGAACTCTCTAATGCGAAATTTGTTCAGTACGGAAGAAGAATATTACCCCCCCCCACTCTAGCTCCTTGAGTTTTAGAGTTACATTTTGTGTCTCAAAATAACGAGATTATTTAATTTTCGTGACCAGCGGAGTGGCCGAGCTTGCTTAGGCACTGGCACTTGTCGACTGGTAGGTCGAGGGTTCAAATCCCGCAACCAGCTGTGCTCGTGAAGGTTTTCTGCAATTTCCCCGTCACAATTCCGGATGAATATCGGCATAGTTTCTTTAAAAAAGTCGGCTACCAAATCCTAACTCCACCCACCAGTTTCTTTATCCTCCACGCACATCATAAATGTATAACGTGTTGTAATAAATATAGTAGTATAAAATAATGATACAAATAATGATATGGGTGGCGTCTGTCATGACATATGACTGATAAATTAATTTATCTTATATTCTAGGTATACATTATAGTATACATTTTTAAAAGCTGTTACTTAACCTGCTATGTTAGTATGTTGGTTTAGATCAAATCTTGGAATCAAAATTTAGACAGGTTTTAATTGAGCTAGAGGTTTCAAATTTTGCATACGTGTGTAACCTTGATGACAATGCAATATTGTATAATTAGTTTTTCCCTAAATTGCCCCAAACCAAAATTGTTGTTTTTTAGTCCTATGCAACTTTTTGACGTTTCGAATTGTCAAATATTGTCCATTGATTTTACATTGCAATTTTTTGTTTCCATAGTTATGTCTGATTAGGGTATATTAACCGATTAAAATATAAGTAAAAAAAATGTTTTTTTAAGAAAAAGCTTTTATTTAAAAATGGGCTAAAAAGAATGAAATAACTACTGAGTGAAGTTTGAAGCAATATGCAACATAATTTATAAAAACTTGAGGCGTTTAATTAAGTTTGGTAAGTACTGAAAAGTAAAATAGCTACACTTATATCCAAAACAGAAATAATTAATGATAACGCCTCAAGCTTTTATAAATTATGTTGCATATTGCTTTAAACTTCACTCAGTAGTTATTTCATTTTTTTTAGCCCATTTTTAAATAAAAGCTTTTTCTTAAAAAACATTTTTTTTTACTTTATTTTATTAATAAGTTGCTTATCATACCTATAGATATATGGTATTTTATATGTAAAGCGGAGATAGAGAATTGGTAGATAACAAGCACACACACTTTACATACATACATAGGTATTCGAGTGACGGATTGCACTTTCGGAATGACACTACTGACAGTGGCATTATTTAAATGTAGTGATTAGAAAATTTGGCTTGACGAATTTTTATTTTGTATTTAATTTCTGTTAGGGCTTCCATCCGTCCGGGTTTTCCCGGGCTTGCACTACTGAGACTGGCATTATTTAAATGTAATCGTTAGAAAATTTGAGTCGGTGAATTTTATTTTGTACTTATTTTCTGTTAGGGCTTCCATCCGTTCGGGTTTCCTCGATACAAATCCAAACTGTATCGAGGGAACCCAGACGAGTGAAACGCTTTGAAATTTCGCTTCAGAGAGGCCTGTATTTGTTTTTTTTTTTAAATGCAGTTAAAATTAATTTTCTGTACGAAACCGACTTCTTCGAAGAATTGAATTGACAAATTTTACAATCTGATTGAAAATCAGAAAAAACACAGAGAAACAACATTGGAGAAAATTGAAAGCTACTAATAATTAAGTTTCCATTTCCCCCTGTGTGCTTAAGTTTATATTTCCTTTTTTTTGTGTAAAACGTCAAGCAGTTCATTTTCATTATTTAATGTCATATATAAACATTTTGCTCGGTTCGTCCTAATGAAAAATCACTGTTTCCTTTTATTTTTCCACGGGTAAAAGAAAATAAGCTCGCTTAATTCTTTCGATTCCTTGTCAAAAACATTTAAATATTTTTTTTCATAGAGAGCATCGAGCGGATCGTTCCTAAACAAAGACAGGGAAATATGAAATCAAAGCGAGTACATTTTGTTGTCTTGTCTCGTTTTAAATCTCTCAAGTCTCGACCACCGATCGGAATGCGTTTTTTCTCCTTGTGTACGGGGGGTGTATTTTTTTTTTAACGGGGTGTGAATTCTTTTCAAATTAGTCCGGGAGATTTAATGAACAAGAAAATGTATCTTTTTCATACTAATTTAAAAAAGCTCCGAGAAGCTCCCCGGCTTGCGCTTTTGAACATGATACCAGCACCAACAAACGGGTATGCGAAGGGACTTTGTTCACCTTACCCACAACTGGAGAGAGGGGAAAGGAAGAGTGATGGGTGGGGTGAGGGGGAATGTTTGTTACGTCTTGTTTATGACTTCATTTTTCTTCAAATGTACTAGTAAGCACCGCGCTCAATTGCCATGTTTACAGACTTAATTAATATCTTGTAGCCAGCCAGTCAGAGTGATGTCAGTAGAAATTTTTTCGTAAATAAATGAAATGTTTTCGCGGAAAATATTTTTCTTTTTTGCTTACTTATTATTGTGTTTACAATTCTTATTAAAATGAGAAATTTTTCTTTTAATTTACAACGAGATGAAGAACGCTTTCATTTATAATTTTTATTAAAAAAAAAGAAAATGATTTGAAAGAATTTTATTAAATTTTTCAAGGGGCATGAGGGTTATTTTTGTTAATAAACTTGATGAAGATGAAACGGACTCATCAAACTAATTCCAATAATTCATCAACCTTTTGAACGCATATTTTTGGGGATAACAGAACTGGAAGCATCTGAAAGAAAAACAATTCAGAATGAATTTTGAACGGACCTGCAGGGCCGTGGAGAGAAATAGTGGGCCCCGGGAATAAATCGCATTTTTAAAATTTTTCTTCCCAAAAATAAGTGATGAACAAAGAAGATCCTCTTAACTTTTTTCCCGGGCACTTTATCGACAGCTACGGGCCCGCTCATCAAGCTCGGGCCCCGGAGCTACAGCCCCGGCTACCCCATCCTCTCGTCGGGCCTGCGGACCTGAACCAAACCAAGGGTATTAAGGGTAATTGAAACTTAATATTACTGCAGAGTCAGCGCCACCATATATATATAGACGAATTAGGCGAATTCCTAGGGCGTCAAAAATCGAGGCGTGCCAAAACTCTAAACTGAATGGTCTTTCTTTAGAAAAGTATATCAAGAAAGGGGTCAGTCAACCATGGGCGCCCATACCTATGGGCAGGGGGGGGGCCATGCCCCCCCCCCCTAGCTAGTCAGGATTAGAAGAAAATTCGAAAAAAGGAGTTCGAAGAGAGCAAAACGACGTCGTTAATGGTATTTTTTGTGGGTTATATATAGTATAGCCCTCGCGATTTGTGGGGGGGGGGGGAAATCGAAAAAAAATTTGCCGAAATTTTCTCCGGAAGTTCACTTTTCACCCTTCGGGCCCCCCCTGGAATCCATCATATGGGCGCCCATGCAGTCAACCATTTTTTTAATTAACTTTTTTTATGATTTCTTATTAAAATATTATTTAATGCTCAAAAAAGTGTCGATATCTATCTGAATTAGGTACCTGGTTACGATCAAATGTTATATTCCAGTAATGACGGAAATGATTTCAGGTTACAAGAAATTTATTCAGAGTTAAAGAATTGCGTTTAAACTTTTCGCTAATGCTTAAAAAAGTGTCGATATTTATCTGAATTATATAGTTGGCCAAGTGGTCGGGAAACGACATTTCATATTACATAACCTAATATTATTCCCAATAATGGCGAAAATGGCTTCGGACTACAAGATTTCTATTTATAATTCGTTCAACTTAAACTTAAGCCTGTAACCATAGCAAGTGTCAATGATTTATTCAGGCTTAACGCAGGCAAGGCAGCGCAGTTTCTGTGACTCTTGTTGTAGAACAAGATAGCACGAATTTAAAAGCAAAGCAGAGCAGAGCAGCACTGTTTTCCTTCAATTTCTTCCATTGTTTTCATTTCGGCGAAATAAAGCCAACTGAAACTCGAGAACGTGTCACAATGTCGCGCAGTTTCTGTGTCACATTCACGAGTGCCACATCGCTCTCGTGCAACGCAGTGCTGCTCTGCTCTGCGTTTCAATTCGCGCTGTCCCGTTCTACAACAAGAGTCGCAGAAACTGTGCTGCCCTGCCTGCATTAACTGCGTCTCAATGTGCGCCCGGCCGAATAGTCAGTTTTAGCGAATTTCCAGAGTGGAATTCACCTATTACAGCTACTGTCATGACGTCACTTGAGCCCGGGACTATGGCAGAAATTTGTTTTGAGGTCCCTAGAAACCGAAAATAATATTCACTAATATATATATATATATATATATATATATATATATATATATATATATATATATATATATATATATATATATATATATATATATGTGTGTGTGTGTCCGCACGGTAACTCTCGAACGAAATGTCCTAGGCTAACGAAATTTGGTCAAAATGTTGGAAATGCCCAACCGTTGGACAAGTTCGTTAGCCAGCCACGTCGGATGCCAGGGACGTGGTTTTTATTCTTGCAAAAAATTAGTTTTGCCAAAATTTCCACTTAATCAACAATTTTTGCGAAATTTTTTTACACCATTTAAAAGAAGCGAAAAAATTACATAAAAAAGGTTTTTAAACTATTGTTCTATGTCAACTAGTTTCCGAGAAAAACTAATTTTTATAAACGGAAATTCGCGATGTTATACAGGATGCTGCGACGGGGGTATTTTCTTTATTTGCTAATAAATAATAATTTATTGTAAATAAATAAGCATTAAGTACTGATTTAATTGTGTTACTGTACTTTGTGAAAAACTTTTACACGTTAAAAGTTGAAGTGTTTATCTAGTTCGAGGACGCCAAATAACCTTGCGCCGGTCCTGTACCACTTCCAACTCTATACATATACATGTGAGACCAATTTCAAAAACCGAAAATGCAGAATACTATAGCTAGACGCATATTTACAAATAAAAAGAATGTAGTAGAGAGTTGTCTAATTAATTTATACTATATTTTGATAAAATCATAAAAGTTGGACACAGACGTGTTTTTTTTTTTAAGACACGGACACACACACAACGCAAATTCAAACGCAAAAAACATTAATTTTTCAGTATTATTGTTATAACATGATGTTGTAAAATCTTCCACCTAATACATATAATGTGCCAGAAAGTGGTAGGAACGCTATTTTAACGCGAGGTACAAAGTAAATATACGAAGGTATATTGCGTTCAGCGTTGCACAAGGATGTTTGTTTATACAACTTGCAATCCATAGATAATGTAGTAACAACTCTAACCCCTTTTTTGAATTAAATCTTAGATTGTGGTATGTATTTAAATATTCCGTTGTTTTTTATACCGTTTTTCCAACGAGTTTTTGATGCCGAAAATGAGTAAACTAGCACGAATATGTCCTCTAAAGATGTATATTTACGTGGTTTCTCGAATCTAAACTATGACGTAGGACCCTTTAGAGTCTGTACGAAGCCTGAACGGAACTATAGGAAGGGAAAGTATATGCACTTTTCATCGGATTTTGACGTTTCGGGCCCAAAAAATGCAGAAAATCAAAAATCCGGACGGAAATTTTCCCGAACTGGACTTTTTGGTTGGTTCGAACGGCTAGAGAAATGAAATCAAGCTCAAAATAATTCGATATATGAGGCACTAAAAGCAACAAAATGTTGACACACTTTGCCGAGTGATTCTGAAGTTATCGTCATTTTTTACTTTTTGGAAAAATTGAAATTTTTTTTTAAAAATTTTCTTCGGATTTTGTGCCGGATTAATCCGAATCAATGGAACATAGAAGACAGATAGGTCAAAATGTCCCAATTATTTTAGGGGCAAAATTTTTTGTGATTTTTTCAAAGACTCGTATTTTTCTTCTCAAAAATGAAAAACTTTTGAAATTTTGCAGTAAGGTAATAATCGTAGCATACTTTGCAACTGGCAATTAATTTTTTTCAAAATGGCGTCACAGTAGGTTGAGCCAACTTCATTCCCGAAAACTTTCCTTAAAAATGCAACCATCTAGCCCTAAAATCATAAGATAAATTTTGATTATTTATAACTTTTGAACGGTATGGTCTTTTCCGTGAGGTCTTTTTTGGCTATGAGTCACAAATTCTTATATATCAATCCTTTATCAGTTACTGACCTCAAACCGTTCCTCTCAGCAGGTTTCAAAAATAAAAAATCAGCCCCCGCCCCTGCCGCGCGACTGATATTTCAAGAAAAAACATATGTATGTACCTATGCACGTAGAAAATTGGGAGACGAACATAACAATATTATAAGGGGTTCGAAGAGAAAATGTCTCTTCGAAGCCCTATTAGCGGGTCGGGAAAATCTTACAGCTGCGCTGTCAACTTTTTTTAACGCTAATTTGGGAATGTTCTTTAAAAATTTACACTATCAAGTAACAACTATATGAAATCTTTAAAAAATTATGACGCCCACAGACCAATAAACATATTATATATTATAATATTATATAGACTAATTATATAAATGTATAATTGAGGCAGCCAGTTACCACCAAGTTCCGACCTCAATAGCATTCTGTAATATAGTAATCAATGCAGTAACCCATTGTATCCGTAGTAACGTTTTCAAATAATTATTGTCAAAATATAATATTGATAATAAAACTTTACTTTTTTGAGAAGAAGCTGTAAAATTTTGAAAGAAAAAAAGTGGTATTCGCTTTATTTTCGAAATACGTACGTATAAAAATTATGTCCTGCAATAATCGCATAGTCGAATTTGCTCAAAAATTGACATTATATTATATTCTTTAAATCTCACCCGTCTCACCCTGTTACCTGCTTCAAGAAAACTACCTTTACGCTTTGTCTAGTAGTATAATATAATTTATTGGTCTGTGATGACGCCTTTCTAGCTGATTTATATCCTGCAAAATCTTAAGAAAAAGCAAGAAAAAAAAAACCAAAATATTTGTGGCAAAGAGTACAAAAATTAATATCATTTATTCATATTATAAAATTGATGTACATAATTAAAATCGCAAAACTTGTCTGTCAAAAAAATAAACATGAAATTTCCTCTCCCGTTTGTTGTTGGCGCACTCACCTCCCCCCGTACCTACCTGCCTCACTGCCGATCCTCGCCACGTCATGTACATCCCGCAATATTTTTATAATTCCTTGCTGGTGTGCATGTATGTATGTTTTGTGCCGGGCGATATAAACGGGTTAAGTTAGGTGTAATAAATGTGTTACTCGGCCCAGGTTCTTATAAAATATTTTTATATACATAAGAAAACAAAATACACGTAGC